>JARWIR010000096.1:600000-1200000 GCA_029959085.1 Nemophila menziesii | reverse complement strand
ACGGATGAGATCAATTCTAATAGATTGGCTAATCGAAGTTCATTACAAATTTGAATTAATGGAAGAGACGTTATATTTAACAGTGAATATAATCGATAGATTCTTAGCTTTAAGAACTATCACAAGAAAGAAACTTCAATTAGTTGGAGTAACAGCTATGCTTCTCGCATGCAAATATGAAGAAGTTTCTGTACCTGTAGTGGAGGACTTTATAGTCATTTCTGATAAAGCTTATACTAGACAAGAAGTACTTGATATGGAGAGATTGATTATTAATACTTTACAGTTCAATTTATCAGTACCTACTCCTTATGTGTTCATGATAAGGTTTCTTAAAGCTGCGAGATCTGATAAGAAATTGGAGCTTTTATCGTTCTTTATTATCGAGTTGTGTTTAGTTGAGTATCAAATGCTTCGATTTGAACCTTCTTTATTAGCTGCAGCTGCTATTTTTACTGCTCAGTGTTGTATTAATGGAGCTAAGGAGTGGAATAGGACATGTGAGAAGTATACAGGCTATTTTGAGGAACAGCTTTTGTAAGTGGGGGTTTTTCTTTTTTTTTTTTTTTTTTGGGGAAAATAATGATAATTTTATAATTTTTTTTTTTTTTTTGTGTTTAGGGAATGTTCGAAATTGATGGTTAGTTTTCATCAGAAAGCTGGGAGTGGGAAAGTTACGGCGGTGCATAAAAAGTATAGTACTTCGAAGTATGGTTATGCTGCTAAGTCAGAATCGGCTTATTTTCTTTTGTTGGATTGAAGTGAAGTGTAAAAAAATGGTGGGGTTAGGGTTTTATTGAGCAACATAAGTTGACCCGGGATGGTTTTTTAAAACAATTTGTAGTTAAGTTTGTTAAATTTGTGTCTTTGAGACTCTTTTTGTGAGTGTTGATGATTCTGGATGATGAATTTATTTCTTTTTCTGAAATGATAATTGTTCTTCTTTCTCTCTCTTTGCTTTATGATACTTGTCTTTTTTTTTGTTAAACTTATGAATCTTATCCACTACATCCACTACCGTGGGCTTAGGGCCCATTTGGTTCGTGAAAGAATGGGCTTAAGGCCCCATTCTGACGGCTTCTTGGAGGATCCTTTGTGGGATTTATTAAGGTCATCTTCTAGTGTGGGTCATCTTAGATAGATCACTCTCAAGAAGGTTCTCTCTTCTTGGCCATGGCTGTTATGAAGTTTCCAAAATAAACTATTCTCCTCTTCATTCTTTTTCTTATTTTTTTCTTCTATCACCAGAATTTTTCAATTTTCTTCCTCATTGTTTGATTGATCATCTTTTTCTGAACTCCTCATAATACAGAGATCTATACTGCAATTAACACATCAATTGATTAATCCCAATTATTTGATACTTTACTTCCAAGTATATCAAACAAAATGATAAATGCGATACTTAGGTATTGATTATAACTCGCTTTTATTAAAGGTTCTCTCCTGTATTATGATGTTTATTCCTGGACTTGAACCAAAACCTCGCCCGTGAAGTAAATCATTTGCACCTATAGTCCAATCAATTGGGAAAGAATCAATAAATTCTTTTTTCGAGAGAGATTCACCCACACGCAGCATACAACTCTTTGTTGTACTGCATTTTCCAAGTATGCTTGTTCCCTTTCTTCTATACCCTGGCAAGTCTTTGTGAAAGAACTCCGAAGAAAAGAAAAAAGAAGGCGCTCTAAGATCCTTTTTCAAACCTACATCATTTTGTTTTTCTTTGTTTTTTAAATTCTGAGTTTTCATCGCAGCTTAAATTTCAAGTTATCTTTGCTATAGTGTGATTTAAGATTTTTGGAAGTATTAAATTCCAGGTAATTTTTTTCTTATTTTTTTTATTATATGTTACTTAGTGATTTTTCAATTTAATGTGATTAGTGCTTGTTTGGAAGTGCTTTTATCAAGAAGCATTTAAATGTGCTTCTAAAATTTTAAAAGTGTTTTACACTCTTAAAAGCACTTTAAAAAAACATTTAAGTAATTTTAAATTTCAAAATTATTTTTTATAATTTTTTAAAATTTAAAATCACTTTCAAACGAGCCCTAAATGTATATTTCTAATTTTTATTTTCAAATTTTTTGTCTAATTATAGTGATTAATGTGTTTATTTTTCAGTTTATCTTTTCTGATTATATTTTTAATTTGAGATTCATTATAAATATGTTGTTATGTAAAGACAATTTTTTTTTATCTCTTTGAAGTATATTAGGTAAATTTTCATGGTTATTAATATAGGTCCCTGTTTTTAGATTGCTCGGATCATTCCTATTTAGTTTTAGTATTATGGTTTCAATATTGATGAGATTAATATCATTAATAACATAACAAATTCATCACATTTGACATGTCGATTAGATTCATCCAATTGATATTATACGTGAATAGTTTTTTGTCACGTGTAGCTTTTTGTCACATGTAGTCTTTTGTCACTTATATTTCTTTATAGTAATGGGATCACTTGGAGTTATATGTCACTTTTTTTATGTTGTATTTTGATGGGATTGATCCCATCTTCCTGCTGATTAGTAATTCTCTTCCTTTTCAGGTTTTTGTCATTTTTCGGACTCCAAGGAGGATTGCTTCCGGATAGATGTGGTTGAACAAGAAGAAAAAGAGCCAACTAAGGTTGTGGAAACCTCAGGAATGGAGGAAAGAGAGTTAAGAAAGAAACCACCTAATAGAGATCCTCCATATCCTAAGGAAAATCCACACCTTGACCATGCTAAGAAGAAAGAAAAGACGCGTGCTATGAAAGGAAGAAAGAAGAAGAAGTTCATAGTGGGCGAAGAAGTCGCAACGAAAAAGCCTGACCCTCCTCCGAAAGCACGTGAAACCAAGAGTTCTTGGTTAGGACCTTTTGTTGGCCTAAAGTCCTTTTAATCTTGTTTTAATATTTGCCAAATCATGTTTTAATTACCCCCGAAATAGTGTTTTATACTTGCCCTAACTTAACACTATTTCTCCTTGTGTTTAACTTGATTTTTCAAGGAAATTGAGTTGGTGGGCCGGCATACCGCCCAAGGGGACCGGTATACCGCCGGGAAAGAGCCATTGCCCAACGGTCACAAGCCACGTGGATTTTCCTTGATGTCTCCCTAATTGTTCTTATTTTTTATCCTTGGGAGACATCATTTTCGATGTTTATTTGAATATTTTGATAGACTTTTGAGTTAAAAATGCAATAATCCGGAATTCCTATTTTATTTCTAGTATTTTTGACTTATTAAACTTTTGCGCGTAATCTTGTGAATTTTAGTGAAAAGTTTGTAGGTTTTGAATATTAGCTAGGAGTGGAATCCGAGAGAAGAGTCAAAGATCACGAGATAAAGTCAAGACTTGAAGAGAAATCCCGAAGAATTTGATTTTAGAGCTGCAAATCTGTTTTCCAGGCCAAAGATTGCTGATTTCGACGTTTAAGAGATGATTTAGCCGCTGACCTTTGAAGATAAAACATTCCTTATCGAGTTAAAGAACTTTAGCAACTGGAATCAAGTCAATCGGAGTCATAACGAAGCGGGAAAAGCCGATTTAGTGGAGGTGTATCAGCAGTTACGGGATTTTGGGCTTAGAAATTGGGCTTGGACATTTAATTAGTGATTTATTCTTAAGTCCAAGCCCTAATCCGAATTTCACCTTATAAAAGGAGCTCTTGACTTCTATTTTTCACACAATTCACATTCTACAAGATAAAACATCAGAGAGAAGCAACAGAAGGAAGAAAGAAGAAGTTGCAAGAGATGGAGAGGGTCTATATCTCCGTTCTCAGTCATTCCAATTCCGGAAATTAGGTTTCTTTTATCTTTAATTTTGTAAGACAATATGAATTCCTTTACATTTATTTAGTTTTCTTTTTAATTAATATGAGCTAAATACATTTTAGTGCTTGAGAATGCTTTATGGGTAATTCCAAATCGTATTGAATTTCATATGTTGAATTTGGGTTTCTGTTAAATTAAATTAGATTGTGTCTTTTACTCTTTTCGATAAATTAAGATTATTTACTGTTTTTAGAGTCATGAACTAAGAACAGGTGGTAATATCTATGCTATTCCAATTTGTGCCGATTGGATCATCCTGACGGAGGGTTTAGGTACAGAAATATTTATTCAATCTAGAATAGAAGCTATTGATTCTGACGAACTTAGCTAATTCTAGGGTCAATGAGGTAATTAACTTAAACATCTAAAAGTGGATCATATTTACCCTGACGGGACTAGTGACACTCTAGGATAGCCTTATAGTCCACCCTGACGGGGGTATAAGGAATTTAGAATCCAGACCATTGTAATTGACCAATTTAACCCTTAAACAGCATAGGTTATGAAATAGGATTAGGAAGACCCCTTGCGTTCTCAAGTGCTATCTTCTCATACTTGCGTTTTACATCATTTTACTTGCGTCTTAGCTTTTAATTGCATTTTCCATTTAGTCCTTTATTACTTAGAATTAATACAAAAATCAAATCAATAATTTTATCTTATTTGCTTTCATAAGTGCAATCATTCATTAGTGGATAAGCATTGTGATTAACCAAACCGTCCCTGCGAACGATCCTAGAATCATTATTACTACCTAGGACAACCGTACACTTGCGGTTGTGGTTCGATTACTTTTGCATTTATTTTAGAACATACAAAGGACCACCAGTATACCGCCCATTTCACCGGTATACCGCTCAAGGGTCAGAAATGCTTATAAAAGGGAGTTTTATCACATCCAAGAAACCACCTCTTACCAATCCAATTCCAATCTTTCTTACACATCAATTAGAGGTCTCAAGCTAACATAGAATCAATCCAAGCATGATCAATCAACTTGTCATATCTACTCAATCAAGGAGTTAATCAAAGGAGCTTCAAAGTTCAATCAACTCAAGAGAAGTTTTAAGCTTAGAGTTATATCATCTCTTTAGGAGTTTATTAGCAAAGTTGTTTCACCCTTCAAACACTTACATTTATCCTCTTAAGTCTAGTTCTTGTAATAGATAGATTAAGAGAGAATTAGAGTATCGGGGGTATACTTGGTGTCCTTGTGTTGCGATAGCACAAGAGTTTGTCCTATGTGGTATCGAAGAGGTTGTAAGGGTTATTGTGTTCTCGACCCGTTTAAGAGAGACACGGGATCTTAGTGAAAAGCTTGAAATCCTAAGGAGGCTTCCTTAGGTAGTGGATGTAGGGATAACCGAACCACTATACATCGTTGTGTACTTTCTATCCCTACTCCATTTACTTTCCGCACTTTATATGTTTGATTACATGCTAGTATAAATATCGTAATAATCTTTACCTAGTTAATCAAACCTATTGTCATCTAGAGTAGTAAGAGATTAGAAACTCGTTTTACTTGTATCACTTATATATCGAACCTCTAGCTTATCCATTGTATGATCCCTTAAGAGTTTGATATATTTAGTTGACTTAATAGTTTCTCTCTAATACTTATTATTGTCCAAAAGATTTTTCATTAGGCATTAATCTTATTAGTAATCCTATTCACCCCCCTCTAGGACTTTCAATTGGTATCAGAGTCTAACTCTACGTGAATAGCTTAATCGTTAGTAGAGTAAACGATATGGAATTTAATCTTTTGGAAGAGTCGTCTTCTACCCGACCTCCACTTTTTGTAGGCACTTACTATCTTGCTTGGAGAACAAAAATGGAGGAATTTATCAAAGCCGAAGATCCCGATCAATGGAGAATAGTTATGGAAGGTCCATTCGTTCCATATAAAGAGGAGTTAAATGAAGCGGGGGTTCTTAAGTTAAATCAAGAAGAAAAAGATTATGATGAACTCACCGATGAGGATAATGCTAAACTCACTCAAAATGCAAAACCGATGTACACTCTAATATGTGGATTATCCGAAGAGATTTTCTCAAAAATGTTAGATTGTAATTCGGCAAAAGAGCTTTGGGATCGTTTGGAGTTTCTATATGGGATTGTCGAGAATGACGTAGAAAAAGAAAGCTTAATCCATGATGAATCTCATGACAATCCTAAACCAAACCATGAGGTAGCAATCTATCCTAACTCTTTGTCACCTCCATATAATTATGATGATATTAGACACATTTCATCCCTTCTAAATATTCTTGACTCTCAAATCCATTTGAATAACCTTATGTTGAAAAAGGCTAAAGTTGAGCAAAAGAATTGTTTTAATTGTTGTATCACTTTAGATGATATTTTGGGAAATACTAAAAACCCTTGTTTTGAAAATATTTTCTCTTCAAATAAAAGTCAACATCTTATGAAAAAAAATATAGAAGGTTTTGAAAAAGTGGATGAAGCATTTTCCTTGGTCTTAAAACTTTAGAAAATCATCCCTATTTAAATGTCACTCCATTTGATGAAAATGATCTTTTTAAAGAAAAATTATTTTTGAGTGAAAAATTGATTTCACAAAAGAATGAGAAAAATTCGTGTTCAAAACCTTCTCGTGATATTTCTATTCGAAAAAGAAGTACTTGTAATTATTGTTGTAAACCCGGTCATCGTGTTTCTACGTGTCTTTACCACAAACAACTTGAGTACGGGTCTTTAATACCCTCGTGGGAAAAACCGACATGGATCGTAAAAAGTACTAATCATATTTCTGGATCCACTCCACCTCGGATACCATAATAATATTCATTGTAGGTGTTGAGCGTCAAGAAAATGAAATAATATTCAAAAAGATGCTCAAATCTCGTAAAAGAAAAATCCGGTGAATTCTTTCCTTCTTTTCTTTTTTAGTTTGTGTTTTATTACGTGTTTATGTGCTTTATCCTCTATGTTCTAATATCTTGTAAGTCTTGACCTTTTCATGCTTAAAATTGCTTAGTTTTTTTTTCTCTGGGTCTTTTTGTACTTTTTAGAAAGTATAGGATTCTTAGGAAATTATCTGTTTTTATTGTTTTAACCCTTTCTACTTGCTAGTTTTCAAAAAAAAAAATTGCCCCACTTATATTTTTACATAATCTAACTATTGGGGAGGTTTCGGGTTGATTTCGAGCACTTTTTTATCCCAATTTTCGAGAGCTTAGCGGCATGCCGGGCTTGGACAGTTTACTGTTTTCACTGGACCGGCATACCGGGCTTTTCAGCGGCATACCGGTCGGGTTTTTCTGCAGCTACGAAAAACGATTTAATCAGCCTTTTAGACCCATTATCCTCTTTCATTAAACCCTAACTTCATCTTCTTCGATAGTCTCTCTGCAAAATCGGCTCTTACCCATCTTCTTCATCCATTAATCTTCTCAAAAACCCATATCCTTCAATCATCTTCACCATCTCTTGCTATGGGTCCAAGAAAAGAATCTCCTTCATCCTCCAAACGAAAGAAGACCAGAAGCTCTTAAAATCCTCCTCCACCTTCAAAGCCCTTCGATATTCAACCGGGTAGAAAGGTTGAATCCTCCGCTTTCCCATCCGGTAATAGCTTTTTCACTCATCTTGATTCTCAAGGGTTTGTTCCTTTTCTTTCAATTGAATCAAATATTGCTACTAGTTTTTACCAAGAATTCTACAAATATTTCCAATATAATTGTGATAGGAACTTCATTTCTTCAAAAATAAATGGGAAAATTGTAAAAATCGATGAATCTCTTCTTAGCACCGTTTTTAATCTCAAAACTTCGGGTTTTAGCTCTTTTTAGAATATTAATTGGGGTTTTCCTGATGAAACTACTATCCCTATTGTTGAAGCCTTTATGGAATCCCATTTAGTTAATCCGGCCTCAATTAATTCCGATTCTAAACATTGGAGATTGTATGATTTCACACCCGATTTTCAAATAGCTTATAAAATTGTTCTAAATGGGTTATTTTGCAAAAATAAACACGATGCTACTATATTCCCTTATGAAGCTTACATTCTCTATCGTATTTATCACAATGAGCAAATCAATTTTCCCGCTATCATGATCAAAATGATGAACCATGCTTTTCTTTACACCACTAGTGTTCCATATGGTTTAGCTCTTTCCGCTATTTTCAATCACCTTGGTTTTAATCTCAAAAATTCTCTTTTGAAAAGTTTCAACTCAAATTGGGTCATCAATTACAAAGCCGTTAGAAAAATGAAGTTTGTGATCTATAATGATGAATATATTCCGGAAAATCATGTTAATAACTTTGGGGATCAAGAGACTATTTCTAATATCCTTTTATCTTCTTCGCGTCTCACGGGTCCACCTATTCCGGCCTCTCCTATTCAAAATGAGCCTACACAAAACCACCCTACTAATGAGGATCCTCCTAATCTTACCCGTATTGAAAGCACAATAAACCGTTTTATGAATTATATGGGAAGAAAATTTGAGGTTTTGGAAGAGAAATTGGAAAGAAAATTTGGGGTTTTGGAAGAAAAAATGGGAAATCTTGCTAATGAGATGACTTGTGTGAAAAACGATGTTTCGTGCATTAAGGATGATGTGTCACATTCCCGCCGCCGTTCTAGAAGCCGCTCTCCTCGGGATAATCGTTAATTACTTTTATTGGGTGTTATTAATTTTCATATTATCCTATTTAGTTTCGTTTTCACTTTGGTTGTTGTTTTCTAGTTGATTATGTTTTCATCTAGTTTGGTTTTAAGTTTGAACTATCGTTTGTTATCCTTTAGTTTATGTAATTGTTGGATATTAGAATATTTGGATATCTTTCACTATGTTTTGGATATTTGAAGTTTTAGTTATTTGGATGTTTCTTAAAGTGTTGGTTGTTTTGGATTATTAGTTGGTTTGGATGTCTTTAATTTTGTTATGAATATTTGGATGTTTCTTAAATTGTTGGTTGTTTTTGTTTATTAATTATTTGGATGTATTAATCTTGTTATGGATATTTAGTTGTGTTTTGAATGTCTTTACGTTTTGGTTATTTGGTCATTATGGATATTATCTTATTTGAGTTAAAGGTGCTAACGTTTGTTTTGTTGATATAGGTGTTACTATTCTTCAAATCGTTACAAATTGCATCTTCATCCCTTTCTTTCATACAAATTGCACTTAGGTCCCTAGAGTATTGAAAAATTTGTTTTTAAGACCCTAAAGTCTTTCAAAAATTTGCATTTAGGTCCCTACTATTTAAACTATTGCATTTAGGTCCCAAATCTTTTATTTACAAAATCCCCTCTATGTTTTTAGTTTTCATAAATCTCATAAAAAATTGAACTATTGCATTTAGGTTCCTATAATTCTAAAATTGGTTTTTAAGCCCTATAGTTTGGGAAAAATACATCTTAGCCCCTTTACTTTTCAAAATTAGTATTTACCCCTTGTATTTTTAAACCTTGTCTTAGGTTCTTTTTGTTATTAACAAAGGGGGAGAAAATCTTAGTTAAAATAGGAACAAAAACCCTATGCTTTTTGATAGGGGGAGTTTTTCATTGTAATTATCTTTAAAACTCAAATGCTTAGGTTGAACGTGGATTTTTTCATTATATCTTGTAGTATAGTAACTTTCATTTGCTATTCCCGTAAGTTATGCTACTTATTACTCGTCACTAATCTTGCTTACCTTTTATAGGAAACTTTGCTAAATTTATCCTCATTGTTGGATAAATGCTCCTCCATATTATGTCTTGGATATTGTATTGTGATATTTATAGTGCTAACATTTTCTTGGTGTTGTAGGTGCTAATTGTTTAAATAATTGCTTTTTATAGTCCCTACATTTTTGAAAAATGGCACAATGGTCCCTTGGTGATATTTAATTTGACCTCACATTTCCTTTAAAAAATGATGGTCAAATTTCCTTTCTTTAAAATTTGAAAAATGGTACTTATGTCTCTCAAAATATAACTTTTACAACTAAATCCCTCAAATTTTGAAAAATTACGCTTTCACCCCTAAAAGACTTTTCTTCTAAATTATTCACTAATTCTTTTTGTTGTTGACAAAGGGGGAGAAAGATCAAAGATACAAACTTAAATGTTTTATAAACCATAAAGTATCTTTGAACACAATTTTGCATTGTTATTATGCCTTGTGTAAGGGGGAGTTTTTAAATGAATTGTTTTACGTAACATTTTTATAAAAATACCTTATGCATAGAGTAAGGGGGAGTTACTCCATTTACCGATCGATAACTCATTTAAAGGAATTCATTGTTAAAAACTCTTTATTGGCAAACTTGTGTTTTCGATTTTTCAAACATCAAAAAGGGGGAGATTGTTGGCCTAACGTCCTTTTAATCTTGTTTTAATATTTGCCAAATCGTGTTTTAATTACCCCCGAAATAGTGCTTTATACTTGCCCTAACTTAACACTATTTCTCCTTGTGTTTAACTTGATTTTTCAAGGAAATTGAGTTGGTGGGCTGAAATACCGCCCAAAGGACCGGTATACCGCCGGGAAAGAGCCGTTGCCCAACGGTCACAAGCCACGTGGATTTTCCCATTGACTAGAAGACAAGCATGGCGGGTATACCGCCCATTTCGCCGGTATACCGCTCAAGGGTCAGAAATGCTTATAAAAGGGAGTTTTATCACATCCAAGAAACCACCTCTTACCAATCCAATTCCAATCTTTCTTACACATCAATTAGAGGTCTCAAGTTAACATAGAATCAGTCCAAGCTTGATCAATCAACTTGTCATATCTACTCAATCAAGGAGTTAATCAAAGGAGCTTCAAAGTTCAATCAACTCAAGAGAAGTTTTAAGCTTAGATTTATATCATCTCTTTAGGAGTTTATTAGCAAAGTTGTTTCACCCTTCAAACACTTACATTTATCCTCTTAAGTCTAGTTCTTGTAATAGATAGATTAAGAGAGAATTAGAGTATCGGGAGTATACTTGGTGTCCTTGTGTTGCGATAGCACAAGAGTTTGTCCTTCGTGGTATCGAAGAGGTTGTAAGGGTTATTGTGTTCTCGACCCGGTTAAGAGAGACACGGGAGCTTAGTGAAAAACTTGAAATCCTAAGGAGGCTTCCTTAGGTAGTGGATGTAGGGATAACCGAACCACTATACATCGTTGTGTACTTTCTATCCCTACTCCATTTACTTTCCGCACTTTATATGTTTGATTACATGCTAGTATAAATATCGTAATAATCTTTACCTAGTTAATCAAACCTATTGTCATCTAGAGTAGTAAGAGATTAGAAACTCGTTTTACTTGTATCACTTATATATCGAACCTCTAGCTTATCCATTGTATGATCCCTTAAGAGTTTGATATATTTAGTTGACTTAATAGTTTCTCTTTAATACTTATTATTGTCCAAAAGAGTTTTAATTAGGCATTAATCTTATTAGTAATCCCATTCACCCCCCTCTAGGACTTTCACCTTTCATGGTCACAAAGGTTATCTCGGATCAATTGGTGGTAATAAAAGCTAAGGGATGTGAATTTCGCGTAGCAAATGTTGATAACCTCACTCACTGCTGGAGAGGTTATGTTAAAAAATGATGCGAGAGGTAACCAGTCGAGCATAACGACGTTAAACAAAAGCCATTTCAATTGTATATTAGTTTATTGCTTTATGTTTTTCATTTCCTAGTGTATAATTATAAGTAAAAGTCGAGTCTTAGTGTCTACTTTTAAGAGAAATGAGAAAGGCAGTGTGTTATATGTGCAGGAATTGAGTTTGGGGTCAAACGGAGGAAAAATCGTGTTAACCAGCAGTTTGGTGCAGTATACCGCACCATAGCTGCGGTGCACCGCATAAAAAGACCGTGGCAACGGTTTTGATCACGGTAAATTGCCAAGAGAGGGGACGAATAACCGTGTCGAAAATCTGCGCCTACAGTTTTTTCCAGCACGGGTCCGGTATACCGCAAGGTTGGTCTGGTACACCCGTTTTACTAAGGGCTGCACACCAGTTACGGGAATTAAAGAAGAAGATGGGCTAGGGCATTTTATAATTTGACCTAATCCTATTAACCTAAGCCCTGATCCGTTTTTAGCACTATATAAGCTCCTTTAGACCTCATTATTCAGAACCTCTCATTAAACTTTCATATTAAATCATCCTTAGAGAGAGCGTCAAGAGGCGGAAGCAACTTTGAGTTAGGGGTCTTGATGTCTCTCTATTTGTGATATAATAATCTAGGTTGAAGACATCATTTTCGGTATTTATGGTTAGTTAATTATAAATTTTAATTCATATTTTGATAATTCCTATTTCTTGTCTTGATTTGATGAATTATTATGTTTAGAGCATATTTGGTTTAATTTGTGTGTTAATGTGAAGTTGTAAAGATATATGGAAATTAATTAAATGTCAAATCAATTGTACAGAGATATGGAAGAAATTAAGAGATAAATGGAAGTAGAGATAAAATAGGAAAGGAAAAAATGTCAAGTAAATCTCAAATTCTGCCAAGTGAAGATAACTTAAAATTGGCTGGGATTTTGGGGTTGTAATCTAAAGGAAAAGTGTAGATCTTTTCGGCGCGATTAGGCGAAAATTGGACCAATAATGAACAAATTACGACTAGAACAAGACATCAGTGTTTATCATATCTCCTATATTTTAGGAAATGGATTTGATTTAGAAAAAGAGTCCAATTACTTGTCTTCTACTCCAAGATTTCGACCTAGGGTCTTCTGAACACCTATAAATACACCCTTTAATCATTGTAACATGTCTTTGCCTCTCCACAATTAGTCCTTAAGTATTATTCATCATAGAAGTTATTCAAGAGAAGCAAGTTGACCGTATGTATCTTTATTTTAGTTTATTTCTTTCTAGTATGAACTAATTTTTCCATAGTTTGGGTTTTGCATATGTATAATCTTTGAATTCTATTTTCTTCTATCTAAATTTGTTTGGGAAAACTATTTTAAATTGATTTTATCTTCTTAACCATATATTTATTTTATGTGTTTTGATTTAATTCCAGTCTTGATCTTGATCACGTTAGGATTGTCTTAATAGTAGTTAGATGGTCATCCACAAGGGGTGTCTAATCATTGAAACATCACATAAGCGTCTAGTGTGTGTAGTGATCCGAAAGGGATTACATAACTAGATAGTCATTAGGGTTTGAGACTTAATCACCAATCATTGCACAGGGTCTCCTTACCCAAGTCCCCTGGTAATTGTTAGGTCGCCACTTAATCCACATGGAAAGGGGTTAGCAGGAATATAGAATTTGGACTACGTATCTAAAAAATTTAATCACCGTTGTTAACTAGTAGAAGAAATAGAAGGATTAGTGCATACTAGCAAAACGTGAGTTATACTTTTTCATCTCATTCTTACATTTTTAATTTATTGTCTTTAGTTTTCATTAATCATTATTCTATTCAATCATTACTATTTACTTTTCTAGTCTTTAATTTTATTAGCTACTATGATTTTCTGTTAATCCATTCGTATAACACATTAAGTCCCTGAGAACGAATCTTTACTTATCATTAAGACTTGCGTACAACCTGTGATACTTGCAATGAATACCGTGCTCGGTTAAGGTGTTTAGTCATATCTTTATTTTCTTATTTTTATCACACTTTAACCGACACCAGTCATTTTAGGATTAGTGCCTAAGAGGGTTTTTTTAAACGCTGACTTTAGAATTATAAATTTATATGTGTTAATTAAAGATAAATTATGTAAATAAAAAGTGTATTATTTTTGTAAAATTTTTATACATTAAAAATATTAATAAAACTGGACTGAATAAAATAGTAATTGTTTAAGTGTATTTATAGAAGTGGGGATCCTTTTAGACTTAAAAAAAAAAAGGAAGTGGGGATCCAATTATTTCCTTTAACATTTAATAATGTTAATCGTAAGAGGTTGTCTAGCATGAAAATTAGGTACATTTCACTCTAACGTGGATGATAGCGAAAATTTGAACAAAAAAAAAAGATGATAGCGAAAGACAAAGAATGGCAACAAAACACGTGCTTGCCGCGATCTAAAGAGCTAAGAGCTATAAGTTTTTTACAGTTTTTGTTGCAGTAGTTGGCCATTTTATTTTTCTTTCTCTGGAAAAGAATATTGTTAACAACATATAAGATATACGTCATATTTATCCAAATGAAGGCTACAAAAAATATATATATAGGGATTCATAAGGTAAATTGAATAGGAACTTAATATATACAGGAGATCAAAACAACGTTTTTTGAAATTTTTTAAGTTAAAAAAGTGTATATAAATATATAACTGCTAATATAAAAATATAAATATGAGAATTCAATATTATTACATTTATAACTTAGCTTTCATCGTTAAAATAAAGAATTATATGAGTTCTCTCTTGTTGTATAACGAATTTGGCGCTAAAATAACCCCACCTTCATTTTTTTTACTTTTCGATCATTAATATTTCCTTTTTGAATTTAAACTTTCCTTCGTGTTTCCCAATGGTCATTGGGATAGAGGAGAAGGGGCAGTTACCACTGCTTCACCCACTGGATTCTTGCGGCGGGAAAAGTGAGCGAGACCTAGAGGAAGTCTTCGAAAGGCGACCGTGTCTCTTCCCTCAACCCCTAACGCTAGAATTAATCCATCTAACAAAAAGTCACATAACGTAAAGCGATTGTCAAGAAAGAGGCTTCGAATTTTTTCCCAGACAATAACAAACGCTTCGCGGGGAGAAGCCCAAAAGAAGCGGTGAAATTGGGTAATATAGGATCCAGGCTACAGAGGGGTCCAAAAGAGACTGAATTATGAAGATAGAGAAGACCTTTCTCTTGTGATCGGTAGTGAATTAAGAGGGGGAGGACTCAGAAGGCATGAAGAACGGTAGCAAGAGAATCACAGTGAACGATGCACACGATAGCTTAGGAGCGGATCCTGCAGCGATAATGACCATTGTGATTGAGAATCCTACTTTCTCCTTCGATTCCAAGACTTTGAATGAATCTGTGCCAACAAACAATGTTCCACATTCTGTAGGGATGTATTGATCATGGCTGAATCATCAGAACATCAAGGAATATTTTCTACATGTAAGAATTGTGATTATTTAACGAAAGTTGGATGTTTGGAAACTAGTAATGCAGGTCATATTAACAAAGAAGACTCGATTAATAACATACCGTTGAATGAACACCCCAGGATCATGGAGAAGGCTGGTGGGGGGTTTAGATTGTATAAGGAGGCTATTTGAGTTGTGACACTTGAAGTTTTAAAGAACTAAAAGATGCTCGTAACAAAGAAGGACAATAACATAGTTTTGGGTCCTTCGACCAGTATGAAGGCAGTGGAGGTTATGGTAGATGACATACCGTTTAGCGGTCTTGCCTATCCGCAATTGGTAAGAACGGAAGAACAGAAGAGAAATTGGTGTAAGGTATGGCGACGTTCACTTATTATTCGATTATTGGGGTATAATGTCGGAATTTAAATACGTGTTCGCTAAATTAAATCAAATATGGACTTTGAAAGCACACATGGACTTGGTTGAGGTGGGTTTTGGGTGCTTTATGGCACAACTCACAAGTCTAGAGGATTATGATAAAGCACTTAGTGGGGGTACGTGGATGATACTAGACAAATACTTCATTGTTCGCGCATGAGACCCGTATTTCATGCCTCAAGACACCCTTATACTCAAAACGATGATTTGGGTTCGATTATTGTGGTTACCGCTAATGAATTATACAGAGGAGAACCTCATTTATTTGGGAAACATCTGGTCGCTCCTAGCGTGTGATAAAATCAACACTAGATAGGAGGAGCACCTAACCGCAAGTGTACAGGTCGTTCCAAGTAATAAGTAAGAAATAGGGGACTTCGTCTCCACAGGGATTGCGAGGTAAGATTAATATGTTTAAATGAGAAGTAGAATTAATTGCATAAATAAATAAAGTAGATCTTTGTTTTGGTTTTTGAATATTTAAAGGCAAACGCAAGAATGTAAATTATAGTAGATATTAAAAACTAGAGTAAAGTAAATTAAACTAATAAAAGGATTACGCAGAGATAAGAGATATACTTGATTCTCGCTAGGGAATCACAAAGTTCATATATTTAATGCATTCAATTAAGGGTAAAGTCGATATTTATATATTAGTCAGGACTATAATATCTTTCTAACTCTCCTCAAGGTAGACTAAGGAAGCTATTATACGGTATTAATGACCCCGTCAGGGCGACAATAAAGATACTTTCGAATAATTATGATTTTACCGAACTGGATACGTGGTTAGTTAAGGCCTCTAGGCTCAATAACGAACACCACGCGTTTATATCCTAGTTTTGTAATTAGACCCCCCCCCCCCCCTTCAGTGTGAAATAGCTGAGTTGTTGTTGAGGAAGAATAGTTTTCTCCAACTTTTGTTCTTGCTTCCAAGCGTATAGGCTTTGCCTCTCTCTCAAATTGAGTAATAAAATTAAGCTTTCTGAATTAAGAGGTCTAAAAAGCCTTATATAGAGCTAAAAAATGGATTAGGCCCACCTTTAGGCTTAATTTATGATTAAGGATCCAATTTTGTTTTATTAACCATACACTGATGTACACCACTCCAGTAAAAAGGTTGTAACTTTCGCATCGTAAGTCTAAATCCACTAAAACCACTTCTAAAATTTCGCTAACTTAAAGGCCCATCATTTTCATTCGAACTACCAAGACGGAATCTGCATCGTTTAGGCTTAGTCTGAGCTAGAAGTGATGACTTTCAAGTTTCCAAAGCTCTTCCACCTTCACTAAAGTGGTGTCTTTTGCTCCTTTAAATCTTTCTCTTGATCTTGGAATTTAAACTTCACTTCTTCTATTCATCTTGATTCCTCCTAGAATTCATATACCTAAGAATTTTAGACTAAACACACGAACTAACGCACAAAATCTCTAAAAGTAACAATATCTCAATTCCGGAGGATGAAAGTGTAATATAGCAAAATATGACTATAAATCTATCCACTAAGTCCAAATTCAACCTAAAATGATGTCTCTTAAGGGGATTTATCTATCACAAAATAGGAGACATCAAGACCCCTTACTCAAACCTTTGTCGTCCGACAAGGTAAGAACAAAAGTAGAGGTCTAAGGTAAGAAACAACTGCAGAACCTAAAGAATGACACCAAAGCAAAACTTAACATTAATCTCATATAGTATAACCTAAGAATTAATGCACACATACACCTACCCTACAAAATCAAACACATAGATAATGTCAATCCAAATTTAATTCCACAATGCTAGATGATAACCCTTGATACTAAGCTCGAGGTGGTGGCTATAGGGTGCTTATCAATCTTTACTTGCTTTGAACGCTCCACTTGACTTACTCCCTATTAGCGAAGCTGTCATTCCACTATGTACCTAGAAATCACGAGGTCTTTTTGGTTTTAGCATAGGCTTAGGGATGGTATGGTACATTTAGATAATGAAAAGTGAGCTTTTGGATCTCTCCTCACTAGCCCTCAAAAAACTGTCTTAGAGCTTAAGTTTACACTCACATATGATCTCACTCACTTGACGCACTAATTTAGCGTCCCCTCATAAACCCAAACCTATTGATATAATTAAAAAAATATTCCTTTGCTGCTTCCTTTATTTCACATTTATTCAATCTTTTTTTGTAAGTTAAACATGACATTTTTTTAATGTGAATTGTCATGCTAACTAGGGATGTCAATGGAGCTGGTTTAGTGCGGGTTTACATATCCCGCACCCCGTCCGACAAAAAAAAGCCACACGCCCCGCCCCTCCCTCGCGTTTTTCTTCCCCACGCCCTGCCTTGCCCCGCTTTTTAAATCCATGTGGGGTGTGGGTTCTACCTGTGGGTTTCAATTAGATAGTTCAATTGCTTTTATTACTTTTAAACTTTCAAATATTTCATTCTTCATAATTTGCACTTGCATTTTGATGTTTAGACAAATCCTCCTCTTGGAGTTGCACTTTAATTTGAATAATTAAAAGTTTATGTGTTATAATAGACATACACAAACTTTGATTTGAATAATTACTAAAATTAAAATATATATTATAATTAAAATATACCCCGCACGGCCCTTGCGGGTTTTGAAATTTCATCTCCACAACCCGCCAAGCCCCATTTATTACCTTACAACTCGCCCCATTTAAAGTGAGGTGGGGTAGGTACACGCAAACCCGCGCCCTATTGACAATCCTAATGTAACTCATTTTCTCAATTTCTTTCTACTTTTTTTCTTTTTCTTTTCTTATTTACTTCTTTTTAGAAATCGGCAAAAGAATTTCCAATAAAGTGCATAATCATTCAAGCACATCACAAATCCACCCAACAGATGAATAACAAATTGCCTCACCCCAAACTCATGCTCGAGGACAAGTAGTCTTAAGTAATTGTGATTCAAGTGCGGGTCATATGGTATAGTCCTAACATCTAGAGGATAAGCTTATAATGTTGCTTCAAAATAAAGTCTTAAAGGTTTTAAAATGGGGCTAAGAAGTATATATCGTTAATAAAGGGTTAGAAGGCTAAAAAGGTATCGAGTGGATATCAAAGAACTGCCTCTATCATTTTCCTAGTCACATAGTTTCACTCCATTTTTACCTTTAGTTTATAATTAAGTGGGTTCTCTACTCATTTAGATCTCACATTCTACACACCACTCATTCTCACTAAGTACAAGCTTACTTCTTTTGCATTGTTCATTAATTTTTCCTATCTAACATCTAGTGTTTGCATGCATTCAAGGTGAGTTATACACTAACTCTAAGGTCTAATTTTTTTCTATCATTAATTTACAAAAAGTATGCTTATGGGACATTCAACAAAATCTACAGTCAAATCATTCCTTAAACTAATTTTTATTTGATTTTAAATTTTTCAAAAAGCAGTAAAACATGTAACACATAAATTAGGAATCAGGACAACGAGTACCCACCCCAACCTAAAAAATGAGTCGTGTCCCCATGACTCGGAAAGACTCTAAAAAGCAATTAAACTAATATACAAGTGAGAACAGGGATAAGGAAACGTATCTTAATCGACACTAGGCCGACTACATGTAGTATCGTCTCGAGGTTGTGAAGTCATCTTAGTTATGATTTATAGATCATACACCATTGAATTCATCTTATTTAATGTATATTTTATCATCTCGAACTCACATTTCCCTTAGCTTTAATCATCTCCCCATGTTTCTCTTGTAAATTATCACATCATCCTCGGATATCCAACCTCAACACCAAACTATCTTTTCTCTTCATGATCTTCTTAACCTCTTCAACCTCTATGTCATCTCGAATGACCCCAAACTCAAAGCTATAAGAAATCTCAAATGTTTTGGATGAAATTCGTGATTTTTGGTGTTCTTAAAGGTGTATGGATACGGATTGTAGTGTTTTATGAACTGAGGAATCAATATCTCAAGGTTTCAGAAAGGTTTGATGTGAAAAATTTAATCTTTAGTGAAGAATATTTTTTGGATTAAAGTGTGAATACCTGTTTTAGAAAGATGTGTGATATGATTCTGTGTTTGGATAATGTTTAAAGGGACAAATATATGATAATCGGTGTTTTGATGATGGGTTGCAAGTATTTTTAGAGGTGGGGTTCGTTATTTATGGTGTTTATGGTGTGAGAGGCTAAAGGAAGAAGGTAAAATCCCTTAAGTATTAGATTGCCGACATACAACGCCCAAACCGGGACCCTGGTTTGCAGAAATCGGGCGCCTGGTCGGCCGAGTTTATTTTCATTTTTTTATTATTCGCAACCTCGAGTTGCGTAAAGTCGACCCTCTTCCAGTAGCTTGCCTTCACGAACAGGGTTCCCAGTTTGCAGAGAACGGGTTCCCGTTCGTGAGGCCTCTTGAAGCAGCCAAAAATTATGTATACACGTGTGTCAAACAATAGCTTGCTGACCAGCAGGTTAGTAAACCGGGTTCCCGGTTCTCAGAAAATCAGGTTCCTGGTTGTGTCGCGATGTTTCTCGTTAACGCAACCTTGAGTCGCGTATACATGGCATTCGAACAGTAGGTCGGCATTGTAGCAGGTCACAAACCGGGTTCCCAGTTTGCAGAGAACGGACGCCCGGTCGCGACGCGTTTTTCCTCGCTGACGCACGCGTGAGTCGCGTCTACGTGGATTCTAAATGGAAATATGGCTTGGCTAACCGGGCTTCTGGTTTGTGGAAAACAGGTTCCCAGTTTGTGCCTTTTCTTTAAAACATTCTACCACACGGGCTTCCTCCTTCTCTCGCACCTATCACCCCAAACTCATGTCTTAACACCTGCATATTTTAAAAACACTCCAGCCCTTCTTATTTTTTAAAAGTTACACTAATACACATCTAATTACTCTATTATACACCAAGAAATAAAATACATAAAGCAATAAACTAGTATACACTCAAACTGACTTTCATTTAACGTCGTTAAGCTCGACTGGTTACCTCTGAGATCATTTATTAACATAACCTCCCCAACAGTGAGTGAGGTTATCAACATTTACCACGCGGAATTTGCATCTTTTGGCTTTTACTCCCACAAACTTCTTAGATAATCCTTGTGACATGAATGGTCCTAACCAAAACTCTTGGGCTTACGTTCTTTCTGTAGAGGACCGGGCTTTTTCACTACGACTTCTTCGCCTAACCTGAACTCCTCCTGCTCTCTTTCTTTCTTGGGTTCTTTTGGAACCCTTGTAGCACGTTTCTTTGTTCTCGTGTTTGCATGAGAAATGTGTGGATTCTCCTTAGGATCTGGAGGATTTTCATTTGTTGGTTTCGTTCTTAGCTCTCTCTCCTCCATTTCTAAGGTCGCCACAACCTTAGTGGGCTCTTTCTCTACATGTTTAATAGTGTCCAAGAAATCGGAGAACCGAGGAATTTCATCGCCTAGAACACATTGAACTTCTCCTCCTTGTCTTATACTCGCATGATTGATTCTCCATTTTCTACATCAATCAAAGTACGCCTGGTGTCTAGGAATGGTCTTTCCAAGATGATGGGGACATTCCTATCCGCGTCGTAAACATGTATAATGAAATCACACAGAAATATAAATTTACCTACTTTGACAAGGGCGTGTTAAATATTTCCTTCATGATGGGATAAGGATCTATCCGCCATTTGTATGACCATGGTAGAAGGTTTGGCGTTCCCAATCCTCAATTTTCTGAACACTGACCTAGGCATGTGATTGATACTCGCACCTAAGTCACAAAAAGCTTTCCTGGACCACTCTTTACCAATAGATATAGGAATATTGAAACTCTCGGGATCTTCTAATTTTGGAGGCAACTTACTTTTACATATTGCACTACACTCCTCCGGCAAACCTATAATTTCTCCCTCAAAGTATTTTTGTGTGTTGGAGAGCGCATCCTTCAAATATTTCACGTACTTTGGCATTCTTCGGAAGGCATCCAGATTCGGAAAATAAATATGTAATTTTCTCACCATGTTCATGAACTTCTTGTACTCTTTGTCATTGTTCTTCTTTTGGACACGTGATGGAAATGGAGGAGGTCGGTTATCATTCACGACCATATCCTTCTTTTTATTCTCTTTTGTAGACTTAATAGGCTCCTCAATTGTATCTTCACTCACATAGTCAACTACACCCTCAACAATGATATCTTCCATGAACGGATCTTGTGGCTATTTCTGTTTCTCGACCTCTTATTCCTTCTCAACCATATTTGGTACTTCCTTCTCGACAGTTGTCTCCTTTTCTTTCGTGGTTGGGAACGGAGGTGGTGGTCAGTTCTTCCCACTTTTGAGAGCAATTGCCCTACAGTCAGATTTTATATTTCTAATTACCATTGACTAAGGATGAAGAGTTGATTATATGAACTTTTACTAAAGATGGAAGTTACTCAACAAAATATTGATATCTATTTCATTGCTCAGACATGACCCATGCTTTATAGACATATTTTTCTAATCATAACAATTAGATCCCTTAGTTTCTATGGGAATTCATTTGGAATAATAAAGTTTTTGTAGAAAACCAGTGCCTTCTTTTGAAAGTTTCCGAAGAGGGTTATTCAAAATAAACTCAACATCATCAAGAGAAATTGTTCGGTGTCACCTAGATGCTCCTTCTATCATGATCGTAATAAAACCATCAAACTTATGTTTATGGCAATCAGATTCACCTAAGATTACTTGAATAGATTTATAATGATCTTAGAATGGAGTCAGGTGATATCTCTACTTACTCTTGTTGGGTATGTAAGTTCATTGAGGACTCTAAAAATAGTAATTAACCTAAAAACTTTGTCATATCCTTCTGTATGGTGTCCTATTAGAATTTGTGATGCTAGAAATAAGTTTATCTTTCTTGATTTAGGATGGAAGGGAACATTTTCAATATTACTACACCCATGATGAATGATATGTTCAACAAATCTAAACACCTGAAGGACAATGTCGTAATGGATTCTACTTAGGAGGATGTTCCTCATATACCTGACCAAGAAAAAATTAGGGTTAGTATTCAATGTGATGTCTGTTTTATCTCCCCGACTCATAATGTTGGCCTTGCAAGTTCTGTATTAATTCAAAGAGATTTTTTTATGCATCAACTATCACTATCAAATGCAGCTCGATAGTGCACGTACAAGAAAATACATGTACCAGGGTCTGTAACTTGCCTTGCGAATCTAGAATTGACTATGCAGTCATAGTTTATTATTGACTTGAAAGTACACCTTCATTAAGAAACCTTCTAAATTTAGATGGAATATTAGACCCATATCGGCTAACGTGGTATAGATTGCTAATAAATGTTACACTTTTAGCCACATTCCAATATCTCTCAAGGGAAGGGTTGATATTCTTGCCAAGAATATTATCGGTGACCCCTAATTAATGTATTGCTGGGCATTTTCATATATTAATAGGTTTTTTTCGAGTGAATATTTCTCCTAGAATGATATTGGTTGACCTGGAGACCATGAGTGTTTTTGTAAGGACTCGTTTGCCTTGTTTTCACGATAGTTAATATATTCAAGATATTTTTGACAAAAAATAGGGATTTAGTCCTAAAGGATATTAGAGACTATTTAACTGCCAATAAGAAGGGAATGAAAGTTTGTTTTTACTAGAGTTCACAAACTAAATTACATGTGGCCAAATAATAAACAATCTCAAATAAAAAATCCAATATAAAGACAAAAAAACAATTGAAAAATAATCACTAAACACATGTTCTGAGAGTCATTGACCACCGACACTTTTCATTGTCTCGCGATCATCGAAAAACATAGGTGGTGCACCACCGCTAGCAACACCACAGAGGTGGGTGCATAGAGTCTCCAAGCTAGAAAAAGCGATTGAGTAGAAAAAAATCTTTGTGCATAATAAGTTACTAAGCCTACAAGTCTCTGAGCAGGCTCAAAGATTCACTGAGCATGATAAACATACTCTAAAAGCATGTTAAAAAAATTCTGAGCAAACTCAAAAAATCATTGAGCATGCTCGAAGAATCTATGATCAAGCTCGAAATATCATTGAGTGCGTATTTATCGAGTATTTTTTATATCGGTGTTTTTTAGCAAAATCTTAATGAAACTAAAAATTTCACACATGATTAAAATGAATTAATTAAACTTTTAAGAATAAATATTACAAAAAAGTAAAGATAATTACAACAATTTAATGATTAAGAAAAAATAAAATAAAAATTCTAATTTGAACAATAAACAAGTTCAGGAGAGAAAAAATTAAAAAAATTACCATGAAGGACGTAAGTGATCTTCTTCTCCAAACCTAAACTACCTTGACCTCTATTTGTGAACTACCACATGAATGTCTTGAACCCGCACTAGCCAGTCTGAACAACCACACGCCTATCTACCAAAGCCCAACACAGGTCTGCGACCTCCACATTGTTGTTGTCTTTAAAAGCCCAACACATGTCCTCATTGATGCTCGTCTTAGCTTCCAAACTAAACACCACTACCCTGGCGAGCAACAAACACCGCCACAAAACGACTTCGCTAGACCTCAGCCATAGACGTGTTTGCACCCTAGCAAAAATTTGATCTTAAGCTCGCCTAAACCATAGCGTTGCCATTAACAAACACCAAGTATCTATGTCCTATCTAACTTGCTAGAAAAAGAGTAAAGATATATATCACCCCTATTTGTTTCACCCTTATTTCACCTCCTGTGTGGAGGTTTTAAAAACCAATCAAATCGTTTCTCTCTCATAATTAATAATTTTCTCTCTCTGTTGTTTAATGCCACATAGGGTGACACATAGTAGGTGAAATAAAGGTGAAGCGAATAGGGGTGATATATAGCAAAGCTCCTTGAAAAATTATGACGCAATCTTGTCATCTCTGCTAGAAGACCACCGTGACTCACACTTGCCGTGTACGGTACTTTACTACCCCGAACCACTGTTAAACTACGACCACGCGAAACCCTAACTTGGATCAATAACAAAAACTTAGTACCAATCGATCTTTTCGCACCACCACCATTGTGAGAGGATTTTTCGGCGAGTGTGGAGAGGGTTGAGAGAGTTTTCGTAAAAGCAAGAAATGTATGCTTGATTTTAGAGTTTGCGAGTAATAATATGATATTTTTAGAGGGGGTAAATGTGGGATAAAATAATAGAATTTGATTAAGTTTTATTTCCAATCTAATTTCTATCTCGTAAGAAGATAGTAAAGGGTTGGGATCTTTATGAGGGGTCTCCAAAACCGATTGGGTCTAAATCGCAAAGAAAATATTTGAGGTTCATACTTAATTGTAATCTATACTATTTATACTATTTTTTTTAATCTAATTTAAAGTAACAAAATAGTATATTTAAATATAAAATACAAAATTCTAAATTTAAAAAAAATTAAAATTGAACAAATTCTCAATGTATATCCATATTTATATAATAAATTGAATAAGTAGTTGAATATAATTTATTATGCTGAAAGACTTGTGTTTTAATGAATCAAATTCTAATAAAAATCTTATCCAAATCAATTAAAAGTTATAAATATTTGAATTAGTAAAATAAAAATAATTTTATTAAACAATTTTTGTATTGAATCGAGATTTAGATCTTATCAAATACAAACAAAAAGAGAACCACAAAATTTCCAAAAAAAATATATATATAAAAAATATAATTTGCCATCAAATAAATATGATTTAACACTTCTATGAATGTTTATGGGATCTTGATATCAAAGCTTTATTTAGAATTTGAATATCAAGAGTCTTGAGAGAGGCTCTTATCCAGAACCCTCTCAAGAGTATCGTGACAATGTCTTACTGAGATTTTCGGATTTTATTTTTAGAAATACAGATAACATGCTTTTAGAAAATTGGTTATGTTGTAGGCAATATTGTCTATAACCCATGTTGTTTGTCACTTATCTCTTTCCAAAATCCTTTTCTCCTTACATAAAGTTTGCCTAGCAAAGTCATACATATGACATATACTCGATAAGGCTTTCGCCTTTTTTCGTCATCTCTTCGCATGCAAACAAAATTTTCACGTGTCCCCATTTATTATTCTACGAAATTGTAAACTGTCACATCATATCATATCATATATGGATATCCATCCAGATATTTTATGAAAAATATACCAAGGTAAGGTGGGTGATACTCAATATAATTTGTTTTTATTAATAATTTAATTTTCTTGTACCCTTTTCCTTTTTGATTCTTTTGAGTTTATGTCTTGTTTTTTATCCTTATAAATTAATATTTCATGTTGCTGGATAAGATTGTTGTGTAGGATAATAGCAAGCTGTTGGACTAATCTATAAGAAGATTACGACGTTTACAGCTGTTTTTAAAGATATTTTATTACTACTCCTTTCACCTGAAACTGAAAAATAAAGTTTTAATATCTAATCTTTTGTCATCTTTATTAAGATTTAAAATCACCCTTTTCCCTATTGATTACAATAACAAAATTTTGGTAAATTCATTTAATTCTTTGTTATTATTGATAAATATATGGTTAACTTTTCAGTGTTAGTATAAAGTGAGTGATGGAGAAGAAGCAAAAGAAGTTCCTTACAGTAGCTCCTTTCGAGTGTGCGTGGCGCGATGATTTAAGGTTTAAGGAAGCTGGACGAGGATGTGTAGCTTTCGATGCTTTTGCTCAAAACGATGTGACTATAGTTTTTCGAGAACAAATGGGTAGTCAACATTATCATTACAAAAGAGATCAAAGTCCACACTATACTATCATAATCGGTAGTCATAGAAACCGAAGATTAAGAATCGAAGTTAATGGTATAACCGTAGTAGATGCAGCTGGGGTTGGTCTTTGTTGTTCTTCAGCTTTTCAAAGCTATTGGATTTGTATCTATGATGGTTTGATTAGTATCGGTAAAGGAAGGTATCCTTTTCAAAATCTTTGTTTTCAATGGCTTGATGTTAAACCAAGTTGTAGTGTTCAGTTTATCGGACTTAGTAGTTGGGATAAACACGTTGGGTATAGGAACGTGAATGTTTTACCTTTGACACAGAATCATATGATGTTATGGAAACAAGTCGATTGTGTTGAATATAATGGTGAATTTGATGGGGATGAAGAAATGGACGATGAAATTGGAGATTATAAAAATTGGGGACTTGTACATTTTGTTGAGAATTGGGAGTTATCTGATATGTTCTTTATTGTTGGTAATGAAGAACGAGCCGTTCCTGCTCATAAAGTTATATTAGCATCGGCTGGTAATTTCGAATTTAGTTCATCGGATGAAGATGTAATACAACTTAAGGATGTTAGCTATGAGGTTTTACACGCGTTTCTTCAATATATCTATACCGGGTATACCCAGGTGAGTTTTAAGTTTTATTTATGTCATGAGTTTTGCGATTTTTATCTTTTAAGCTAGAGTTAATGTATAAATATATGTAGATCGCGGAGTCAAATTTAAGTTCATTAAAAGCTCTGAGTTTACGGTTCAAAGTTTTACCGTTGTTGAAGAATTGTGAAGAGATAATCGAGCGGTTTAAACTGAATAAGAAATTCTTTGAATCGGGGAAGAATGTAGAGATATTGTATCCAAGCTCTCGACTCCATGGCAGTACAATATTCCCTTCCGGTCTCGCCATTGATATACAAAAGCTTCAACAACTTTGCTTGACCGGGGAGTATAGTGATGTAGAAGTTTGTGTAGAAGGTTACGATTTTGTGGCTAAATTGCATAAAATTATCCTTAGTTTATGGAGTGTCCCGTTTACTAAGGTACATAAACGAGAATGCGTAGTTTTTTTTTTTTTGACCCAATTTGCGTGTTGAGATGAAACGGTGATTGAAATTGACAGATGTTCACGAATGGAATGAGTGAAAGTGGGTGTTCGAGGGTTTGTATTAAAGATGTTTCGTTTGAAGCGTTTCAAAGGATGCTTGAATATATGTACACAGGGAAATTCAATAGTATAGAGAATGATGGGACATTACTACTACAATTACTTTTATTGTCGGATCAATTCGGGGTAACGCTTCTTCATCAGGAGTGTTGTAAAACACTTTTAGAGAGTCTCTCAGAGGTAACATCACAATTCCTTTATAATATAATAGTTATTTAAATGGATAATACTCGAGTTAACTCATAAACTTTGTTTCAGGACTCAGTATGCCAAATTCTTCATATAATTTCATGTGTTTCTTCGTGTAAACTTATTGAAGAAACGTGCGAAAGAAAATTCGCTATGCACTTTGATTATTGTACATCAGCGAGCACCGACTTTACAATGTTAGACGAAGCTACTTTTACCAACATCCTTCAGGTCAATACTCCTTTTCCAACTTGTTCTGTAATAACTAACTACTCAAACATTAATTGCAAAACACCTCCTTGTGATAAACCTTAATTACACAGAGACTCCCTGTGGCAAAAAAAAATGTCCAAATCTAATTAACTCAATCTACAGAATACTTAGGTCCCGTCCCTGTAGTAAAAAAAAATCAAAATTTTGCAGCATCCGGATTTGACAGTAACATCCGAAGAAAGACTTCTCAATGCAATCTTATTATGGTGTTGTCAAGCAATGGAATTACATGGATGGGAACAAATAGATGAAATGTTGATAAATTTATCCCCTGAAAATCTCTTCAAGGGTAGAAGACTCAACTCGCTTGAAATATTCTTGCATCTCGTTCGATTCCCTTTGCTTCCATATGAGTTACTTAACAAGGTATCGTGTTTTACTAAACAAAGTATCATGTAAAGCCATAAGTTATGTCCTAAACTCTTGTGTCCTTTTTCAGCTCCAAAGAACCAGCCTCAGCGAAAAACTTCCTTCTTTTCGTAATCTGGTAATATCATTTTGCGCGATAACATGTGATTTCAATTGTTACTCATGTTATAACAATTTTTCAGGTGCAAGAAGCTATTACTTATCTAGACTATGGATTCACTTCTACACAGAAACACCAAGAGTAAGTTCTGAAAACTTGAAAACTTCATATATAAATTATTAAATTATAAACACGAGGTGTTTAAATGGTGACAATTTGTTTGTTTAGTGTTAAATTTCAACATAGACGATCAAGTTTTAAGGAGCTTCAATATATATGTGATGGTGATAGTAATGGAGTTCTTTATTTTGCCGGAACATCTTATGGTGAACACCAATGGGTTAATCCTGTTCTCTCAAAGGTATATTTTTCAACTCCCGTAATTTTTTCCTTTTCCTTAATTACCCTTACGTCAATTTAACGTATTTTCAGAGGATAACAATTACTGCTAGTAGTCCAACATCAAGATACACTGACCCCAAAGTATTGGGCTCACGGACTTACCAGGTATGAGTCAGAAAAAAAACTTAAGGTTTTTTTTTATTGCATGAAACATAATTAAAATTAATATCTAGGGTACTTCATTTACGGGGCCTCGAATTGAAGATGGAAAAAATTGTTCATGGTGGATGATAGATATGGGGCATGATCATCAACTTATGTGCAACTACTATACATTAAGACAAGATGGATCAAGATCGTTTATGAGATATTGGAGTTTTCAAGGGTCTATGGATGCAAAGAATTGGATAAGCTTAAGAGTACATGAGAATGATGAAACTATTTGCAAACTGGGCCAATTTGCATCATGGCCTATTGTTGGCCCAAATGCTTTGCTTCCTTTTAGATACTTTCGAGTTTTATTGACTGCTCCTACTACTGATGAAAATAATCCGTGGAGCTTTTGCATCTGTTTCTTAGAACTCTATGGTTACTTTCGCTAGTCAAAACATGTTTGTTTGTTTAATAAATTCAAGTTCACATGTTTTTGCTTCAATATCTCTCTTGTAAATGCTTGGTTTTCTCTGGTTCGTTAATGTAAACAAGTTGATTTTAAGCAAAGTAGTTGCAAATACAAGAAAGGGTAAATAGAACATGTTCAAAATGAGTATTTCAGGCCATATTTTCGTTAATTCTGTAATTATTTGACAAAATTAGCATGTGTAAGACACATGTTTATGTGTCTATGAAGGCATAAACATGTCTTGCACATGTTTCGTCAAATATAAGGTCATACACGTGCCTTAGACCTACTAATTCCCTCAAATAATTACAAAATTACTAATGCTGGGCACAAACATGAAAGATATGGGTTGAAATGCTCATTTTGAAAAGGGTAAAGCCCTCATCTGGCCCTTTATCTATACCCAAAGTGCACGGGCCGCCCCCGATCTTCAAAATTACCCTTTTCCACCCCATATCTTCACATTTTGTGACACCGTTAGCCCTTTTTTCATTTTTCTGTTAGTTGACCGTTAGTCAACGCCACATGGCGCCACCTCAGCGCCACCTCAGCGCCAACTCAGCGCCAACTCAGCCTGACGTCATATGTTGCTTTGATGTGTAATCCTATGTGGACGGGGTTATATTTGTCTTTTTATCCTAAATCTACCCTTTCACCTACCCTAATATTATCTACCCCAAATAAAGTTACCCTTTCCCTCCCCGCGTTCTTCCATCTCCTCCGTGTTCGTTCGCCTCCCTTCTTCCTCCCTTCAATCTCTTTTCCGATGGTTGGATCTAGAAACACGAATGGTTCGTCTCCTCTTATTGCTCGCTCTAGAAATACGAATGGGTCTTCTTCTCCGATGGCCGGTTCCAGAGTAACCAACACGTCTTCTTCTCCGATGTGGGGTTCGAGAAACACCAATGGCCCAACTCCTCCGACGATTGACCCAGGTAAGGAAGATTGGGTATGTTATTGCGGGCTACGTCTGAAGATTTCCACTTCGTGGACGGACACGAATCCCGGAAGGCGTTTCCTTGGATGCTCGAAGTATCAATCGGTGGAGAGTAAATGCTCGTTCTTCAGCTGGTATGATCCTCCGATCTGTGATAGAAGTCGGGTGGTGATTTCTGGGTTGCTCCGTTCGTTGTCGAAGAAAGAAGAAGAAGTTGAAGCTCTGAAATTTAACGAAGGTAAAAACCAGAAGATCTGGTATATGTTTCTCTACTTTATTTTAGGGTTTGTTGTTGCTCGAATGTTTTAGGTGTGTTACGGGGTGGTTTGGTTTTATGGGTTTTAATGGTTTGATGTTTGATTGTATTTCTATTTTCTGGATACGAGTTGTTTGAATGTTGTTGAATAAACATGAGTCCATTTGTATCCGGGATGGTGAATATGTGGCACATGCTTTATTTTTATTTATACCCTATGGCCCCATTTAGTTTTCACGTTTATATGTTGTGGCCCTTAATGTTTTATTTTAGTCAGCTGGGCCCCTGATCTTTAGATATTAATTCCATCTGTGGCCCACTTTACTTTACCGCGTACTAATTTTTTTTCATTTTTTTTCCCTTTGGATTATGAAACGTCTTTGCATGGGAAACCGAAGAAGGCTAGTCTATGGAACCCCAAGGGGTTACCTCGGGGAATAAAAACCTTTAATTATCACACCAAGTAACCCCCTCTATATAAACAGATAACTGCAATCGGTTATCTTTAAACAAAACACTTAAAAGAAAATTATAGAAATTGCTTAGAACTAAGATGAAGGATCAAAAATCTGGAGAACCATCTTCAAAGGAGAAGGGAAAAATGCGTAAGTCCCGTTTTTTGTTGTTTAATAAAAATTATTATTTCAGTCTCTAAGTAGTCTTATTCGTCCTTATGATTCTGAATTTTTTTTATTTACGTATAATCTTTCGTGTTTATTACTTATCTATTTTTGTGGTTTTTTTTTCGGTGTAGCGATGGCTTCTGGATCGCAATCTGCCCCACCCAAGACCCGACCCGCACCCAAGACTTACAGGAGCAAGTACGTGGGCCAGTTTCATGGCAATCGTTGGAGCGTTAGACATTCACCAGTTTGTGTACGTGAGAAGGTAAAGACGACGGTCGTTCCACTTCCATATGGCAGGGAGTTGATTGTGGTTGAATCAAGTTCTGAAGGCGAGGATACTCCATCGCCCAAGAGGAGGAGGGTGTCAAGAGAGTCTCCTGTTCGGATGTGTTCGCCGAAGTATTTCAAGTTTGAGGATGAAGAACAGATGTCGAGTGATTGATCGATATTGGTAGTTTACTTTTAATATGTTTATCGTTTTAATGTCGTGTTTATTCAAGTATGTTGGTTAGTGTTATTTTGATGAATTCTTGGACTTTTATATGTTTTTGGATCTTTTGTTGGTTGTGCCTTGGTATATTTTGTGACGCTTTTTGGACTGTTTAAGGTGAAATGTAATATGAATTTGACGTGATTTCTGGACTTTTTTTTAATCTAGTATTTATATGGGTTATATTTTGTTAATTAGAGAATTACTGTCGACTAATTAGAGAATTAATTGATTTTCTTAAAATACAAAAGAAACATTAATATTAATCACGTCATAAAAAAAAAATAGAAAAGCAAAAAATGTTAAAAAAGACCAAATTCAACAACCTAAAAAGTCTAGGACATTTATACTTAATAGGTTAAGTAATTACCATCAAAGTCTAGTGTAGTGCGTTTCTTCTTTACTTACGCCTTTTCTTTGCGTGATCTTCCGAGCATATGACATCTTTGCTTGTCGAAGGAAGTGGAAGTTCATCCGGTCCGGGAAGCCAAACGAAAAAATCACATTCCTTTTCTGGCAAAGCTTGAAATCTGAAATCTTCAAAGTGACAACGTAGTGAACGAAAAGATCTGTTCTCACCTAATTGAATCGTAACTATTAATGCGGGCATTCCGCATTTGCAAACTTCCGTATCCGAGTAGTTCTCCGGCGAGACCTCCATTAATGGCGACGGCTTGATGTTCAAGTCACTTGGGGTGAAGTCAGGGAATAATGGTGACTTGGTTTCCCACTGGTCACTCCCACTAGAGTTGTAGTCCGACATTGTTGGCGAACTTTGTTTAATTTGGTGAGTGAGCTATGTAATGAGTTATACTATATTTACATACTACTATTTCCGTTAAATACTACTAGTAAGCAAGCAACATCGAAATAAGCATTCTTACAAAAACCAAGAAAGTCTTCAAACGGCTAAAAAATAGTACAAAGTTCTGAAAAACAAAAAAAAAGTACAAAGTTCTGAAAAGCAATAAAAGCACCCAACGGCTAAAAAATTTAAACGGTCTTTCACATAATTTCCTTCTTCACTTTAGCCATTTTGACGTTCTTACCCTTCTTCTTGACTCCGAGTTGCTTCTTCACCGTTTTTTCGTTCTTATCTTTTGAACTTGTGCTTACCTTCTCTTCTTTTTTTGAGTTTGTGTTTTTACTCTTTTCTGCCTTTTGCGTTTTTTCTTCAACCAATGGATCAATCTTTTCTTTTTGTTTCGAACTTGAACCGCGATTGAAAAGGTTTTTCATGAAATCAGCCATATTTTTATCGAAATCCTTGAATGCCTCGTTCACTCCAGCAACGTCAAAGGTGGGAGTTATAGCTTTTGTCTTTACCTTACCTTTAGCTTGAAGACTCTCCAAACTCACATTCCGCTTTCCCTTATACAAAAATGGATTAGCTTCAAGTTTCTTTGTTCCTATTGTGATTGATCCAGGTTTGTTTATGGGAATGGGAGCCCTTGTATGTACACCAATTCCACCTGGCCTAAACGGTGGTCTCTTTGATTTATCCTACAAAACAAATGTCAATGTGATTATGTTTGGCTAAAAATAAAGAAAAGGCAAATAAATCAATCTTACACTAGGCTGTCCAAGATTCTTGACACCAGTTGGTAGAAAACCTTCTTTCTCACTAGGGACACTGAATTTGTTAACCTCCACGCAAGGTTTTTTATTAGGTGTAAACTACAAGTCATAATCCACAAATCATTTAACTAAAAATAACCACTAAAAAATATCAGCCATTTCAAATTACTTACCTTTTCTTTTTTTGAAGGTCCATCACCTCTATCCCGCTTCTTCTGTGGGCCCATCCAACCAAGTGGATCGTTAGTGCTACCCTGTGTCATCACTACCACTTGCTCCTGATTTCCAGGGGTATCCTATTACAAATAGATTAAAAAAACAAGTTAAATATGTATATAAGGAACAATAAAAATAAAAACTAATCTTACCTTAGATGTTTGACTCAACTCAGTAAACACTTTAGTTTCGGCATTAGAATCGTCCCCTTTGAACATATCTTCACCATCTTTTCTCGAAACTGAAGGTCCCCTCTTGGCTTTTGATTTGGTTCTCCTAACAGAAGGGCTACCCACTTGGGTAGTCACTACAATGTTACTATCATTGACGTCGAGGTGAACTTCACTCGCGTCAATATCGACTTCAACTTTACTCTTACACCCGGTTAGTTGAAGATCACTACTTAATGCATCCACATTGACATCACTATTAACCACATTTATGTTTACGTCACTGTTAGTCGCGTTGACGTACACATTATTTTCAGTCACTTTCTGTGTTTTTTTAAGTCTACTCGATCTTCGCTTGTCAGACTTGACCACAGAGCTGCTTTGACCTTGAGACTCCACATGATCCATCCTTGTTGTATTAGTAGTTTGTACATCCACGCTAGCAACTTCTACTGGGTCATTCACTACACTCTCAGCTGCACTAGGACCTTGACTTTTCCTTGAACAACTCCGTATGTTGTGTCCAAGTTGCTTACAAGAACTACATTTACCCTTCAACCCCTGTCTACCAACCTTTTGCACATCCACTCGTATATCTTCTTTTCTGTTATCTTTTGATCGCGTTTTCTTCATCCTCTCTTCTTCATCTTCACCAACGGCTCTATCTCGCTTCTTTTTTGGTCTCCCAGCTAGTTTGACACCCTTTGGAGCAATTACTTTAGGGCCATTACTCTGAGGCCATAGTTCAGGTCCATTTATAGGTCCAATATAAGGCTCGTATGCCTTTTTAAATGTAGAAGTTTTAAAATAATCAGACGTGTAGTCTTCTGCCTCAAGACCCGATGTCGCTAATGCGGAAATCACGTGCACACATGGGATTCCCGACAAGTCCCACCCTCGACAAGCGCAATTAAAAGTATTTAAATCAACAGCAAATTGAGCCCCACTAGAGCCCTTTACTTGGAAAGTACTACCTCCACAGTGTAATGGAATCCACTTGGAGGACCACTTTTTTTTTAAATTAATAAGTTTCCTAATCTTAGGACAAATCAATCCCTGCCATCTACCTATCCACTTTCTTCTTTTTTCTAATCTCTCAACTAAATACACTCTTATACGTTCTAAACACACTAAAATAGAAGACTCCCTAGCATCTAAAAGTTGTTTATTCCATGATTCACACATATTATTTAACAAAACATCGCAATGTGTATTCGTTCTAAAATGGGATCGAGTCCAATACCTTGGCGGTTCTTTTGCTAACCAATCATATGCTGCCTCATCCATTGATTTAATAACCTCCATGACTCTTGTAAAACGCTCCACGTACGTAGCCCGAGCAGCTTCCCACATCTTATCTTTCAATGCAAATGATCCATGTTTTTTCTTGAAGTTCTGATGGAGGTGCCTAACACAATGCCTGTGTTCAACATCAGGTAGTAATTCTTCCAACGCAATTCCTAAACCCTACAAAAAAATAACCACATTTTACAATTAGACAGTAACAAGTTTCAAACTAAATAAAAAATATAGAGTATATATTAACTATACCTTTTGTTTATCAGTGACAAACACCCACATCTCAGGGTCATCAATTCCAAGATCATCTACTAACAACCCAACAAACCATCTCCAAGTGTCCAGATTTTCAGTTTCAACCACAGCATAACACACCGGATAGATGCAATTATTAGCATCCATACCAACAGCAGTTAATATAACACCTGGATGAGGTCCTTTAAGATGACATCCATCCAACCCAATCACTTTTCTACAACCAGCCTTAAACCCTCTTATCAGAGGTTCCAAACAACAATAAAATCTTAAAAACCTGTGTTCCCCAGTTACCTCATCCTCCTCAGTTTTTAAAAAAACTGTTGAACCCGGATTGGTCCTTAACAACTCAGCGCAGTAGTTGTTGAGCAAACTATATTGGTCCAAGAAATGAATTTCATCTAACGCCTTACCCTTCTTGATTGTCCTATACGCTTGTCTCCTACTAATATTGACATGAAGATCATGTAATACTTGTTCTTGTAAGTCAATTGCTCGCAAAGAAGAGTTTAACTTCAACTGATGTGCATACCTCGTGGATAGAACGGTAGAATTTACGTGCTTACTATTTAATGCACAACCACATTTATGTATGAGATTTAGTGTCCTTATCTGAAAGCTACCATCCAAGCATTTAGTCGCATAGACAAACCAATCACAATTCGTCCCTCTGCACTTTGCTCTAACTCTTCCTGGTTCATTACAGGGGAACCAAACATTCCTCACTTCACAAATAGCATTAGCTTTCACTGCTTCCTTAAACTCATTTCCGTTTGCGAAAATCATACCAATCTTCAGTTTAGGCTCGTCTTTGTCAACCAATACATTAAAACGTTCACTTCTCCTTCTTCGAACTCCATCACAATCCTCCTCATCCGTTGATCCTTCTAAACTTCTCAGATTGTCTGACTCTCCACACGAACCCTCGTTGAAGTCGTCATCGTCTATAACAGGTAGTTCTTTAGGACAAGGGAGCTCTAACCCGTTTAATTTAACCGACGGTGATGACCCGACACCAACAAACTCAACCCCGATATCAACGTTGTTCTCGAACATAATATCATCTTCATCATCGTCGAGGTTGTTATCGCTATCATGAAACGAAAAATCAGAACCGCTATCATCAACAACGGTATTAGCATTGTCGCGTTCACCATTCTCCGAATCTGTAATTAACAATCAAAGCTACTATTATAAACGAATCCAAATGACTGCAAAATGAAACCCTAATATACCCAACGTCGACCAAATTAAAGGAATCTGGAAGAAGATTAGTACCTGAATCACTCACGATTTCACTTAAATACGCCATCGGATTTGATTGGAAAAGCCACGTATGAAGTAGCTACTCAAAATTTTTCTTCGATTCGAGATGATACAATGAGAATTTTAGTCAAATGTTTAACGGGGAGAGGAGAAATGAGGAACGTTTTCTAACGGCGTGTTTGTACGTAGGTGGGTGGTAACGAGATTTGGAAGGTTCCTTCTTCCGTATAATGGTTTCGTGAGATTTTCTGCCTAACTTGATGAAGAACACCAAGAACACGCACTACTATGTGCGATTTGATCCGGTTTTTGTTTTGTTAAAATGAGATAGGGGTGTTACGGGGTACTAACTTGGGTAGGTGAAAGGGTAGATTTAGGATAAAAAGACAAATATAACCCCGTCCACATAGGATTACACATCAAAGCAACATATGACGTCAGGCTGAGTTGGCGCTGAGTTGGCGCTGAGGTGGCGCTGAGGTGGCGCCATGTGGCGTTGACTAACGGTCAACTAACAGAAAAATGAAAAAAGGGCTAACGGTGTCACAAAATGTGAAGATATGGGGTGGAAAAGGGTAATTTTGAAGATCGGGGGCGGCCCGTGCACTTTGGGTATAGATAAAGGGCCAGACGAGGGCTTTACCCTTTTGAAAAATCAGGCCATGTTTAAATTATTAATGTTGGGCACAAATATGAAAGATATGGCCTGAAATGTTCGTTTTGAAAAATAAGACCATGTTTAAATAAACGCATAAAGATGTGGCACATTTAGGCATTTAATTTAACCCACAAGAAATCACGTGAAAATAATTGGTAAAAACCCAACATTCATAAAACAATAAATCATGGTTCTTGAGTCTACCACATGTATAATTAAACAAAAAACAATCTTCGTTCGAGTCCATTCTTTCATGAACTCATAATAATTCTAATATCCAACACAAAAGCAAAATAAATTAAACAAATTCACCACAAAAAAAAAAAAAAAAAAAAAAAACTCAAATTTTCCTAACCCTTGCAATTGATTTCCTCACACCAATCCCAGAACTAGTAGTAGTAGTAGATGGTGCAAGCTTCTTGCTAGAAGCGCTTCTCAGGGAATATCTTGGTGTTGCCGCCTCTACTCCACCACCACCACCACCACCACCACCACCACCTACTCCTCTCCGTTCAAGAATAGGTGTAGATGGAATAGTCTTCCTTACACTTTCATACTTCTTAACTTCACCTCTTCTTTTAACAGAGTCAACTCTAACACCAAGACCATAAACTTGTTTCTTTTCTTCTCCACTTTCACCTTTTTTACTCCTTAGCCTTTCATTTCTTCTAGCTGCATATTCATCGTAAAACTTTCCTCTTTCAAACAAAGAACCCCTTCGATCATTAGTACCACTTGCAAATACATCATTTTCTCCATCTTCGTTTCCAAATTCTTTCTGCACCATTTTTGCTAAAGCCCTTAATTCATAAGAAATTGTTTGATATTCTGGCCGTAATTCCAGTTCTTCAGTATCCATTACTCGTCTTGGTTTCTGTGATTTTGTTAACGAACCTGTTTTACACACATACCTTTAGAGATCCTCAAATCACATTAACAAATATTATACAAAAATGGGTTGACTTTACTATTTTTAGAATAACTCAGGATCAATGGTCAAGTTTTTAAATCTTTTACCTCAATATTGAAAATGGGAAAGAATAATATCTAAACATAATAAATTATGAAGGGGGGTTTTTCATTTTAGAAAAATAAGAAAATATAATTCATTTTACTTGTACCACTTTCAACGTTTATTATAGATCTTGAAAATAGCATATATGTATGTATATGTATATATACCTGGTGGGGTTTGTGTAGATTTTGAATTAGATTGAAGAACACGACGAGTACGAAGACGGATTGGAGAACGAGCTAGAGGAGGCTTGCAGATTGATCTCATCATCTTCTATATAAAGAAAAGAGTTAGATAAATTTACAGGCTGTATAATAAGACCAAGTACGAAAAAATGGTGAATGATTCAATAACAGATAATATAAAAAAATGAAGTAGAAGAAGAAATAGTCGAAGGTTTTGTTTAAAAGTGCTTGAGCTCACCTTTTACTCGTGATAATGGTGTTTTGAAACGGCTCTTCGATGAGTTGAGGCTTATTGCAATAGTTTATTTGTCAGTCTTTTTGTGGGTGGGGTTTATATTTGGTAGTAGAATATTATGTGTGGGTTTGAATTCTTGAAACGGAGCGTATTCAACGGTCATGTTTATTGATCCGACGGTGTAGATGATTTGAATTAAAAGGATGATTTGTCAAATTCTAATACCTTCCAAATATATTTAGATTAACCAAAATTATAACTTTGGTAGAAAAATAAACAAATAACTAATGGAAATGACTATTGCCCAGATATAGCAAGCAGTACAACAAATGAATAAACGCCTAATTTAAAAAAAAAAGTATTAGTAATTGTATGAATAATGCTATTTTGCTTAATTTTTTTAAAGAAAAATAACTAACCAGTAGTTGGGTCAGCTCAAGATATGTTATTTTCTTCATCACCCAGATCAATCACATACCAAATAAAAATTAGAGTAATGATATATATCATCCCTTTTTGCTTCATCCTTACATCACCTCCTATGTGTCACCTGATGTGGAATTAAATAAAAGAGAGAGAAAAATCATAATTAGGAGAAAGAAACAGTTTGATTGGTGCTTAAAACCTCCACATAAGAGATGATACAAGGGTGAAGCTTAAAGGGGTGATATATATCATTACTCTAAAAATTAACTAAAACAAGATTATATTTTTAAAAAAAAAAATTTAATTAGAGTCTCATTACCTACCTTGTAAACCCTTTAAAAAAATTACTTCAAATCTAATTTCATTTTCACTTTAAATATTTCAATTTTGCTTTATGTGTAAATTGAAGGAAAATCGGTGTATTTATAATAACACACCTCGGAGGACACCAATTTCTACGACTTCAACTAGTTTTTCAGGCAACTCGGGTGAGTCAAGGCAGACTACAAATTATCATTAAAGTTTAATTCATCATATACCTCTTGCATTACATGATCAATAACTTCATTCCGGAAAAAATAGTCCTAGTGTCATGGAACTTCGTTGTAATGAACACATTAAACTTAACCTATCTATCTTGAACTATCATGATGATTTCACCATTTTCTATATCTATTAAGGTACAACTCATAACTAAGAAAGGTCTCCCCAAGATGATAAGGACGTTCTTATCGGTGTCATAATCGAGAATGATGAAATCACACGGAAAAAATGAAATTACCTACCTTCACCAAAACATCATCAATCTGGCCCACGGTTTAGGAGATTGATCGATCGACCATTTTCAAAGTGACTATAGTAGGCCTATAGCTCTTCCTATTAGGATTCAAGGTGTCATTGTGAGCCTTCTAGCCTAATATTCTCATGTGCTGTTTATTTTATAGGTTTTTTGAAGGACAAAATAGTATATTCAAAATGTTCAGTCGAGGTTATCCTTATGTGTGTCTTAAAAAGGACAATTTGTGCCTTGTTAGTTAGGCATCTTCCATAGAAAACAATTACGTATTGAGTATACCACATAAAGGGAATATATACAAGAGAGTAGATGAAAAAAGTTTCGCATATATTATGTGTTACATCATGACCACACACAAAAGACGTGCATATGATCATCAAACTATGGTAATTGACTAGGTTCAAATTCCAGCACAATTCCCCTAAAATCTAAACTTGACTTCGATTTGATACTCTTCATACAAGAATTTTGAAAGAAAACTGTAATACAATGTCAATAGACTTGGGAATCGATGGTTGCAACCTTATTACCCCTTCACATATATAAGCCCATCGACAAATTCCCGTGCCAAAAGTCAGAGATGCGCAAATGTACTAACAAATAGAAAAAGTGATATAACAATATAAGTTCTACTGCATAAAATTAGAACGTATACATTGACCAGTTAAACATTTTGTAAGGTTGATGTATCAAAATAACCCCTAAAAGAAAAGACAGGCTTGCAAATAGGTTGATCAAAGTCCCCATAGGAAGACCCAATTCAAAAGGAAATAATTAGTGATTTACTTAAACTAGATATAAGGGTTTGGCCTTCGAGGCTCCTTTATAAAATCAATACATCTTTTTCTAAGAGGTCGGCATTAACCTTTCCCTGACATACATGAACTCAAAACAACCTTGAATCATGATACATCCTTGGAAAGTGCAGAATAATCAACAAAGAAAAGAACATAACCATATAGGAAGAAGTCCAGATTAAACAATAAATCCAATATATTCGCAAAGTATGCATTGTAATTGGATAATAGAGAATAGAGTATGTGAATCAATTTCACCATTATTAACAATACATGTCAATAAGATATCTTATTTTACCAAAGATTGATCAGTTAGTCAAATATACTATTATGCACAAGTTCTTAATATGCAAGGCCTCATCCAAAGTATACAATTAGGTTACTATGGATCCTTGGGAATAGGAAAATACATCATTTGTTATTGATCAAAGCTTATAGTGCTATCGGGTTATGGCATTTGAATAAAATCTACAACACTGTACAAACGATTAGTAATCAAATACTTCAAAGCTCTAGTCAAATTAAACATGGATATATACACTTATCATATAATTAAATACATGTTAGATGAGAACACAAACAAAAAATATATTTAATGGGTTCGATCCCATAAATAATTGTTTTGGGCTTATGAGAGCCTTAAAGAAGGTAAAATAAAGTCCAATCGTACTACTAGTAAAATGGAATAGTAGGGAAAGATTGGTCACGCCCCCGACGTCCATGACTAGAATAACAATCCTCACAATGATCCACAAGGGGCCCTAAGAGTCATAATTCAAAGAAGGACTTATTGACAGTGTTGTACCACTTGGAATGGTCGAAGGAGATGCATGTTCACTTCTCTCATGTTCAATAGGTCGTTGCATTTGTTTCATTCATATTTTGGATAAGTTATGGGGAAATCTTTTGGATTTGGCCATGATAGTGAGCAAAACCTGGATCTGTACCATTTAATCATTCTTTTCAGTAAGGAGAAGAGGTAATGTTCATTGACATCCTTACGATTCTTCTTAACCCTTTCTCTGCTTTATTCTAGGATATGTCGGATTTTATTAGATGCTCCTTGAGTAGGGGCGTCGTTTGATTTTTTGTAATTGATAAGTGTTGAGTACTGAATAAACAATTGAATGAAACTTATTTTGTTATAAACATAATCTTAATTAATCAGACTTCACTAAGAGCTAAAAATGAAACAGGTTTATTGACCTTGTTTATATTGAATTAGATTAAGACCTCATTGGTTGCAAACAAACATGGCCTAGGTCAATGTTTAGTGTCAAGAAGTTGCTAGAATCCAAGCTTCTTTTAACTCCTCTCACGAGTTAATCATATTGTGATGATGTTCATACAAGAGTAAGTAAGACACTACCAGCTCCATTTCTAAGTCCTCTTGTGGATTTAAATATGTTATAAACTGAAGAACCCCACCCACCCCCCACATACTTGTGATCATATTATATTAGTTGTTCTAACCTGTTATAAAGCTTGAACTCCACCAAAAGGAAACAATTTTCTTTCATTGGCTTATTAGGGTGACTAGGGATGCTCTTGGCAACACCATTAGCACATGTATGATGACTAACGATAATATGGTCAACAATAAGAGGTCTTTATCCTTAACTTTGCAAGATGAAGTAGATATTTTGGACGTGTTTCTTGGAGGACAAAGAAAATATGTACATAGATCATTAAGATTAAGAATGTTCAAGGCTGCAAAATTTTCATGGTAACCAAAGGCTATCTTATATAGGGAAATAAAAAGTGGTGTGCAAAATTTGCAAAAGTACGAGTCATTGAAAAAATATACTGCCAAGTACTTTTCATGTCCTGGTAAAACAACAAGTAAAGGAGAAGAACGAGGTGACACCTTTTTATTTAGTGTAAGAATTGAATGGTTAAATATTTTCAGGAAATGTGGCAAAGGGAATGTGCATGCAATTTAAAATTCAAAAAAGTGTGCTCGAAGCAGGTGGCAATCTAATTAGCAAATATATATATAGATTCTCACCTCGAATGCAATCCTTTTTTTTTCATACATAAGAGGCTTAAAAGAAAACTGTTAAGAACAGAAAATTACACGAAGATCAACGCTCTTTTTATTAGTCTAGTACAACTCTAATAGCTGCACTCTCACATCTATCTCTCTTAATTAAACTCGAAAGATATCCCGGAGGATCAATGAAATCAATCGGACCAGTGTTCATAGTCGCCCCTTCCTTTGCTAACCTATCTGCGCAAAAGTTAGCTTCCCTGAACACATGAGAAACTTCCAGTTTCGGGTATTTAGTTAAATAATCACGGCATTCTCTTAACATTGAAACCTTGCGACTATCTAAGTTCCCACCGCCCTTCACTAGCGCGTGGAACTTCCCCGAGTCCCTCTCATAGTGAGTTGAGCTCCCACCGCCCTTCACTAGCGCGTGGAGCTCCTCCGAATGCAATCCTTAAGTCTAATACATTAGTTGATAAATAAAAAAATAATTGAACAAATTTTTTAAGTCTCAGATACTTATTTAAAGCAAAATCAGCTGACAACCTGGAAACACACCACATGTACTTTTCTGAGTTATGCCCTTAAGCATACCAACTAGAGTCTTTGACCATCAAACATGGAGGAAGGTTTCCGTCATGTCTCCGATGATCATGAATGTAGTCATCAGCCTCACGTGATCAATGTGGTCGTGATAAGTCCAACCACCCACGATCATTAACATTAGACCTGACTTACAGGTATGATCCAAATCAATTCGGGAAATCTCTAAATATATGGATGTTTTTATGAGAGGTAACATATTTCTACCTAACATGGTCAGACACTACACTACTACACGCGTGGTCTTATATGACTACGCCATTAGCAAGGACACTCATGTCCTTGCCTATAATACACTCATTTGCAAGATAATGTTATTCAGGACAGTTTTCCTTGCACATATGAGAGACTTATTGGCAAGGAAATTTTTTTTGCCAATAAATATCATTAGTGAGGATCTTTTTTCTTTGGAAAAAAAAATTAAAAAATTATCTCGTCCTCTCCTTTGATCTTATATTTCGAGATGTCATTAATTTCCTTGATATAAAGTATTACTCAATAGGACTTTTTAGGTCATTGGCAAGGACAAATGTCCTCGCCAGTAATTTATGAATATATATCATCTAGATGGAAGAACACCATTAATGGTGGCTTCCCCAAAATTAAAACCATATCCATTAAATTTTCCCATTTTTCACTCTGCAAATTGTGCTTCGCCCCATCATTAACCAGATTTCCTACTACATCATACACGTCTGGGTCCCACTTCTAATTCAAAAACTCTATCAAATTCTCAAAGTTAGGTATTTTAAAAAATTCAATACTTTTTATTTTTTATTTAAATTAAGTACTTGTTTTAGTATGTTTTAATTATATGAACGCAATGTGTATTATTCTGTGTTTTTTAGGCTTTATAACATATTTTTTTATATACTTATTGTTTTTTTAGACTGGTTTAATAATTATTATTCAGTTATAATTAAATTTTATCTCTATTTAGATGATGGATCTGGTTATTGACAAGAGTTGGATTAAATAAAATAATTTCGTTATGATGGAATATTCGTCGAATGTGAGGAATTTTATTAATTTTATGAAAGAACACATGGATAATTCCAGTTTCATCTTTTGTCTGTGTAATTATTGTTTCAATAATTGAAAATTTCATATTAATGATATTAGAGTAGATCTTTATAGATATGTGGTTTTGTCAACGTATAGGGTTTGGACGAAACACAGTGAAAAAAAGAAACCCCCTTGATTAATTTAACCGTAGATGATGAAATGCTAAATGTGTTGGATGATTTGAGACCCACTATTGAAGTTATAGGCTACTCCGGTGACACCGAGGTGGGTGACGGGAATCATACTAGTCGAGGTAGTGGGTGTTTTGACGCGTTGTTCGAGGAAATAGAGATGAAGTTGTACCCTAGTTCTACTATGATGGGTTCCTTGAATTTCATAGCCAATTTAATGCATGTCAAAAAGAATAACAAGTGGACAAACACATCTATTTCTAAACTTCTCCATTTGTTGTGTTGTGTTTTGCAAGATGTCCATACTTTACCTTCTTCTTTTAAGGAGTGCAACAAAAAGCTGAAAAGTTTGGGCATGTGATACATCACGATCGATTTGTGTTTTGATAATTGTATCTTCTATTATAAAGAGAATTAAAAACTGGTGAAATGTCCAGTATGTGGTGAATCAAGGTGGGTGGGTGGTGTCGCCTAGGTCTTGATAAAATAATGGATAAAATAAGTGCAAAATAAACACCCTAGGCTGAGCACGATTCTGCAAGTATACATGACACATGCAAGTTTTACTGATAAATAAGATTTGTTCCCCAGAGACTACGAAAGTTAGAGAGAACTTATGCAATCTATCAAGCGCAAATATAAAAGCTAGAACATATAATACGCAAGAATAACGAAAAGGCAAATAGATTTTTATTTGGTTTTTTAAATAGGAAAATTAAACTAATAAATTAAAGACAGAAAATTAAAGAAAGAGAAGAAGATAGTATGAAAGCTTAGCTTGAGAAACTAGCAAGTAATCTCCATTAGCCTTGTTTATTCTAAACATGTAAGGGTGAATTATGTAGAATTGCAATAATCAGGATTCTAAATTCCTCCCTATCCCCGAAGAGCAAACTAGGGAGGCAACCTTTCAACCATAAGGGAACTCACAAAGGGTTAACCTACGCCACTTGGGTCCTAGGTGTAGTCCTATCTACTAATGATGATTGGTGATTAAATTAAACCTTAGTGATTATCTAGTTAGACTGGTATTGTCAGAACCAATTCCATATACTAAACGTTATGTGGTGTTTCAATAGTTAAACACCCCTTCCGGGCGACCATCTAACTACTATTAAGGTAATCCTATACATTTGCAACCGCAAGGAAAACATACAATAAATCAAAGCACATAAACAGAGAATTAAACATGAATTCAAATTAAATACGATGGTATCCCAAATTAGATAGATTTAAAACAAGAACTAGGGTTCATACATATATGCTAAATCTCAATGCTAAATTAAATTAGTTCATACTAGAAGAAGAAAAGAAAACAATTACAAATTTGGAGGCTTGTGAAGACATAATTTGATGCTCAATTCCTTCCAGACTTCTCTTCTTGTGTTGTAAGCTTCTTCCCGGCTTAAGATTTGCCAAGTATGTGTTTTTCCTGATTAAAGTGTGTATTTATAGGGTATAGGAAACCCTAAAACGTTTTCTTGGAGTGGAAGACAAGTAACTTGGACTCCTAGCCCAACTCAAATTCGTAACCCTAAAATATAGAAAAGGTAAGATTCTGGTGCTGTTTTGTTTTGGCCGTAACTCCTTCAATACTTATCTGTTTGACGCGTTCCATATGTCGAAACTGATCATCTCGAAAAGCTATACAACTTTGATTCAGACCATTCTTCCAAATTCCTAGCAATCTTGAGTTATGGTCACTTTTATGTTCGTAGCTGTTGGAATTCAGATTTATTTGGCAACTTTATCTTTTCCTTTTTCATATTCTTTTCCTTTATCTCCAATTTCTATGTTTATCTTCTTTCCCTTATCTCTTAGAATTGACTTGGCATCTAATTAATTACCATATATCTTTAAAGCTTCACACTAAATAAATAGATTAAACCCAATATGCTCTAAAAATTATAAATAATTGAATCAAGACAAGAAATAGGAAAGTGTACTAAATCATGTAAAACTCGACCTATATCCTAATATATACACCTAAAATGATGTCTCCAACTAATATTAAATCATCACAAATAGGGAGACATCAGTGATGTCGACTAGGGTGTGATAAAAATATGGTATAAATAAGTGCAAAAATAGACACCCTAGCCTAGCACGGTACTGCAAGTATTACAGGATGTATGCAAGTTTTACTGATAAATAAGATTCGTTCCTCAGAGACTACGAAAGTTAGAGAAAACTTATGCAAATATCAAGTGCAAATATAAAAGCTATATTAAATAATATGCAAGAAATAAAAGACAATAGAATTTTTATTGGGTTTTTGGAATATAAAAAATTAAACTAAATAAATTAAACTAAATAAATTAAAGACAGAAAATTAAATATGAGAAAGAACAATAGTATGAGAGTTTAGCTCGAGAAACTAACAAGTAATCCCCACTAGCCTTGCTTATTATAAACATGTAAGGGTGAATAATGTAGCATTTCAATAACCAGGATTCTAAATTCCTCCCTAGCCCCGGAGAGCGGACTAGGGCGGCGACCTCACAATCACGAGGGGACTTAAATAGGGTGCTCCTATGTCACTAGGTTCCTAAGTAAGACTGGCCTACTAATGATGATTGGTGATTAAATCAAACCCTAATGATTATCTAGTTAGGCAAATCTTGTCAAAATTACTACCGTACACTAGACGTTTATGTGGTGTTTCAATAATTAGACACCCCTTCCGGGTGACCATCTAACTACTATTAAGGTAATCCTATACGTTGCGCACCGCAAGGAAATCAGATAATAAATCAAAGCACATAAAACATAGAATAAAACATAAATTCATTTTAAATACGAAGGTATCCCAAATTAGATAGATGTAAAACAAGGACTTGGGTTCATACATATATGCTAGATCTCAAGCTAAAAGTAAATTAGTTCATACTTAAAAAAGAAAAGAAAAACATTACAAATTCGAAGACTTGTGAAGACATGATATGGTGTTCAGCTCCTTCCAGACTTCTCTTCTCTTGATGTAAGCTTCTTCTTGGCTTAAGGATTGGCCAAGGGTATGTTTCTTCTGATTACAAATTACAAATTCGAAGGCTTGTGAAGACATGATATGGTGTTCAGCTCCTTCCAGACTTCTCTTCTCTTGATGTAGGCTTCTTCTTGGCTTAAGGATTGGACAAGGGAATGTTTCTTCATATTAGAGTGTTTATTTAAAGGGTATAGGAAACCCTAAAACGTTTTCTTGGAGTGGAAGACAAGTAGTGGACTTCTAGCCCAACTCAAATTCGTAACCCTCAAATATAGGAAAGGTAATAAACTATTGTTGTTTTGTTTTGGCCATAACTTCTTCGTTTCAGCTCCGATTGATGAGTTCTTTATATTGAACTGACCGTCTCGGAAAGCTCTATAACTTTGCTTCAGACAATTCTTCCAAACTCCCAGCCGTTTTTGAGTTATGAACAATTAAATGGACGTAGCTGTTGGAATTCAGATTTTATTGGCAACTTTATCTTTCCATACTTATCCTTTCTTTCCTTTATCTCCAATTTCCATGCATATTATCTTTGCTTTATCTCTTAGAATTGATTTGGCATCTAATTAATTTCCATATATCTTTAAAGCTTTACACTAAATAAATAAATTAAAAGCAATGTGCTCTAAAAATAATAAATAATCAAATCAAGACCAGAAATAGGAAATTGTAATAAATCATGTAAAAATCGACCTATATCCTATTAAATTCACCTAAAATGATGTCTCCAAACTAGATTAATTCATCACAAATAGGGAGACATCAGTGGGATTCGAAGAAAGGGAAGAAAATCCCACATAAGAAAGTGCGCCAGTTTCCCATTGCGCCAAGTTGTAGAGAATGTATAATTCGAGACACACCGTCAAAGACATGATTTGGCACCATACTGGAAAGAGTACTGACAAAGATGTGTTGTGTCATCCAGCTGATGGTACTAGTTGGAAAATATTTGACGAGAGGAATCCCGAGTTTGCTAGTAAACACGTAATGTACGCCTTGGTTTGGGCATTTATGGGTTTTGTCCTTTCTCTATGCAATATAACTAATATAGCATGTGTCCAGTTATATTTACAATCTACAACTTGTCGTCTTGGTTATGCATGAAAGAATCCACTTTTATGCTTACTTTGTTGATTTCGGGTCCTCGTTCCCCTGAAAAAGATATGGATGTATTTATCCGTCCTGTTATAGATGAGTAAGATTTGTTTGGGGCGCGAGGATCATTACATACTATGAAAATATGAAGGAAGAATTTTTAATGAAGGTTTGTTTGTTATTCACGATTAATTATTATCTGGCTAGATCGTACAATTCAAGATGGATTCACTTCTAGTTTGAGGAATAACGTCCAAAGTGATTTGGGAAGATTAGCGGTATGAAATCCCATGACTATCCTATAATGAAACAATTTATTTTTGTGGCTATTATTCCAGGGTTAATTGACGATAAATCCATTAGCGATCCGATTATCGGGTTGTACAACGTGTTCAGAAATGTTTGTAAAAAGAACCTAAGCATGAAAGAACAGAATTGGGAGAGGCTGAAGTTGTCGTGCTTATGTGCAAGTTGGAGATGATTTTTCCTTCGTCTTTTTTTTTTTGACATAATGGTTCATCTTGTCATACACTTGTACGAGGAAGCTCAGTTAGGAGGTCCAATTCAAATGCGTTCGATATACCCGTTTGAGAGGTACTTGAAGAAACTTAAAGAATATATTCAGAATCTGCCCAGGCCTGAGGGTTCAATTGCCGATGGATTAGTTGAAGAGGAAACATTGAATTTTTTATCTCATTACCTTCAAGGAGAAATAAAACAATCCAGATAGATACGGTGAGACGATTACTGAACCCAAACAACTATCCGTGCTTAACAGTCGCTGCTAGCCGGTTGGTAAAACAAAGTTTTGTACTTTACCATACAAAGAGAAGGAAAAAATTGATTGGTACGCCCTTCATAATTGAGACGAGATCCAAGCCTATATGATGTAAGTAATTATATTAAATAAAATTTTATCTTATTTAAAAATGTTAACACTATTGTTTATGCTTAGGGAACACAAGTCCACGCTACAACTCCCTGTTATAGAAAATAATTCATCGATGAAATTTTTGTCGATGTTTCTTAAAATAGGTTATTAAGTTCTCAATTTTTCAATTCCTTCGTCTCTATTACAACTAAAAACTGGTGTTATGGATAGATATATTTAATCCGCAAAGCTGATAATCTACTTATTTCCGATAAAATGATTTTGTTGGCCAACATGTCGAATGGACCTGTATATAGAGATTCTTGTGTTGTGAACGAGGTTAAACATGTTACTCGTGGCAAAGTAGAAAAAAGAGTAACTCGGAATTACGAAGTTTATACTTTCACATGTGCAATAACTTATTACGGTGACTTAGTCAAAATTATGAAGGTGGAATTTTCTGGTGATGTTCATTTGCTTTGTTCGAGTGTAAGTGGTTTAACACCGCCGAGAGAATGAAAAAGAGGAAATCAGTACACGGTGCAACAATGATCATCACAAATTCTTTCTGGTGGAGTGAAGGTCCATTCATTTTTCCACTCAAGCAAAAATGGTCTTTCATATCACCGAAATTAATGCAAAGAAGTCGCAAAAGGGGTGGAAAGTTGTTCGGGAAGTAAACGTCCAACACAGATGGAGCCCTAGTTTATGGGGTGCAGAATCGATATCCATTGGTCCCGATCTGATCACAGTTCCTTTAGTTGATATGAAATTGGACTCGGAATATGCATTATTAGGTTTAACTAGTGGTGAAGGATATAGTTTGATCTTTCCATATATGACCTTGGACACAAGAACTTAACTGAATATGACGACGAAATACATGACGACACGTTGAACGAGTACGAAGATTATCCAACCGACGAGAATATATATATCGATAGTGATGAAGATAACATAAGCGTTGGTGGGTACAAGACTGACTTGACATTACGAGAGAATTCATCATTTTGTAATTTTATAAAATTACTTTATATTTGAAATGTTTTTGATTTTGAATTTGCTTATGTAATAGGTGTTATTGTGTTAGATTGTTATATATCTTTGTGTTGTGTTATTGTATTTAAAATTGAAAAAAATGGTTATTGATTTTTTTAAAAAGGAAAGATAATTTTTTTATCATTTGCAAGGACATGCCCTCACGAGTATCCGAAGAACACGTCGCAAGAAATTACAGATCATTCGCGTGGGGTTCTTCATGATGAACAAGTCGCAAATGTCACTTTGTCATTAGCGAGGACAATATCCTAGCGAATGAGTGAAGTTAAAAATACGAGGCTAGACCTTTGGCGGTTGCCTTCCCGCGCACTAATTTGGTTTGTTATTTGCGAGGACTTGTGGTCGTAGTGAGGACAATTATCCTTGCCAATGACAAACGGCTAAAAAAATTACCAAATCAGGCCATTTCTGCAGTTACTTCACAATTTAAGTGTTTTTCCAGAGCTAAGGAACGATTCACGATTATCACCGAGGTAATAATAGCCATTAGTATCATGAAACTAGGTAAATTTTCACATTAAAAACATAATTATTTCAGTTTTTTATTTTTTATTCTCAAATTTTTATCTAACTTGTTTTGTACTGTTTCGTGCTATTGTGATTCCATTACTTCAATAAACCGTAATCTTCGGCATTCAAGGTATGTATTCCATTATCTCAATTTTTTTGTGTTTAAAATCCGAAAATTAAAAATTGTATATCCATGCGATATTTTTATGAATTTTGAATTATGATAATGTAAATTACTTGTTATGTATGTGGTTAATTTTTGCTAAATACAAGCTATTTTTTTATAAGTGAAATCGTATAAATTTGTTAATATATGTGATAAATCCAAGCTAAATAGATGATTATTTGATATGATGTAGTTGATTTAGGGAAAATTATACATTGAATTTCAAATTTAGGGTTTGATCGTACTTATTAAAAAGTACAAGATATTTGTATAGAATAATAGAAATTTTAATAAAATATAAGGTTTAGAAGTATAACATAAGAAACTATAGGGTTTACAAGCAATTTTAACAAAATATAGGGTTTAAAAGTAAAGTATAATAAAATATAGGGTTCAAAAGTAAATTTTAATAAAATTTAGGGTTTAATTGTTATTTATAAGAAAATATAGGGTTTAATTGTAATTTTTAAGTAAATGTAGGGTTTAGAAGTATTTTTCATAAAATATAGTGTTTAAAAGTAAATAATACTGGCATAATATTAATTTCAATAAAATATAGGGTATAAAATTAGTTTTAATAAAATATAGGGCATAATAGTAATTTTAATAAAATATAGGGCATAATAGTAATTTTAATAAAATATAGGGCATAATTCTAATATAATATAGGGTTTAATTATAATTTATAATAAAATTTAGGATTTAATTGTATTTATTATAAAATATAGGGTTTAATTGTAATTATTAATACAATCTAGGGTTTCATTATAATATTAATAAAATATAGGGCCTTAATTTAATTTTAAATAAAATATGGAGAATATTTTTTATTTTAATAATTATTTAATCCAGATTGCAGCGGTTCTCCCACAAGGTCAATGAGGTGACAACAACAGTGAAGATCCATCCCTTAACCCGAGTCAACCGATCTCGGGTTGTAACACGCAGGGTATGATCTATTTAATTTTTTATTCAGTCTTTTTATTTATTACGTATTTAACAAGGAAGAAGACCTAAAAGTCCAGGGGTAGGGAAACACTTGCATCAGTCTTTAAGGCTATGTTGAAGAAGGGAGGAAAATCCCCCCGTCGATTCTGTGTCTTTGATAAAACGTGGAGTTCGGGGAGCACATACGGGAAACATGTGAGTCAAGTAATCTGACTAACGGTCAGTGAGAAGGTCCCTATGTGTTTTAAAAGTTGGGCACAAGTCCCGGCCAAAATGCAACAGTAGGTCCGGGTTAGATTGCAAGTAATTTTTTAGGCTTTAACATGTAATCGTTTTAATTCCAGTGTATAGAAATGTAATCGTTGAAATATTCGTGAACAAGATTTCTTCAGGACCGATGACTAGATGCAAAGAGTGGATTGACCGATAATCTTCGGCAACATAGAGGCGGCATGTTTTGAGCGCTACTGCGATTTTAAATACATAACGAATAAGGGGTTTTACCGCGTGGGTAAAATCCTGGATGATCAGGCCCCGAAGAATTGGGCGATAAGTTGTGAGATGTGGGGCTCAGAGAAGATGCGGGTAATATTTACTTTAGTTATAATTTATAAATATATATACTTAATTATTATACTATATTTGTATTGTTACGCTAAAATATTAGAAACGGGCTCACGCGAATCAAAAAGAACATGCAAAGAAAAAACACCCAAGTCGGTCGTAAGCATATTAAGTCATTACTTTTTTCCCTTGAATGATCCTAACACTTTGAACCTTGAATGAAACAGGACGAGATGAATAACCAGTGGTTCTTCAAGACCCCTTGAGGGTCAAGAGCAAGCGTTGTCCCTTCCCCCGATGAGGGACTTCTTCTTCAAAGTAGGATATGACACACATCAGGATGAGTGGAGGATGAACGCATACTAAATATCCAATCTTAGTATTTAAATAAGAATAAGATTTCAATCATTTATTTCACGTTTGAAATTTTATTAATTAATATTTATTTATTTCATGTAACAGGTCGTATTGAGAGCCATTATGTATGACAGAGCCCAGGATCCTCAGACTCAATATAGCTTCTCATCATCTGCACTTGCTCTCACACAAAAGGATCAGGTGAGTGTGGTAATAGACGCAACCCGCCAAGGTATGGGTGAAAGGACCCAGCGTTGGATCCTCGGAGTGGGAGCGCCTCCAAAGGCCAAAATTCAAGGCATATTGCTCCACCTTTTCGATCAGATGGTCCAGGAACTAAATGGGATGATATGGGCCATCGACGATTATCTTCTCTCGATGGATAAGGATCCATACATTACGAAGGCTGAAAGATCTAGATCCACGAACTACATAGTTGGCGCCCACACACGTACAACCTCAAAGAATCAATTAGAGCCCTAACTTGGGTTAATCAAATCAGGGCAGATCAGCGCCTATGGACTTATGTCCCTCCTGCATCCACCACTTCTCCTTCCGGTTCTCTTTTCACTCCTCCTTCCGGTCCTCCTTACGGTGCTTCAGCCAACCGTCTCCCAAAAGAAGACTTGGAGACGAGGAAGATGAAGATGAAGATTTGAAAAATGATTGATTAATATTTGTACTTTTTGGCCTTTTAAATATGACTTTTTGGATGTGTATTATTTTTTTAATCAACTTTTAAAACTTTTAAATCGTTTGTAATATCTCGACCGACTTTTGATTTATTTTAGATGAATTATATTATTATTTGAGCGTGTCGTGTATCGGGTTTTGAATTCTACTTAATTACATATTTAAAAATTAACAAACAAATAATCAAAAATTAACAAAATTAAAATTTTAAAATATAAATAAATATAACTCGTGAGGACTTGTTCCTCGTGAGTAACAAAATGTATTTCCTCGCAAATAACATATTCGCTATGTATTCTTTTCGGCGATGTAGAAAATCTTCGCGAATGACAGGAATTTAGACGAATACTATCATCTGTGAGGACACATGGCGTCAAGAGTGTCGTCGGTTCCAAGATGATAACTCGTCAAGATTCTCGCTATTAAGGGTATATAACGAGAAAATAGTTGCGAGAAAATAGTAGACGACATGTTCTCGTTAATGAGTAAACAATGCTATCTGTGAGGACATATCGTGTCAATGGCAAAGACAAATATTCTCGTGTGAGACCATTATCGTAGCAGTGCTAGTAGTGTCTTTCTAAGAATTCTAGGTGTATTTTGACTTCTAATCTAAGAGCCATAGATGGTAAAACAACTATTTGAAATTCTTAAATCTTGTTTATTTTATAGATTCAAACAATTAATACACGTAAAAAAAACAATTAATAAAGGACTTTTAAAATATTATATCTTGAGTGTCTTCGGACGTGCCTCAAAATAGTCATTATGCATTTTCACTTACAAATCCATTTTCTTATGTTTAGGATATATAAGCTCATAAGATATTCAATTTGTAATCTAGAAGTTGATGTATACAAATATTTTTCCAACTTTGAAATAAACAAAACGAAATGGGATGCACGTTTATATCAAGGTGATCGAGTGCCAATCAATTGATATGGACATCGTATCACTTTAAATTAGAAAAAAAAAACTACATGCATATCTATAAAATTCAAAAAAGGACTTCTGAGTATTTACACTATAAAATATAATTTTTAGGTATCTAATTTTCTATTTTGTTTAATTGGTAGTGTTTTCCGTTATCTCACACGTTAAGTATACATTTTAAAATAAAAGGAAACCAAGTTCACATAGGCTCCACATCATACTTAATGTGTGAGATAACGAAAAACACTAACTGTTGGATAAAAAGAAAACGTTGGGTTCCTAAGAATCCTATTTTATAGTATGGGTATTCAGAAGTCCCTTTTCGAATTCCATGGGTACCCATTAAGTTTTTTTCTCAAAAAAAAAAAAAAAGTATCACTACAAATTAGCCCGATAACATCTGGGTCCCATTTGACACTACTTTAAACGGTTATGGCATTATGTAGTGTATTCTTGTTTATTAATTAACTTAAGATAAAAAAATTCAAAAAAATCGTATCATAATATATATTATTTTTAGAAATATAAAAGTTTTTTTATTACAAGTGGAGATCCAACTGATCGTGGGATACTAGACTAGTACATCAGTAAGCAAATCTTGGTTGTAAGTAATACGGGGAGTCTTCCATCCCGTCCTATCTCGCGTGAGTATGCTCTAAACTCTATCCGGTGGGTCGAAATAAAAACAGAACCATCTACTTGCGACACACCTGCATGAGCTAACCAATCCGCGTCTGCAGTAGCTTCCTTATATATTACCTTTAATAAAGCCCTTATTTCTTTCTAGCAGTAATCGAATCCTTTGTAACCAAAGTGATGCCGGACCATTTCCGTTCTCAACCCTTTGAATTGCCTCGATCGCCACCCAAGAATCCACCTACTGTAACCCTATGTCTTCCGCCATCTTTAAACATTCGGACAACGCGACTAGTTCAATTACTACCGACATGAAATGATTAATCTTCATTGTGAACCCCCGAAGCCAATCCCGCTTTGCATCCCTAAGCATACCTCCCCCTCTGTCGATTTGCTTACATCGATTGTAGCTTCCGTCGGTGTTGAGTTTTGCTCCCCTGATCGTTTTGCTCCACCCAACAAGGTTAATCATATTTTTCTAGAGATACTTGTGCCCGAAACACGACCCCAAACTATGCTATAAGAAGTCGCCAAATATTTCGGTTTCTTCAGTTCTACCATGTTATTAGAGATCTCGTCTTCCTTGAACACCACTGTATTCCTCTCTTTCCAAACCACCTCTATTAGAGCCCCAAAGAAGACACTCCAATATACTCCCGCGAAAATGTTGTTACACGCTACATTTCTAGCCAACTAACTGTCATCAAATCTGGGCCGATGGTTGTCGTTGTTCTCCAGCTGAGTCTCAGAACCTAGTATTATTAATTCCTGGCAGAAAGCATCTGACCTCAAGTTATTATGACCACCTATACCACTTCCAACCAAATGCCCAAGTCGAAGATCAGAAGCTTCCAAGTCCATCCATTCAAGGTGTGGGGTACTTGACCTATTCATTTGCTGAAGCACTAAATCACACTAGAGTTGTTGACGTGGCAAATGAGAATTCCAAGTCAATTACCCCTGAAATAGGGTTGATCCTTCTTGCTGCAGATCTACCTCACACAGCTCACCAATGCTATGTGACTCCATTTCCTTTTTGCGCACTACAGTAAAAATAATTGTCCTCTAACCGGACCAACTTCCAGTCCTCCTTCACCTTGATACAATCCCTAAAAAGATATAATGCTTTCTCTTCGCCCAATCCACACCAGGAGCATACCTCAGAGATTTCCATACCCCGCCTCTTCAGATTTCCCTTAGTTGCCATCCTATCTTGCATCGCCCTCCATATTAGGTACCGTGTTCGTTGAGGGCATTTAATCTTCCAAATTTTGTACCAGTTTATCCCATAATTGATCTCACTAGTGTCATAATCCCAAATATATGATTTGACCGAGTATTTCCCACTGATCTCATGAGCCCAAGAGAGTTCGTCCTTAATGTATTCTCCACACCTAACTCTGAAACAAGTAATCTCAAGCAGCTTGGAAGGGGAAGTAAATGTTGGAAAAGTTCCCAATTCCAAGATCCATCCACACGCACATAATCGCACACCAAACTACCCTATCTACGCCCTCTATCTCCTCCATGGCATAATTAATTAGGGGCGAATCCCCTATCCACAAGTGAACCCAGAAGGAGATACTCCGTCCATTCTTTAAGGGCTATCGGGATCCCCGTCTCACTACAGCAATACCTTCCACGATGGCCCTACATATACGTGAATTTGTGGATTTATTTACATAATGAAATATCTGTGATTTAAAATATTTTGTCTCATTACCCGAGTCCAAATCGTCGCATCTTCATGTACCATCTTCCAAGCCAATTTTCCTAGAATCGCTTTATTCATGTCCTCAGTCATACGAAAAACAAGTCCACCTACATTCTTTGGTCTACACAACTTCTTCCAAGCTATCCAATTAACCCGTTTCTGATCTTTGGTATAACCCCAAAAAAAATCCCTTCGTATTCTATCTATATCATCACAAATATAGGACGGTAACTTCTCCACTTGTATGATATATATTGGAGATGCACTGAGAACAGAATGCGCTAATGTTATACGTCCTACCAAAGAAAGAGTATTACCTTTCCATTTAGCTAGCTTTTTCCGTAAACCATTAATAACCTCGCCAAAGAATCCTCTTGGTCTCCGCCCCGAAAGGATAGGTATACCAAGGTATGTACCTAACTCTTCGCTCCTTTGATACGCAATGCGAAGCGTGATCAATTCGGCCATATCTTCGTCCACATTCTTCAAAAAGTAGATAATTGATTTCTCTTTACCAATTGTTTGTCCAGCATCCTATCATAACAAATTAAGCGTATCCTGTAACAAGTCAAAATTATGAGTAGATACATCCAAAAATAAAATAAGATCATCAGCAAAGAATATGTAAGAGATAGGAGACCCCCCTGAATTAAGATTCAAAGGTCGCCATGAACCATCCTCCATCAGTTTCTGTATGAGTAGAGATAATCTCTCCATGCAGATAACATACAAGTAAGGCGATATGGGATCACCTTTCCAGATAAGCCTCTTAGGTTTGATAGGTGGTAGGGGCGAGACTTGCCATAAAATAATCAACTCGTTATCCCTCATTCCCGCCATGATTAAGGATATCCACAACACAGGAACTCCTAATGACTCCAAAGAATCTCGTATGAAGTCCCATATAATCTTATCATATGCTTTCGTCGGGCCTACTTTGACCACCATATAACTTTTCCTCCCCTTACAGTGACTCAACACATGATCTATCTCACTCACCAAGACCACGTTATCAATTGTAGAACGGTACGGCAAGAAGCTACTTTAAAAAGGGCCAATATAACTCGCTAGCATGGGACGCATCTGACTCACCAACACCTTCATGCAGATCTTATAGCTCACATTAATCAAGATGATCGGTCTAAACTGCTATATTCTGGAGTTCCTAACTTTGGTATGAGATGAATAAGAGTCCCCAAAACCTCCTCGGGAAACCTCCTAACCGCAAGCGCATCTCGAATCATACCACAAACCGCTGGACCCATAATATCCCAACACTTCTGATAGAAACCTGATGTCATCCCATCCGTGCCAGGTGCTTTATGGGGAGCCATTTGAAAGACAACGATACAGATTTCTTCATTCGAAATATTACCACTAAGATTTTGAATATCCTTATCCTCGAGGGATGGAAGTCGTGGAAGCTCAAACACCCTCGGATTGGTCTCATCTAATGTGAATAAATCGTCAAAAAATTCCCATACCCAAGTCTTCTCAAGATCTCTATCCAAAATCCACTCATGATTATCGTCTTTAATACGCATGTCTTCAGCTCTTTCTCTTTTTGCTTGCACCACGCGGCGATAATACTTTGTGTTTCTCTCGTCTAGATTGACCCATTCTATATGTGATCTCTGGAACCAAAAAACTTCCTCTTGTTTAAGTAGGCTCTCAAATTCCTTATTTAGCTGCTTCTCTATGTTGACCAAGGATACATTATAGGACTGTTGCAAAGACCTCTGGATACCAGCGGCGAGAGTCTGATTCTTTGCCAAAATTTTAATACTTCCACCGTTCCAAATCCCTCTGTAATATATCAATTTTCTCTCCCGAATTACGTCCCTCTTTAACCCAATTCGCTTCCACTAAACTTCTAAATATTAAAATGAGTGATCAGTCGAAGACTAATTACCCACAAAGGAATCAAAAGGTGTATTACACATAAAAACAAATATAAAAAAGAGAGCTAGAAAAAATAACATAAAAAAGAGCAAATCAGGAGTAATAATAAAACTAAATCAGACGGGCTAAACAGAGCCCTCCTCGTTACTCTTGCTCTTCTCGCGGTCGATATGAGGCACATTTGATATATCCAACATCAGTACATCTTCCCCCATTAGCACAACCTTCTTATTCATCTCTCCCACAGGCCGTGTTTCTGTAGCAATAACAGTCAGACTTGTGGCTTCCTGATCCTCGTCAAAGGACGGGTCTTATCCACTACCCAATTGATCCAGCGTGGCCAAGTTATGACAGTTACCTACTGTACCAGTTGAGAGCTGATTAGCGGACCTTGGAACAGTAGCTGGTGCCTCAATCGAATCAATTGTTGTTGTCGGATCAAGTAACAAATCAAAGATGGCCCCTGAAGTTTCAGAAATAACACTTTGGTCCCTGACATTAAAAGGACCATCCGTTCGCTCAAAGTCGACGGATTTGTCCACTATTCGCACCCCTGAAATCTCCTCGCCACACACCTTATACCCATGTACTACATCATATTCCATAACCATCCCAACTGTTCCCTCTTGATGCTCCATCCGTTTCTCATTTCCGAACCCATTGTGCTCTAATTTTGACTCCACCGAGGACCCAATTACCAACTGTTGCACTACATTCTCATTATTTTTTTCTTACCTTTTTGCTTTGGCGAAGGCCCCACTAATTCACCATATACAAGAGTCTGTCTACCCGAATTAAAGAACCTCCTTCTAAGCTATTAGTCGTAGACTCAATCACCACATGTTGCACTACATCCCTTCTTATATAACTGCCCAACTCAGCCTGAGCACTAGTCTTTTCCTTGATCCTACCCACCGGAACGATACCTTCCTCTTCCTGGTTCCCACTTCCACTATACTTTTTATCCTCCACCAAAGCTAACACATCATATATAGAGCCCTTTGGGCGGTTAGGTATGTTTTTATAAGCCGTCTTTGTTTTGCTCGGGGTTTGTCCCCCTTTCTTATTCTCTACGTTACTAACCTTCGGAATTGGCTTTGGTTGTTGGCTAGCACGCAGTCTATCCCTCGCGGGCTCAACGGTCATCCATTCCCCATACCGAGGTACGACCTTACTAGTTCCTTCAGTAGGCACCTCTGTTTGAATTTATGAATTAGGATCTTGTCCCGACACTTTCGTATTACCGTTATAATTACCACACTCCCCCTTAACATGTCTGAATTTACCGCACGTAAAACAAATGAGATGTAACCCCTCATATTCAACTTTTTGCAAGTGGTCCTGGATGCAAATGATAGAAACTAAAGGCTTGTCAAGTTCAATTTCATCCACAATCCTGGAAAAATTCCCCCTCTCTCGAGATTTAGTAACCAGATCCACCCTATATTTTTCCTATTATGTTACCCAAAGCAGTTAGATTTTCCTCCATATAGTTTATTAAGGGGAGCCACGGTAGCCTAACCCACACGATAGTTTTAAGGATTGACGCGTCTTGGGGCATAAAATACGGGTCCCATGGATGAAACTAGATATCTATCTAGAATCATCCATGGGCCCTCACTAAGGGCATTCTTATAGTCACCAAAATTTGAAAACTGAACCATAAAGTACCCAAAACCTACCTCAACTAAGTCCGTGTGTGCATTCAGCATCCAAATTTGGCTAAGTTTATTGAACAAATATCTGAACCCAACATTATAACACACTAATCGAATGATAATATTTCTTTTCCATACCTTGCATCCCTTCCGCTTTTGCTCAGCCGTTCTTACTAAATGCGGATAAGTAGTATCGGTAAAGGGTATGTCATCTGTCATTAGGAATCCCTCGAACTCCTCGGTTTACTTACCTTTATCCACGTAGTCTGAAATTTGGTTTCTAGCCGGGCATCCCCCTTGATCAGATGGGATTTCATCACTAAGAACTTCCACAGTTGGCGAATCCCAAATAGCCTCCTTATATGAACGAATTCGTCCAGCACTACTATCATCCGAGCCAATATGTACTGCATCATGTTTCGGGACATTGCTATTGTCTTTACCTGTAACACCACCAATACCACATAGAAATTTGTTAGACTTGATAGAAATATTACCAGAGTTGCAACTTCCAAGCCAAGTTGAGGGGCTTTGAGCTGTAATTACCCACCAGACGGATTTTCCTCAAGAGTAGAAGATGAAATCTCCTCTGATTGCACCAAGACTAATGCAAAAGTTGGGTTTTCAATCATGTTAATTCCTAGCGATTTGATGACGAAGTTTCCACCAAAACACCAGCAACTACTCCCTCTGAAACCGGCAATAATGCGTCTCTATCGGCGTAGCTTAGTGCTCGTTGGGGCACCCTCTGCGTGATTTCTCCGGAATCATTCTTTAGCAAGAGTTTAGGTGATTTCCCCTCTTTCGAATTGCCGGTCCCCTTCGAGAACAAGAGGAGTCGCTTTGTCGATATTATTTTGATGCTCTGAGCAGTCTCTTTTGCTGCGACGACTTTAGAAGTAGGTGTCGGCGGCAGAGAGGAGGTCGACTTTGTCCGGATTGGTTTTCCGGTCTCCGGCTCCGGGGGTGCGGTGAAGCCAGCTGCCCATGGTTCCCCATTAGGGTGACCGTTACTCACCCACAGGAAAGAAAATTTTCAAGAGAAAAGAAATAAGAACGAAACAGGAAAGGAATAGAGAAAAGGAAAAGATAAGGGGTCTGAAATTGAAAACGAAAAAGGAAACTAATAAGATGCTAGAGAGAACGTTTCATTAAAATAGTTTCCAACAAAAGTTTTAAAAAATTTAAAAAAATTAGAAATATAAAAGTTAAACGTCTAGTTTTCTTTCAAAAACTTAAAAAAGAAATTAAGTAGTACAAAAGAAAGGAAAGAAATGACACCCTCTAGGAAGCACAAGCTGTCATCACGGCTCTCGAAATCGGGAGACAATGGCAGAAGAAGGAGAAGACGGTTTTCTCTAATACCCTTGAACTCATTCAAGGTATTCAGCAAGTCTCGGCAGCTAGATGGGAGCTTCAGTTTGTGGATCAAACACATTCAAACAGTGGCCATAGAATTTGGCCCTGTTGTTTTCAAGCACATTCCATGGAAGTTCAATGTAAGAGCCGATACACTAGAAAAAAATTCAGACACAGGGCAACTGAAGAACATGCGATAACAAAAGATGTAATGCAATGGTTCTCAAGACTTAGTATTGGCTAAGGTCGTTGGAAGTTCCCTTTTTTTATTTGTGTTTATGTACTTGTCCAAAAAAATTGAGACCTTCTACCTAAACAAAGAAAAAGAATCGAGGCCCCCTTTACGAGCCTTATTTTGGCCGAGATAATGTCCAAATTCTCTCTTTTATGCCTCATATGTACTTTTTTTAATGGGTGATCTGGGCCAACTTGCACGTATCATGACTAATTCCACAAGAATATGCAAGCCTCCTTATGCATATCTCAAGTAAATCAGAACTAGGTGATGTCTTCCGTTTTGTGATAGAAAAATTCCCTCAACAGACATTATTTTAAGTTAAATTGGACTCTAGTTAATAGATTATTCATCATATTTGATATAATGCACTTTCTTTTCTGCGTTTTAGACTTATTGTTACTTTTAGAATATTTACGCATTAATTTATTTGTTTAATGTGAAGTTCTTAGGTAAATGGATACTAGAATGTATCAAGATGAAGAGAATAAGTGAAGAATCAAGTTCAAGAACAAGAAAAAGCGTTAAAATAGAGAAAACAGCCATTTTGGTGAAGGTGGAGGAGTTTTAGAAAGAGTTAAGCCGTAACTTGTTTTCATTTTCGAGCCCAAACAGTGAGGATTCAGACTTAGTGGTTCAAACGAAAAGTGTGGGCCTTAAAGTAAGTGAAATTTGAGAAGACGAATCAGTGGATTTGGACTTACGATGCAAAAGTTATGGCCGATTTACTGAAGTGGTGTTGTGCAGTTATGAAATAATTAAAATGGATTTGAGCCTTTTTAATCACTTACTTAAGTCCATATGGGTCAAGTCTGTTTTACACATCTATTTAAATTATTTTTGACCTCATAAATCAGCAGGCAACATTAGAAACAATATTTTGAGAGAGAGCAAATACTGGGTTCAGGGAGCAGAAGAGAAGAAGGTTGGTCGAAGACCAATGTTCAACAAAATAGCACCAAATCCATTCCGATTATTATGTATGCCTCGTTATTTATTTATGTCTTTACTTTAGTTATGGGCTAATTTTCCCTTCCTTGAGAATCGCTATTTAAGGGATGAACCCTAGTTTTTAATTTAAAGTTTATTAAATTTGGAATTTCTTTAATTTAAATTAAGTCGTACTATTTTCCATTAACTATGCTCTTGCATTAATTATTATCCCTTCTCTGATCAATCAGATATGGGATTTAGTATTTAGGTTATTCGTTGTGGCATGATCATCCAGAAGGGGTGTCTAAATACAGAACTAGGACATAGGTGTGTGGTGTGCGTTATTGAACCTGTCGGTCTTCCCTAACCACATAGTCATTAGTGTCTATGCTAGCAATCAATTGAAAGTATTGTACTGTCACTCTGACGAGCTCATTAGTACCGTAGATTAGCATCTTTTCTACCCTGACAGGATTTAGGAAGATATTAGAATCCCGGCTAATGCAAAATAGCGATTTTACCCTCAAGCAATAAACTGTGAATTAATGAACTTTGGTGATTCCTTAGAGAGACTTAAGTATATGCCCATTTAAGTAATCTAGTTTACTTAATTCTTAGTTTAATTTAGTCTATCTTTAGATCTACATTCTTGCGTTTAGTTCTTAATACTCAAAAACCAAATAAATATCTACTCTTTTTATTTTAGCAATTACTTATACTTTTCGTTTAAACACTTAATTATAACCTCATAAACCATGTGGAGACGAGTATCCCAGTTTACTTATCTAGTACTTGGAACAACCCGTACACTTGCGGTTAGTTGTTTCTCTTCTTTTGAGTTGATTATTATCACACTCTAGGAGCAACCTAGTTTTTGGCGCCGCTGCCAGGGATTACAGAGTTAAGTTTTTGTGTTTATTTTATTTAGTAGAATTAATTGTTTGTAATTTACTATTAGTTTCGGTTTTTGTCTCTTCCACAGGTTCTATACTTAGGGTAATGATCAAGAAATTTCATTAAAGATGTATGGGGGATATTGCCCAAATTATAGTCCATTCGACTATAGGGAAGACTCTGTGGGAATTCAACAATGGGTAGTGATGTCTCCCCATTTGTGATGATTTAATCTTAGTTGGAGTCATCATTTTAGGTGTATTTATTAGGTTATAGGTCGATTTTATCATGATTTAGTACACTTTCCTATTTCGTGTCTTGATTAAATTATTTATTATTTTTAGAGCATATTGGGTTTTAGTGTTTGTTAATTGTGAAGCTTTAAAGATATATGGTAATTAATTAGATGCCAAGTTAATTCTAAGAGATAAGGGAAAGAAGATAAGCATGGAAATTGGAGATAAAGGAAAGAAACATGAAAAAGGAAAAGATAAAGTTGCCAAATAAATCTGAATCCAGAAGCTACGAACATAAAAGTGATCATAACTCAAGATTGGATAGGAATCTGGAAGAATGGTCTGAATCAAAGTTATAGAGCTTTCCGAAACGATCAGTTTCGACTATTGGACCGAGTCAAACAGATAAGTATTGAAGGAGTTACGGTCAAAACAAAACAGCATCAGAATCTTACCTTTCCTATATTTTAGGGTTACGAATTTGAGTTGGGCTAGGAGTCCAATACCTATCTTCTACTCCAAGAAACGTTTTAGGGTTTCCTATACCATATAAATACACTTTCTTATCAGAAGAAACACATCCTTGGCAAACCTTAAGCCAAGAGGAAGCTTACAATAAGAGAAGAGAAGTCTGGAAGGCGCCGAATACCATATCATGTCGTCTTCAACCTTTAAATTTGTAATTTATTTATTTTCTTTTATTAGTATGAACTAAATAATTTTAGCTTGAGATTTAGCATATATGTATGAACCCTAGTTCTTTCTATCTGATTTGGGATACTTCGTATTTAATTTGAATTCATGTTTTATTCTCTGTTGATATGTTTTGATTTACTGACTGTTTTCCTTGCTAGTGCACGAGTATAGGATTACATTAATAGTAGTTAGATGGTCGCCTGGAAGGGGTGTTTAACTATTGAAACACCACATAACGTCTAGAATAAGGATTTGGTCCTGACAACTCCATCCTAACTAGATAGTCATTAGGGTATGTTTTAATCACCATATCACCAATTAAAGGAATTGTTTACTTAGAGCCTTGGTGGCACTTGATAACCCTATTTGAAACTGCCTCGTGGTTGTTCCGTAACTCCCTTAGTCGCTATTAAGGTCTAAGGAATGGGAATTTAAAATCCTGATTATTGTAATACTACATGATTCACCCTTACATGTTAGAATAAACAAGACTAGTGGGGATTACTTGCTAATATCTCGAGCTAAACTCTCATACTACTTGTTCTTTGCTTACTTAATTTTCTGTCTTTTAATTTATTAGTTAATTTTCTATTTCCTAAAAACAAAACAAATTTTATTTTTTATTTTCCTGCGTATTAATATGATCTAGCTTTCTAATCTGCACTTGATAATTTGCATAAGTTCTTCCTGACTTTCGTAGTCTCTGAGGAACGAATCTTAATTATCATTAAAACTTGCATACGTCCTATATACTTGCAGAACCGTGCTCAGCTTAGGGTGTTTATTTGCACTTATTTTATCTATTACTTTAGCACTCCCTAGGCGACACCAAGTTTTTGGCGTCGCTGCCGGGGACTACATCGTTAGTCCTTGTGCATTTATTTAGTGCTTATATTTCAGTTAGTTAGATTTTATGGTTTTGTTTTTAGTTTTGTGGTACAAATTTTCAGATGGAAAGCCCAAGGATACTTGATCTTCCAATCTCATTCAGAGTGCAACCACGAGGAATCCGCACTCCAGAAATTTAGCAGTGCTGCACAACAAGATCTGGTTTGGTATGTTCAGAAATTTATGCAGATCTGTGACGCTTATATCATAAAAGGAGATACAAAGGAGCAGATGTATTACGTCATGTTACAATTTTCTTGATCGGAGGTGCAAGCGATTGGTACGATTCCCAACATCCTCACGTTATTCCAGATTGGGACAAGCTTCAATCCAAATTCCTAGTCCGGTTCTATCCGGTAAGTAAAAGCTTAAAAGATATGTTGGAGCTCGAACAATTTATGTAGGAAGACGGAGAAAGTGTTGGTGAAGCATGGTTACGTTTTAATGAGAAAAAGGAGAGATGTCCATACCATATATCATCGCAAGAATATTCATTAACCATGTTCTATGGAGGACTTAATAACGAGTCCAAGGCAAGAGCAGATTTGTTAGGAAACAAAGGTTTCGTATTATCATATCATGTAGTTACTAAAGGTATTATGGTGAAAGTTCTTGAGACCGAGAGAAGTTGTCCAATTAAAACTGAAGAACAAGAAGAGACCTCAGAATCTCTGAAGACCGAAGAATTGAACCAACAACTAAAGGAACTACGAGAACAAGCTCAAACAATAGCTCAGGTAAATCTAGTACATACTTTACCTTCGTGTCCATGTTGTGAAGCAAGAAATCATGTGTGGGAAAAGTGTATGAATAATCCAGCTGCAACTTCCTTTATATCTCATCAAAGAAACCATTATTCTAATGGTTATTATCATCCTCAAGGAAGTTACACTAATTATCACCCCCACAGAATCAGAATTGGATCAGAAATCAAGAGACTTATCATCAAACTCGACCTCAATCCTATTATCAACCACAACCCATATATAAGGAAGCGCCAATTTATGAAAAAGCTTATCAAGAACCACCGCAACATTCAATGCAACAAGCAAAACAAGAACAACCTTTGAGTTTGGATTCAAGTATGGCTGAGATGATTAAATTAGTTGAAGCGAATATGAAGATGAGCCAGCGAAGACTTCAAACCTATCAAAAGGTAATCAAAAATCTCGAGCATACTCTATCACAAATGGCGAGTACACTACAAAACAGGCCAAAAGGGCAACTCCCAAGTGATACTATTGCTCCTCAAGACGATGCTTGTCATGCAGTTGAATTACAAAGTGGAAAACAATTACCTCCGCCTAGAAAATAACCAGAACTAACCTCTATTCCATAAAAAGTGGTTGAAGAAACGGTAGAAGATAAGGTTGAAGAGGTAGTTGAACCAAAGAGTGTCTAAGAAAAGACACCAGAAAAGAAGAAAAGCTCAGTGGAAACCAATACACGCCCTCCTCCACCATACCCATCACGTGTCAAGAAAAAGGACAATGAAAAATAATTCAAGAAGTTCCTTGACATGGTGAGCAAGCTAGATATTAATATTCCGTTTGTAGAAGCTCTCAAGAGAATGCCAAAATATCTTAAATTCATGAAGGACATTCTTTCTAACAAACGAAGTTTAGAAACTGGGAAATAATTGGATTGCCAGAGGAGTGTAGTGCTATTTGTCAAAACAAGTTACCACTGAAGCTACAAGATCCCGGAAGTTTTACGATTTTCTATTGGTATTGGAGACAGCTGGACCGGGAAAGCGTTATGTGATTTAGGCGCGAGTATCAATCTCATGCCAAAGTCCCTGTTTGAGAAGCTTAATATAGGAGAGGTAGTACCCACTTATGTGGTATTACAAATGGCGGATCGCTCCCTCTCCCAACCAGTAGGTAAAATTAAAGATGTCTTAGTTAAAGCTAGTACTTTTATATTTCCTTATGATTTTATTATTCTTGACTACGACGCGGATAAGAATGTCCCCATCATCTTGGGTAGACAATTCTTATCCACGTGGCGTACACTAATACATGTTGAGAATGGTGAATTGATCATGAGGGTCCAAGACGAACAGGTACGATTCAACGTGTTTAAGGCTATGAACTACCGGTCAGAAGGCGATTGTGAAGAAGTTATTACCAAATACACTTCTTACCTTACCAAGAATTAAACCTAGCCTCTCCAACACGAATTTTTCTGACCCTAGCCTTATAAATAGACCTTGAAGCTTGATTAAACCTCCACAACAAACACAACAACATAAAAAATCCTCTCCTCCTTCCTCCATAAACACATATTCTTCATCAAATTCATCACACTACACCATAAAATATCACCAAGATCATCAAGCTATCAAGAATTCTTCCAAGAATCATCAAGAAACCTTCTTTTATCATCAAATCCAAGCAAGAAACTAAAGCCACACCAATCTTTCTTAACTTTATTCCATCGTTGGTGTAACTTGAGTTGTGGGTCAATCAGACATGACAAACAGAACTGATGATATGGATTATAAGAGGAAATGTTGAATCCTAGGGAAGAACAAAGATTTGCCTAGAGCAACAATTGAAAAGGCTATCAACCTTGATGAGCCTATTGAAAAGAAACCAAATATAGAGGCACCAGCATAACCACTACGTAAGAGATTAACAGCTAGGATGAGTGTACCATCAAGGCCTGAAGAAAAGACACAAATCCAAGATCAATGTTCTTCTTATTCTTCTTCTTCTTCTTCTTCTTCTTCTTCTTCTTCTTCTTCTTCTTCTTCTTCTTCTTCTTCTTCTTCTTCTTTTTCTTCTTCTTCTTCTTCATATCAGAATAATTCTTGCATACCACCAGCATGGGCAATCAAATTACAAGATGAAGTCACTTACATAAGAAGAGAACATGATGCACTCTGGGAGAAAATTGCCAAGATTAATCAGGTATTGGATGAAGTAAAGAGACCTTGGATATTGATAACTACTCTTCTTCGGAGGAGGACATGCTAGATCTTATGGCCAGGTACCCAGTTCTAATTCTGCTTCTTAATTGCTTGTATGCATTAGGTAGTTTAGTTTAGTTTAATTTTATATTTTATTTCTTTATTGAGTCTTTTTCGAGTCGTGGGGACACGACTCACTTTTGAGTTGGGGGTGGGGATTCGTTGTCCTCATCTTCCTTTTTGTTTTTGCATATAATTTAAAAATTTTGGGTTTGAATAAGCATAGAATATGTTGAATGCACCTATTGAGCATGATTTAATTAGGTTAATGATAATAGGTAGTATGTTTTTGAAAGATGTCACAAATATGTTTAGTATGCATGTATGAAAACAGGAAATAAAAGATAGAAAAGTTAATGAGCAATGCTAAGAAGTCATGTTGAAAGTTAGGGAAAGTTATTTGGTGTGTAGAACGTGAGGTTTGAAATTAGCTGAAAACCCGCTTGTCTATGAACTAGTAGTGAAAAAGTAACAAAATCCGGTAGTTAGAAAGGTGAATAAGGCAGTTCTTTCATATTGAAGCCACTTGAAGCCTTTTAGCTTTCTAACTATTTTATTTGATTATTGTTATTTATCCATATTAGCCTCTCTGAGCCTTTCTAAAGCCTTTTATGTAACCACATTATAAGCCATACCCGTTAGTTTTTAGGACTTATCCATATGACCCGCACTCGAATCGCAAAACCTAAGACAAGTCGTTTTTAGAGCTTGAGTTTGGGGTGGTGGGTTTCATCATTAGGGAACATTGGGTTTGGGAAATTGTAATTGTGATTTTATTGATGATGAAAAGTTTATTATTGTAGCCCTTTGTCGGGGTAATAGTAAATGAAAAAAAAGATGAAAAGCATGAAAAGAAAAAAATATATATATGAAAAAAAAATAGCGTGATATCTCAACATCAAAAAGAGAGTCATGTCTATACAAAAGAGAAAAATTGATATGAAAAGAATATATATTTGGACCGGCAAAGTGGAATTGTTATATCATCATGAAAAGGTTTTATTTGGGATTATTTGGGGATGCACATTAAGGCATCAAAAATAGGGTTGAGTGAGAACATCTTCGAGTGAAAACTCAAGCTTTAGGGTGATCCGTTGATGCACTGTGAGGAGAGAGACAAAAGCTCACTTTTCATTATCCAAATCTACCACACCGTCCCTAAGCCACGTTATAACCATAAAGACCTTAGGATTTCTAGCTACTTGATGGAGAAACAATATAGCTATTAGGTTGTAGGTGAGTGGACCATTGGATGCTATACTAGGACCTATGAACAACCTATAACCATTAGCACAAACTGAGTTGAGACCTCTCCTTCTGGCATTGCGAAATTAATCTGGACTTGAATTTGTAGATTGTTGATTATGTGTATATTAAGCATACGTGTGCATTATTTCTTCAGCATTACTACATGAGACTTTTTAGATATTATGCTCTAGGATCGTTCATTGTGTTTTGTACTTATTCTCCTCTTACTTCTTCTCTGTTTATTATTTGACTACCCTACTGTTCTTTATTTTTATTTTTATTGTATCGGGACGATACAACTATGAGTTGGGGGTCTTGATGTCTCCCCATTTGTGATGATTTAATCTTAGTTGGAGACATCATTTTAGGTGTATTTATTAGGTTATAGGTCGATTTTCTCATGATTTAGTACACTTTCCTATTTCGTGTCTTGATTAAATTATTTATTATTTTTAGAGCATATTGGGTTTTAGTGTTTGTTAATTGTGAAGCTTTAAAGATATATGGTAATTAATTAGATGCCAAGTTAATTCTAAGAGATAAGGGAAAGAAGATAAGCATGGAAATTGGAGATAAAGGAAAGAAACATGAAAAAGGAAAAGATAAAGTTGCCAAATAAATCTGAATTCCAGCAGCTATGAACATAAAAGTGATCATAACTCAATATTGGATAGGAATTTGGAATAATGGTCTGAATCAAAGTTATAGATAATTCCGAGAAGATCGGTTTCGACTTTTGGAACACGTCAAACGGATAAGTATTGAAGGAGTTACGGCCAAAACAAAACATCATCATTATCTTACCTTTTCTATATTTAAGGGTTACAAATTTGAGTTAGGCTGGAGTCCAATACCTATATTCTACTCCAAGAAACGTTTTATGGTTTCCTATACCCTATAAATACACCCTCTTATCAGAAGAAACGCATCCTTGGCAAACCTTAAGCCAAGAGGAAGCTTACAATAAGAGAAGAGAAGTCTGGAAGGCGCCGAACACCATATCATGTCGTCTTCAACCTTTAAATTTGTAATTTATTTATTTTCTTTTATTAGTATGAACTAAATAATTTTAGCTTGAGATTTAGCATATATGTATGAACCCTAGTTCTTTCTATTTGATTTGGGATACTTCGTATTTAATTTGAATTCATGTTTTATTCTCTGTTTATGTGTTTTGATTTATTGACTGTTTTCCTTGCTAGTGCACGAGTTTAGGATTACCTTAAAAGTAGTTAGATGGTCGCCCGGAAGGGGTGTTTAACTATTGAAACACCACATAACGTCTAGAATAAGGATTTGGTCCTGACAACTCCATCCTAACTAGATAGTCATAAGGGTATGTTTTAATCACCATATAGTAAATTATAGGAATTGTTTGCTTAGGGCCTTGGTGGCGCTTGATAACCCTATTTGAAACAGTCTCGTGGTTGTGTCGTAGCCCCCTTAGTCGCTCTCAAGGTCTAAGGAATGGAAATTTAGAATCCTGATTATTGTAATATTACATGATTCACCCTTACATGTTAGAATAAACAAGATTAGTGGGGATTACTTGCTAATATCTCGAGCTAAACTCTCATACTATCTGTTCTTTGCTTATTTAATTTTCCGTCTTCTAATTTATTTTTTAATTTTCTATTTCCTAAAAACCAAACAAAAATCTCTTTTCTTTTATTTTCCTGCATATTAATCTGATCTAGCTTTCTTATCTGCACTTGATAATTTGCATAAGTTCTTCCTAACTTTCGTAGTCTCTGAGGAACGAATTCATTTATCATTAAAACTTGCATATGTCATGTATACTTGCAGAACCGTGCTCAGCTTAGGGTGTTTATTTGCACTTATTTTATTTACTATTTTATCACGCCCTAGGCATCACCAGGTAGTGACTTCTACCAACCACCGTATCAATACCAGCAAGAGAAAGGATGGAACAATCAATGGACTGGGCATGTCCTACAACCTCCACAAATAACTCTTTCCAAACTGAATAAAAATGTGAATGGACTTCAAGCTTACAAACTGAATGAGATGCAAGAGGTACATTGTGATTTGATGATGGAGTTTCGTATGGCGGTGGAAAATTGAAAACAAATTCGAGGAACTAGACTCAAGCAGCTATGAGATGAACATGAGTTGACCATCCTTGGGATGGAGATATATTGGGGTTCTCCCTGGAACCTAGAAAGACGTAATAGAATCATAGATACTTTGTATTCTCACCTTGCACCATTACAAGTCCACCAAAGCATAGATTGGAAGGAGTTCGTGGATACTAGTGATAATAAATATGTGAGTGGAAGTGTTGGATTACTTGAGATATAAGCATGTATAGAGGAATTTTTTCTTGCAAAGAAATGGATTAGAGCAAAACATGTTGAAGATAAACGGGTAATTAACCCAACAAGAAAAATCTTTATATATCACGTGGAGGAGAATGAGTTTCGTCATGAGAGAAAGAAGGTGAAACGGAGATACTACCCACCCCCTTTCAGATATCGACTGAGTCAAAATTAAGGTGGGAAAGTTCCAAAGCTTCCATATCAAGGGAGAGGCAATTTTAATCGGAGGAGTACCGCAAAGGACTCAAGACAATCTTTGTGGAAGGTAAAGCGTCGAACTTAGAGACGTAATAAAAAAAGTGCTTCTTGAGAGACATCCCATGTTTTAAATGCTTTCTTAGTTAATTTTACGTTCTTCATGTAAATTAGTAAGTTTGAATTCATGTTTTAGTGTATATTATAGTTAATGAGAAGGGTATATAGTGTTTTTGATATAAAAGTAAGTCAATGATTGAGTTTAGGGTGAAAGAAGTGAAAAAAATCATGCTCACAGGTCTAAGCCGGTATCTGTGGTGTACCGCATGTCTCAGCTGATAGAATTGAGAAAATTTCGAAAGGCAATAACTTTGCGCTCGGATGTCGGAATTAATTTTTTCTCGACCCTAAACCACGTATGTTTTCGAGACCTATCCAATAGAGAAGTCAAACCGTCCAAATAGAGAACTAGGCACCCGATTTCTAAGAAACTGGATTACTAATTGGCTCAGAGATAACGTGCCTTTACATGCAATTCATTGTTGTGTCAACGAGAATCAGTATTCGCGATCGAGAACCCAATTTCTGCAAACAGGATCCTGGTTCGTGTCAGTGAGAAAAACCTAATCCTTACAGATATCTACTTCTCTCGTTCTATTTAGACTCCCACACAAGAAACTTCATTGATGACGAACCTAAACTCCATGAAACACTATAATCCCCCATCAAAACACCGAAATCACATCAATTCTTGCCCCAAAACCAATCCTAACACATAAACATACCACAAATCCTTCCAAAACACCAAGAATTCATTACTTCAATAAAAAAAGAAAATTCTTCACCAAAAGCTTAAATTTTATCCATTAAACCTCTCCAATACCAAGAGTTAGTGATCACCCATCTCCTAAACCACCACAACTACTCCCCTGTCACCTTCAACAACATCAAAAGATACAAATTTCATCAATATGTTTTGTATTTTGAAGGTTGGAGCTTGTAATAGTATTCGAGGTATTAAATCATCACAAATTCCACGGCCTATCCAGTAAAATAGCTAGAAACCTTCTTTTCTTTCTATCACTAGTTGGGTATTAAGAATTTTTGGCTATTTATTGGAGGAATTGTGAATTATTTGAGCCTACTATCATATATTGTGCAAGTAATCTTTCAAGTAGGTGATAAATTGAGTTGGGGTCATTCGAGATAACTAGAAGAACCAATTCCTTGTCCTTTAATTGTATGAGTTCTCTTGGGGAAACTCTGTAGAAGGCAATTGAGATAACAGGTTCGAGTTCAAAGCCTAAGCTTGGAGAAGCTAGGAAGAACATGAAGAGAAAAGAATGGACAAAATGGAAGGATAATTTGCAAAGAGCTGTGAAAGGAGATGAAATAACGAAGTGATTAAGAAAGTTAGACGAGAAGCAAGACGGTGTGATTGAATCCATGCATACGATAATGAAAGCAATCGGCCTAGTGCCGGTTAAGGTATGTTCCCTTATTACTACTTATTTAGTAGTGTATATTAGTTTATTTGCTTTTTGAGTCTTTTCGATTCATGGGGATACGACTCAGTTTTGAGTTGAGGGTGGGGTACTTGTTGTTCTCATCCCCTTTTTTCTGTTTTTATCGCTTTCTAAAAATATTATAAATAAAATAAAAATATTTAAGGTATTATTTGGGTGTAGAGTTTGTTTAATGGACCTAAAAGCGAACATTTTGTGAATTAATGATAGAAAATAGTAGACCTTAGATTTAGTGCATAATGCCCTTGAATGCATGCAAACACTAGATTCTAGATAGGAAAAATTAATAAACAATGCAAAAGAAGTAAGCTTGAACTTAGTAAGAATGAGTGGTGTTTCGAATATGAGATCTAAGCTAATTGAGAACCCACTTAATTATGAACTAGAGGTGAAAATGTAGTGAAACTATGTAACTAGGAAAATGATAGAGACAGTTCTTTAATAGCCACTTGAGCCTTTTGGCTTGCTAACTGAATATTAATGGTATATTCTTCTTAGCCCCATTTTGAGCCTTGAAGACTTTCTTTTTTCACCATGATATAAGCCATATCCCTTAGTTTTATAGAATTTTTCATATGACCCGCACTCGAATCGCAACCTTAAGACTTCTTGTCTCTAAAGCTTGAGGTTAGGGTGGTGGATTTCATCAAGGGAGATTACATTGGGTGGGAACTTTATGTGTTTGAAGTTTGTGCGCAATTTTGATGATGTATTAATTGTAACCCTTTGTCGGGGTCTTGGAAAAAAAGAAAAAAGAAAAAAGTATTAGAGACATGACAACTCACATCAAAATGGTTGTCATGGGTATCTTACAAAAAAGTGATAAATTGAAAAAAAAATGAAAATAAAGTAACCGACAAAGTGGAAAGCTTTCGGAAATCATCTCGAAAGATTATTGAGTTAATTGGGACACTAAATTAGTGTGTCAAATGGGTTGAGTGAGAACATATTTGAGTGTAAACTCAAGTTATAGGACAATATGTTAATGGTTCGTGAGGAGAGAGCCAAAAGCTCACTTCACATTTCCCAATATACACATCACACCGTCACTAAGCCTACGCTAAAACCGTAAAGACCTCTTGATTAAGTACGTAGTGGAATAACAATTTAGCCAATAGTTAGTAAGTTAAGTGGTGCATTCAAAAGCAAGTAAGTATCAATGAACACCCTATAGCCACCACCTCAAGCTATGTATCGAGGGTAACCTTCTAGCATTGTGAAGTTAATTTGGAATTGAAATTATCTATGTGGTTGATTTTGTAAGATAGGTGTATGCGTGCATTAGTTTTTAGGCTGTACTGAATGAGATATATTTTAAGTTTTGATTTGGTATCATTCTTTAGATTCTACATTTGCTTCGTACCTTAGACCTCTACTTTTGTTCTTAATTTATCAGGACGACAAAGCTTTGAGTTGGGGGTCTTGATGCCTCCCATTTTGTGATATAAAAATACCATCATGAGACATTATTTTAGGTTTAAATAGGACTTAGTTAGTAGATTATTCATCATATTTTGATAAAATGCACTTTCTTCCTTCGTTTTAGACCTATAGTTACTTTTAGAGATTTTGTTTGTTTGTTTGGTGTGAAGTTATTAGGTAAATATATGCTAGGAGGCATCAAGATGAAGATGATAAGTGAAGATTCAAGTCGAAGAACAACAAAAAGCGTTGAAAGAGCGAAAGAAACCACTTTGGTGAAGGTGGAGGAGTTTTAGAAAGAGTTAAGCAGTCACTAGTTTCCATTTTCAAGCCCAATGGGTAAGGATTGAGACTTAGTGGTTCAAACTAAAAGTGTGGGCCTTGATGTTAGTAAAATTTTAGAAGTGGAACCAGTAGATTTGGACTTTCGATACAAAAGTTATGGCCGATTTACTGAAGTGGTGTTGTGCAATTACGAATCAATTAAAATGGATTTGGGACTTTTTAATCATTTACTTAAGTCCATATGGGCCAATTCTGTTTCACACATCTATTTGAACTCTTTTTTACCTCATAAACCAACAAACAACAATAGAAACAATATTTTGAGAGAGAGGAAGCGTTGGGAGCAGGGAGCAGAAGAGAAGAAGAGAAGAAGATTGGTCAAAAAATCAACACCAAATCAATTATGATTATTATGTATGTCTTGTTATTTATTCATGTCTTTAGTTTAATTATAGGCTAATGTTTCCTTACTTGAGAATCACTATTTAAGGGATGAACCCTAGTTTTTAATTTAAAGTTCATTAAATTTGGGATTACTTTAATTTAAATTAAGTCGTACTATTTTCCATTGACTATGTTCTTACATTTATTACTATCTCTTCTCTGATCAATTAGATATATGATTTAGTATTCAGGCTATTCGTTGTGGCGCGATCATCTGGAAAGGGGGTCTAAATACAGAACTAGGACATTGGTGTGTGGTGTGCATTATTGAACCTGGGGGTCTTAACTTACCACATAGTTATTAGGGTTTAATGATAGAAATCAATTGAAAGCATTGTAATGTGGTGGGGGCAAAGGTGTGATAAATTAAATATAATAATAACGAGCACACACGCTTGAGAACCACGGAACTCACTGCAAGTATCACAGATCGTTTGCAAGTTTTAATGATAAGTCAAGTTCGTTCGCAGGGATTTAATCTGTTATATCTACTTGTATTACATAGGTGTAGATGAATTTAGATGTTTTGAATACAAATATAATATGAGGAATCAAATATCTGATATGAATAAATAAATAAATAAGAATGCAGATAAATAAATATGAATGTAAGTCAAATAAATTAGGGTTACTAATATGAGCCTATTACTAAGTTATTCTAACATGTCACACATTGAGCATTATATATTAACCGGAATTCTAAATAATGATTGATGGTTAAAGCACACCTTTATGGCTATCTAGTTAGGCAAATGATCAAAACTAGACGATTATGTGATGTTGTCAATAACTAAGAATAGTCCTAAGATTTGCCAAATTTAGGACTGTAACAATAAGTCAAAACACATAATAACAATATACGCCAAGCTCAAATCAATTAAAATAACAAATAGTATTAATGAATGTAGACAAAATAATAACCCAACAATAAAAAGTAAAACTTACAGAATAAAAGTTTAAAAATATGGTGAAGCCACAAATCTATATCTAATTACCCTAAATATAGAGAAGGTGAGATGTAGAAGAGGAGTTTGTCACTCTCCAACTTCGTGCTTCTTGTCTTCCTCTATAGGCCAGCTTGCTTCTTGGATGAATAGCTTGATACTAAGGATGAATATTTAATTTAAAGGACTAAGCTATTATTTAAAACTGAGAAAATACAAGTAAGGACTAAGCCTAAGCTTGGAACTGAGCAAGGACATGTTTAGAATGGTTTAAGGTTGTATTTATAGGTTTTTAGGAAGACCTAATTCGTTTTCTTGAAGGAGAAGGTAAGTAATGGACTCCTAGCCCAACTCAAATTCTTATGTAGATAAGGATAATTACTGCTGACTTGTTTTTTACCATATCTTCTTCGTTACTGGACCGTTTTTTACCCATAAGATATCAAAAGAATCCTCACGGAATTATCTATCTCCCTATTAAAGGGATCTTCCAGAATCGGCTAGGTTTTGGAGTTATCATCACTTCTTTAGACGTAGCTGCAGTTTTCAGATTTATTTGGTAGTTTTTCCTTTTCCTAATTGAACTCTGTTTCCTTCTATCTCCAGATTTCTTCAAGATCTTGTTTCCTTATTTCCTTAGAATTGACTTAGAATCTAATTTATTTCCATATTATCTTTGAAGCTTCACACTAAATAAATAATTAAACCCAATATGCTCTAAAAATAATAATTTACTAAATCAAGACTAGAAATAAGAAAGTGCAATAATTCATGAGAAACCCGACTAGAAGACTTCCTAAATAACTAAAAATGATGTCTCCAACTAATATTAAATCATCACAAATAGGGAGACATCAAGACCCCCAACTCAAAGTTGTAACGTCCCGATACAATAAAGATAAAAACAAAGGGAAGTCTCTAAATACACACCTAGGTCAATTAAGCACAGAAGGAAGAAGATAGCAGAATATGGAGAATAGACTCAAAGCAACTACTCAGAAAATTTCATGTAGTAATATTCGCAAACTACATAACTGCACACTTTTCATATTCACAGTCAACACGGCTTGAATTCAAGATTAGCTTCGCAATGTAAGAAAGAGAGGAACTTTACTCAGTTCACCAAGGAGGCTATAGATTGTTCATCGAACTTTACTAGTATCCAAAGATCCACTTAACTACTCTCTATTGGCTCAATCACTTCTCGATGACATAGCAAATAATCAAAAGGTCTTTAAGGTTGTAATTTAGGCTTAGGGACGGTATGGTAGTATATTTGGATAATTTAGAGTGAGCTTTTGGCTCTCTCCTCACTAGCCATCAACGAATCGCCCTAGAGCTTGAGTTACTCTCATAAAACATTTCTCACTCAACCCAATGATTTTCATGATGCACAAAGTAGCATCCCCAATAACCCAATTAAAGCATAAGATGTTCACATAAAAATTCCTCTTTGCTGGTCCGAATATATATATTCAAATCAATTTTTTTCTTTTGTATAGCTATGACTCTCTTTTTTGATGTTTGAAATATCACGCTATTTATTTCATATATTTTTTCTTTTCAATTCTAGCTCGTAGTTTCTTTTCCATTCACTATTACCCCGGCAAAGGGTTACAATATAAACTTGTGAATCATCATCAATATAATAACAGAGCACAATTAATAAGCTCAAAATTCCCAACCCAATAACAATTCCCATAATGTTGGACCCACCACCCCAAACTCAAGCTCTAAAACAACTGTCTATGCATCGCGATTCGAGTGCGGGTCATATGGAAAAGTCCTATAATCTAAAGGGATATGGCTCATAATGTGGTTTAATAAGAAGGCTTTAGAAAGGCTATAAGGGGCTGATAAGGATATAAAATATTAAATCAAATAACAGGGTGAGAATGTTAAAAGGCTTCAAATGGATTCAATATGAAAGAACTGCCTTAATCATTTTCTACACCATGCAATTTCTTTATTCTCTTACCTTTAGCACGTTCATCAAATGGGTTTGTCAACTAGCTTGGATCTCACGGCCTACACACCACTCATGGCTCCCTAAGATCGAATATACTTTCTATCGCATTGCTAACTAATCTTTTCTTTACTATCAATGTGTGTTTTCCTGCAAATACTTCAAAGCATACAAAATAAAATAGCTTATAAACATACTACTTTCTATCATTAACTTACTGAGCTTATTCTTTCAAGCTTTTAAACACACTCTACATACATCTAATCCGTCAAAAAAAATTAATTTTACCTAAAAACAATAAAACATAGAAAAATGGAATGAGAGACAACGAATCCCCACACCCCAAACTCAAAAATGAGTCGTGTCCCCACGACTCGAAAAAGACTCAAAAAGAAATTAAAATTAAAATTTTACAGATATTGTAGATAAAGAAATGGTAAGGAAGAAATAAAACATACTCTTCGAGGCTATTACCTCGCCTAATCAATACCCGGAATAGGGTGTAGTGCTTTCATGTATGCAAACTTCATGTATCACCAATTTCGCTTTCCCTAACATCCTCTTATGCTCCATCCCAATCAATCACACTCTAGAAATCTCTTGTTAAGCTTCTTCCAACTTTGCTCTTGAATAATCTCTCATGAGCTAAAGGTTAGTCCAGTAATTATGTTTTTGCCGAAGCTAACAAGGCCCTTTGAAGCTTCATTAATCTCGGGTAAAGGACTATCGATTGTAGAGTTTGTGGTGTCTTCCTTATGAAAGTTTAAACCTTTTTTCTCTTTGAATTCACCACATCGAGCTTTCCTCTATTCTCTTGATCCGATTTACCTTGTAGTTATTCCCGAACTAGTACCCATCTCAATTGAAATCTTTTTTATCTTACCCAATACCTTGCTTTGATTTTTCATCTCCCTTAACACTTGGTAATATTTCTCTCATCTCTTTTGACCCCCAACTCAAAGCTTTGAGCACTCTTGAAATTTGTAACTCTTTATCATAGGTGGAACAAGCTTTAATTGGGTTAGGAAAGGTGTTAGGATGACAATTTCTATGTTATTAGAAAATTTGTAACTCTTGAAAGATAGATAATTCTTCATGTGGGCATGATGGAATCAAGCTTTAATGATGTGGGTTTAAGGATTTGTTGGATGAATTTTGAAATTTAAGCTCTTGATTCATGGATTCTATGTGTTTTGATATGGTTTGGTTGGTTGAATCTTCTTTGTAATGATGTAGGGAAGGATTTAGATATGAATTCGTGGTGATTTGGTAGTGTTTTGATGTTAGGTGAAGGTTTGTTGAAGCTTTAATGGAGTTGGGAGAGGTTTGGAGAAAAAGTGAGGCTTAAGGATTGAAAAATTCGGATTGGAACTCACCTCTTACTCTTTATAACCTAAAAACGCGAATTTTTTGTTCTCTCCAGCGGCACTGGGCAGTATACCGGCAGTATGGCCCGGTATACCCGAGCTACTGTTCTTTGGAACTCATGTTACGGCAAAATACCCGAGTTGTAATCACGTGGGCACAGGTTTTTGCTCTGGCCGGTATACCGGAGGTATAACCCGGTATATCGGAGCTTCCGTCCTTCGAAGTTCAATTTTCTGTAATGAACACGTGGCTAGACCCGTGGGCACGGGTTTTCTGACCTGGGTATACCGCCGGTAAGGCCCGGTATACCGGTGGCAGGTCAGAATACTCCCAAAAAATTTTGTTTTTCGCTTCCCAAACTCGGTTTCTTTACTACCTAAACATCAAAAACACTAATACCTTTCTCAAATACGCAATATCAACTAAAAACAACTAACCTAAACTAAAATATAACAACATAAATTACTATGGGATGTCTCCCAGAGGGCACTTTTGTTTAACGTCTTTCAAAGTTAGACGAGTTACCTCGGTTATTTCTTTTTATAGCCTCCCCAGCAGTGAGTGAGGTGATTAACACTTACCAACTTGAGCTTGAAACCTTCGATAGCTTTTATTTCGACCACTCCTTCTGATATTATTTGCGTGATAATGTATGGCCCCTTCCAAGAACTGTTATGTTTGGGTTTGGGAGATTTCCATGCCACCTCGTCTCCTACCCCAAACTCAATTTCTTTCTCCATGGTTTCTTGGCGGCTTACAGATTCTGGCTTCTTGGTTACAAATCTGATTGGATATAGTTCTTTTGACTCATTTTTCTTTTTCTTTTTCCTTGAAACATAGAATGTTTCAGAGTTATCTTCAATACGGAGAGTCACGGTTCCCTTATTCACATTCACTATGGTATCGCTGGTGGCTAGGAATGGACGCCCAAGAATGAATAGGACGTTCTTATCTGCTTTATAGTCAAGAATAATAAAGTCCGTGGGAATAACAAGGTTACCTACTTGGACGAGTACATCCTCGATTACTCCCCACGGCTTTGTTGTTGATTGATCCGTAAGTTGTAAGATTACGAACGTCGGTTTCACATCACTAATACCAATATTCTTGAATATATTTTTGGGCATGATATTCAAACTTGCCCCTAAATAACACGTGGCTTTTCCATGAAATATGCCACCTATTTTGATTGAGAGGTTGAAACCTCCAGGATCTTGAAGCTTCGATGGTAATCTTTGTTGAACTTGTGCTGATATCCCTTCAGTGAGTGTCACAGATTTGGATCTTGTGAACCTTTCTTTATTGGAGAGTGCCTCCATAAAGAATCGATCATAGTTTCTCCTTCCTTTCATAGCTTCGAGTAAAGGGACGTTAACTTTCACTTGTTTTAACGCCTCTATACACTTTTGTTGTTGCTCTTTTTGATAAGCGGGATAGTGGCAATGTATGGGTGGTTGTCTTACTCTACTTATCACTTCAATTCTTGGTTCATCAACCAATCTTGGCTTCTTACTTTCATCGTGTTCAACTTCTTCAACCCAATCTTCAACAATTATCTCATCTAAGTTCATCCGCTTTACGTTTGACTTGTTTGGTAGAACATCCCCTTTTGAGGAAGATGGTGGCGCTTCAACGATTATCTCGTTGTGTTCTTTCATCTTTTGAGGTTGAAGACTAATAGTCTTAACCTTGTCCTCAACGTATTGGATCTTCTTCATGTTAGAAGTTGTATCTTGGGTCAATTGCAAAAGTTGACTTTGCATTTGTTCTATGACTGTAGTGAGCCGCATTACATTCTTCTATAAAAGTTGATTATGCTGTTTCAGATCTTGATTCTGTTGTTGCATGCTTTGCACTACTGATGCATCGATCTTTGATTCAAGTCTGCTCATATTATCCTTCGAGAAGTTGATTAATTGACTAATAGTATCTTTTAACTCAGTGATTTCTTCTTGAGGACGTGATTGAGCTTGACTTACATTATACATGTTGCAGCCTGGTGCATGATTAACTTGGTTTTCATAGGCTTGTTCTTGCAGGTATAACTGTTGAGGTGGCATTGGGATACTTTCCTTAACTGCTATAGCGAGTTGTTGAATTTGATCTTGCAAGCTTGAAATCCTCGCTTCTTCTTCTTCGTTAGTGGCAGGAGTTTGTTCTTGTGGCCAACTTATTTCGGTCTCAATGATTGTTTCCATACCACTCTTTGCTTCTTTTGGATCCATAGAGACAAAATTACCACGACCCATATCATCTGCTCTCAGCCTTGACACTCTATTGAATCCATTATAGAACATGGATAATTGTAACTGAGGCGTTTATCCATGTATTAGACATCTTGCCAACATCTTTTGAAATCTCGTCCATGCTTCGCTAACACTTTCTCCGGCTTCTTGTAAGAAATTCATAAGCTTCAATAGTTCCTTCACTCGCTTACTTGTAGGATAATATTTATCAAGGAATCTTTCTTGAAGCTTGTCCCAATTTGTTATTAGCTCGGGAGGTTGATCATCTAACCAATCGCTTGCTTTCCCAGTCAAGAAAAATTGAAACATTAAATAATACATTTGTTCTTTCGTAACACCTTCATTAATGTAGGCATCACAGAATTGCATGAATTTCTGAATAGGTCTGACCGAATCTTGATGTGTATCACCATTATATTTCCCATAACTCGCGGATTGATTAATTAAATCAGAATCAGGCTTGAATCTAATGGCTTGGATATTTGGGACGTGGATCCCAATGCGTTGAACTCGAAACTGACTAGTAAAACCTAGCTCTAACCATTGATTAGCCACCTAAAACCTGAAAAGACTAAAACATAAAGAAAGCGTAAAACTGAAAACAAAACTTCTACACTAAATAAACACAAAATAGATTTAACTGAAAGATAAATCCCCAGCAGCGGCGCCAAAAACTTGGTGGGGGCAAAGGTGTGATAAATAAATAGATAAATAAATATAATAATAACTAGCACACACCATTGAGAACCACGGAACTCACTGCAAGTATCACAGATCGTTTGTAAGTTTTAATGATAAGTCAAGTTCGTTCGCAGGGATTTAATACGTTATATCTACTTGTATAAAATAGGTGTAGATGAATTTAGATGTTTTGAATACAAATATAATATGAGGAATCAAATATCTGATATGAATAAATAAATAAATAAATAAATAAGGACGCAGATAAATAAATATAATGTAAGTCAAATAAATCAGGGTTACTAATATGAGTCTATTACTAAGTTATTCTAACATGTCACACATTGAGCATTATATATTAACCGGGATTCTAAATAATGATTGATGGTTAAAGCAGACCTTTATGGCTATCTAGTTAGGCAAATGATCAAAACTAGACGATTATGTGGTGTTGTCAATAACTAAGAATAGTCCTAAGATTGGCCAAATCTAGGGTTGTAACAATAAGTCAAAACATATAATAACAATATACGCTAAGCTCAAATCAATTAAAGTAACAAATAGTATTAATGAATGTAGACAAAATAATAACCCAACAATAAAAAGTAAAACTTACAGAATAAAAGCTTAGAAATATGGTGAAGCCACAATCTATAGCTAATTACCCTAAATATAAAGAATGTGAGATGTAGAAGAGGAGTTTGTCACTCTCCAACTTCGTGCTTCTTGTCTTCCTCTATAGGTCAGCTTGTTTCTTGGATGAATAGCTTGATACTAAGGATGAATATTAATTTAAAGGACTAAGCTATTATTTAAAACAGAGAAAATACAAGTAAGGACTAAGCCTAAGCTTGGAACTGAGCAAGGACATGTTTACAATGGTTTAAGGGTGTATTTATAGGTTTTTAGGAAAACCTAATTCGTTTTCTTGAAGGAGAAGGTAAGTAATGGACTTCTAGCCCAACTCAAATTCGTATGTAGATAAGGATAATTACTGCTGACTTGTTTTTACCATATCTTCTTCGTTACTGGACCGTTTTTTACCCATAAGATATCAAAAGAATCCTCACGGAATTATCTATCTCCCTATGAAAGGGATCTTCCATAATCGACTCGGTTTTGGAGTTATTGTCACTTCTTTAGACGTAGCTGTAGAAATTCAGATTTATTTGGCATCTTTTCCTTTTCCTAATTGAACTCTGTTTCCTTCTATCTCCAGATTTCTTCAAAATCTTCTTTCCTTATTTCCTTAGAATTGACTTGGAATCTAATTTATTTCCATATTATCTTTAAAGCTTCACACTAAATAAATAATTAAACCCAATATGTTCTAAAAATAATAATTTACTAAATCAAGACTAGAAATAGGAAAGTGCAATAATTCATTAGAATGATGTCTTCAACTAATATTAAATCATCACAAATAGGGAGACATCATAATGTCACTCTAACGAGGTCATTAGTATTGTAGATTCACATCATTTCTACCCTGACGGGATTAAGGTAGATATTAGAATCCAAGCTAATGCAAAATACCGATTTTACCCTCAAGCAATAAATTTTGACACTAGCGAGACTCGAGTATTTTACCCATTAAAGTAATCTATTTTACTTCATTCTCAGTTTAATTTAGTCTATCTTTAGATTTACTTTCTTGCATCTAGCTCTTAATACTCAAAAATCAAATAAATATCTAATTTTTTATTTTAACAATTACTTCTAGTTTTCGTTTAAACACTTAATCATAACCTCGTAAACCCTGTAGAGACAAATATCCTGATTTTACCTATTTATTACTTGTAACGACCTGTACACTTGTCGTTAGTTACTTCTTTTCTTTTTTATTGTTTTTTATTAAACTCTAGAAGCGACTACTAGGTTACCTATGTTTAAAGAAATGCTAAAAAAATAGCAAATTTCTGGTTTTACTAAACTAACCCAACTTGTTTATATGTTCCTTTTCTTAATTAACCACTTATAAGTCTAAGTCATAATTATAGGTTTTTTAACTTTTTTACCCACCCAACACTTATATAGCTAAGATAAACATTTATAATATTGGTGGTGACAATTTAAAATCCTATTATGTAATTTTTATAAAATTAATAAAAATAATACATAAATAAAAAATCATTTGAAATATGTTGATATCAATAAAATTACGCATCATATAGTTTAAATTTACACAAAAAATGAAATGCGAAAACATGTAACAGAGGGAAAGAAAGACTTAAAAAACAAGTTTGTGGGGGCCTCGTAGAAAATTCGAATACTCCTAATATCAATGAGTTATGTTAACAAATTTATCCATTGCTATTTATTAATCCTACTAAAGTTTATGCATCACCAATAATATTCTTATTTTATTATGATATCTTGAGAGAGAGTTCTGGTAAAATATATTGTTAAGATAGATTTTCATGTTATCAAATAATCTGTTACTTTACTATAGTTTTTTTTATGAGCATGTAAATATAATGCATACTATACTATTACAACTAGAAAACTGTCATATGCCAACACTTTTTTCACTCTCTATGTATCAATGGTTAAAAAAACATTATAATTTTATTTGTGTATTTTCCTTTAAAGGAGTAGTCTATTACTCTTATTAATAATAGCCCCCTATTAATTCTAAAAATTTTGAACTAACTTTAATTTTAATAGAGAAAACTATTTTACATATTTTTCTGTTTCTGAGTTATTAATATAATTTTTAAAAATTAAATAAATATCCAAAATTTCAAAAACTTATAACAAATAATTTACATAAGTTCTTTTATCCATATTATTTTTTACAAGAAAATTAAAAAAAAGGATAAATTGATTCAAAAAATATTAAAAATCATAATTCATTAATAAAAAAATTATAATTAGTTTAATAAAATTATGAGTAATTCTAAAAAATCATTTAAAAATCAAAAAATATCTAAAAGTTATTATTTTTCAATCGAACCCAAACTAACAAATAATTTACAAATTTAATTTTGTATAGTTATATTTCATTTTAATTTTTTAAAAATCTGAAATTCTTTTTTAATCAGGGAATGTCAACTAACCCTGTTCAACACGAGCATACTAAGCATGTGGATATTGATTGCAAAATCACAAGAGAAAAGTTCAATTCAGGAATCATAAAACTTTTTTACATTCCCTCAACTCTACAACTTGCAGATATGCTCACTAAGACTCTTGGCTCTCTGTCTTTTCATCACAATCTTTCCAAGTTGAACATCATTAATATATATGTTCCACTTATAGGGGATCTTGGAACGCTGTATCTTGCAGCTGTTTTGAAGAAAAAAAACTTCAACAACTTATCTAAACTTCAGGGACAAAGTACAATATAACCAAGTCATATGTTAAAATTAATTAGTTTGTTATTTTTTTATGAGTTGGAGAATGATTCAATCTAGATAGCTTTGTAAAGTGTAAATCATATATATATATATATATATATATATATATATATATATATATATATATATATATATATATATATATATATTAATAATAATAATAATAATAATAATAATAATAATAATTACACATAACAGTTTAACGAAATCAATACACTATTTTCTTATCATATTCTCTCTTCTTCTCTAAGGATTTGTTTAGATTGGGGGTTGAAAGGGATGAGATTATATTAAAAGATAATAATAACCCCCTTTCTTGTTTGGGTTAAAAATAATTAGAAAGGAAAGTTTATTAAAGGATTTTTTTAATTATCTTATTATACTATATATTTAATTTCTTCAATTTGGTTACATTAGAAGGGAAAATTCTTTTATTATGTCATAATGTCTAAATTATCCATATTCTTTATATATAAGATATATTACTAAAGGTATAAAAGTCATTTAAAGGTATAAAAGTCATTTAACTATAAAAAAGTCTCTTCTTTTCATTATTTATCTAATCCAAACCCGAAATATATATAATCTTTAATAAAAAAAAATTCCCTCTATTTTTATCTAATCAAAATAACATTTAATACTCTTCTTTCCCATATTTTACTAAAACTTGTCTGCATTTCTCTTTTTGATATATATCTTGAGCTTTAATTGTTTCCTTTTTTCTTCCACTCCATAATTCAACAGAAGATCTACGAGCTCAAGGGTCTTCTATGCGGGCCCTTCCACTTCAACCGGCTCGAACATCATTGAACACGATAGAGAGTTGAAGAGTTTGGAAAATTCTGGAAGATCTGACCTAGGTGATGTTGAAAATATAGATTTGTCTGATTCTGCTGCAATAAATGGGAGTATGGTTAATGGAACTGTGGATGTTCTTCATGAAACGGTTGAAAAAGGAGTCTGATTCTACATCATTGAAGCTCAATGTCAATGATAAAGAAAATGTGAACAATAGGGTGGTTTCAGATATTGGTTCTAATCAAACACAAGGATCTAGTCCAAGTACAAAAAAGCTATTGTAATATTGCATAAGTCTACAGAAGAAGAAGAAGAAGAAGAAATAGAATCTTATCTTGTTTTGTTAAAAGATATTGTGTAGCTCTTGTTGTATATATACAAAATGATTCTAACTAACTTCTACAGCTAGATAACAACTCAGCTTATCTATCTTTCTTCTATTTATACTTTAGTCCCTGCATATTCTTCATTAGCTATTTTGTCTATTACAATTCTATCTAATTCAGCATTAGTATTCCAAGATCCCCCCACAAGCGGAACCTGTATGTTATTAATGCTGAGCTTGGTAAGAATGCTATAGAATGGAAGATTACCATGTGTGTTTGTGAAAATATCGGCGAGTTGTAAAGATGACGGGATATAGAATAGCTTGATTACTCCTGCAACAAGTTTTTCACGAGTTATTTTTCAATCAATGTCAACATGTTTGGTTTTCTCATGTTGGACTGGATTTGTAGACATTGCAATGGCAGATTTACATTCTGAATATACTAGAGCTGGATGGTTATGATCAAAACCATAATCATTAAGAGAATATATGAGCCATTGCAACTTGCAAGTAGTAGCTGCTAAAGCTCGAAATTCTGCTTCAGCTGAAGACCTACTGATGGTTGTTTGCTTTTTACTTTTCCATGACATGAGGGAATCACCAAGGAAAACGCAGAAACCAGTAATGCTACGTCTTGAATCCACACAACTTGCCCAGTCATTATCACAGAAAGCTTTGAGCTTAACATCTGAAGATGGTGAGGAAAATAAACTTTGGCCTGGTGTGAGATTAATATATCGAAGCACTCGTTGAGCAGCATTCCAATGATCCATCGATGGTTTGGACAAGAATTGGCTAAGACAATTGACTGAATAAGATAAGTCAGGACGTGTGATGGTGAGGTACAATAGCGGACCAATCAAGCGCCGATAGGATGAGGGGTTGTCCATTAAGTCAACATCATTTGAAGATAATCGTAATGTCAATTCCATTGGAAAATTAGTTGGCTTTGAGACAAGCACACCACATTCTGATAGAATATCAAGAGCAAATTTTCGTTGACATAAAGAAATACCTTTTGAGGAGCGAGAAACTTCAATTCCAAGAAAGTACTTGAGATTGCCAAGATCTTTTATTGTAAATTGTTCATGAAGGAAGTGTTTAAGTGATGAAATCTCGGAAATTGAATTACTAGTCAAGATAATATCATCTACGTATACAAAAATTGCAATGAAGGAGTTCAAATTTCTTTTGATGAACAAGCTAAAATCGCTTTCTGAGTGTGAAAAACCATAAGAAATTAATGCAGATGATAACTTGGCAAACCATTTCCTTGAGGCTTGCTTCAAGCCATAAAGGCTTTTATTTAGTTTATACACATAGTTAGGTGCTGTTTTTAAACCTTGAGGGACAGTCATGTACACATCTTCATTTGATTCTCCATGGAAAAATGCATTGTTAACGTCTAATCGGTGAAGAAACCAGTTGTTGATAGAGACTAGCACAAGAATTAGTCTAATTGACACCAATTTAGAAACAGGTGAGAAGGTGCCAAAGAAATCTAACCCCTCTTGTTGATTATAGCCTTTAGCAACAAGGCGTGCTTTACGTCGTTCTAATGAACCATCAGCATTGTACTTAAGTTTAAATACCCACTTTGAACTAATAGGGTGTATATCAGGAGGTGATGGGATAATAGACCAAGTGTTATTATCTTGTAAAGATTTTAGTTCCTTATTTATAGCTTCCATCCATTTAGAAGATAAAGAAGATTGTTTGAAGGAAGTAGGTTCAGTAAGAGATGAAATAGAATTTACTTAAGGTTTATATGTTGAGGATAATTTGTCTGAGCTGAGAAAGTTTTGTATAGGATAAGGTGTGGAAGAAGAGGGTTGATATATACATCATGAGGAAGAATGTTGACATATGTAATCTTTTAAGTATGTAGGAGGGTGTCTAGAGCGTGTATTTATTTGTGACTGAGGTGGTGGTGGAGGTGGTGGTGGAGGTGGTGGATTGGTGACTGGTTGTTTTGATAAAGGTTCAATAAATGATGTAGAGGATGGAGGAAATAAGAAGGTGTGTAGGGGAGTAGGTGGTGTGGCAATAGAGAAGGGGAAGATAGTTTCATGGAATACATTTCTAGAGATAAAGACATTTTGAGTTGAGAGGTCAAGAATCTTATAACCTTTTGTTGTAGTTGGGTAGCTCAAGAAGATACACTTGATTGCTCTTGGGTCAAATTTAGATCTTTGATTCTGCAAAGTAGAAGCATAGAAAAGACACCCAAAAACTCGCAAGTGATTGAAATCAGGTGGTTTGTTGTATAGAAGTTGATAAGGAGTTAGATTATTGAGGAGTGGTGTAGGTAACCTGTTAATTAGATGAGCTACAGTAAGTATAGAGTCACCAATATTGTAGGGTTGAATTAGCTTGAAACATTAAAGCTCTGGCAGTGGTAAGAAGGTGTTGATGCTTTCTTTCAACCAATCCATTCTGCTGAGGTATCTCAACACAACTTAGCTGATGGATTATACCTTTTTCTCTATAGAAGTTAGATAACAAGAATTCAGGTCCATTGTTTGACCTTAGAACCTTGATCTTGGTGTTAAACTAAGTGAACACCATATTATAAAAGGCAAACAAATGTGTGCTGACTTCAGATTTTGCACACATTAAGTACACCCAAGTGCACCTTGAAAAGTCATCTACTATGGTTAAATAATACTTATATCTTGAATATGATTCTTGTTTAAAAGACCCCCAAATATCACAATGTATAAGCTCAAAACATGATGTTGTTTTTTATACAGATTAAAGAAATACAAGGCGTTTTTGCTTAGCAACATGGTGCAAACATTTGTAGGTAAAAAATAAATAGAACTACATAGCTGTTTAAGAACTTGTAGCTTAGCTTTAGAGGGATGTCCCAATCTTGAATGCCACAAGTCAAATGCTTCAGTTACAGTTGTAAAAGATGTGTGGCTTGAAAAAGGTGTAGAAGTTGAGTGAATGTAGTAAAGACCTTGAAGTTCATAAGTTATCCCAATCATCTTCTGAGACTTGTTGTCTTGAAGAATACAGTGAGAAGGAAAGAAAATGACAGAAGTATTTGAGTCTGTAGTGAGTTTAGATATATAGAGTAGGTTATATTTAAACTTTGGAACACATAATACATTGTGCAAAGTAATGTTCTTATTGATCCAAATACTCCCTTTATGTGTAGATGAGATTAATTCACCATTTGGAAGAGTAACAGGAGTATTATCATGTCTAATATTACTTGTATATGAAGAAGGAGAGAAAACAAGGTGATCAGTTGCACCTGTATCAAGAATCCAAGAAGAAGGATCATGATTACCTTCTTTAGTTGAGACTTGATGTACAACTGAAATGGAGGTAGATGTATTAGTTGATGAAGAATGTACTAAAGCCATTAATTTGTTTTTTACTTCAGGGGTGAATTCATAAGAAGCAGATGTTCTTGATTCTTGAAGACAAGGCTCCTCCACAGCTGCATAATTTGCTTTTACATTGTAATTTTTTAAATTGTTGAGATGAAACCTCTTGCCTTTAGGTCCTTCCCATCCAACTGGATAGCCATGTAACTGAAAGCAAGTCTCAATAGTATGCCCTGTGTATCCACAGTGTGTAAAGAGCATTTTTTTTCTTTCAACAAAGGAGTTTTGTTTAGGTACAACTTTAGTATAAAAAGTTGTAGCAGAAGAATCATGAACAAGATTAGTAGATTTCTTTGACTCTCTTCTTGACTCAACATAGCAAAGACTGAATTAACACTAGAAAGAGGGTCGTTTAAGAGTATTTGACTCCTAACTGCAACATATGATTCATTCAATCCTATCAAGAATTTTATCACAAAATCATGTTGTTGTCGCTCAGTAAGAATTTCAAACAATCTGCAAGTGAAGAGGTTCGTGTGACCACAAGAACAACTCAGAATGGTCTAAAATGAACATGTTCATCCCAAATAGTTTTGAATCGAGCAAAATATTCAAAAATAGAATCTGAATTCTAAGAAATCGAGCTTAAGGCTTTTTCAAGATAGAAAACTCGAGTACCATTGCTCTGAGTAAAGCGAGTTTTTAGTTTTTGAACAAATCGTGAGCTGAATTAACATACAACAAACTGCCACGAATTTCCTTAGAAATTGAGTTTAATAACCAAGATAAAACCAAATTATTTGCTCTATTCCAAGCCGTGAATAAAACTAAATCATTAAGTGGAGGTTGAAGAATATCACCATTAATGAAGCCAAGTTTGTTCTTTACGAAGAGAGCTATCTCGATCGATCTTGATCACGATAGGTAATTTGTCGCTGGTAAGAATATCGGAGACGAGAGAAACACCGGTGTTCTCACTTGGATGAAGGTAGTATGGACTCGAGAAGTCCTCAGAAAAGGAGGTGGTTGTCGTCATTGTTTAAGAACGTAGAAGCTTTAATAGATTGTAGTGCGGAAGAGAAGAAGATTCACATTTGATACCATGTAAAATTGCATAAGTCTGAAGAAGAAGAAGAAGAAGAAGAAGAAGAAGAAGAAGAAGAAGAAGAAGAAGAAGAAGAAGAAGAAGAAGAAGAAGAAGAAGAAGAAGAAGAAGAATCTTATTTTGTTAAGAGTCATCGTGTAGCTCTTGTTGTAAATATACAAAATGATTCAAACTAACTTCTGCATTTGGATAACAACTCAGCTTATCTATCTTTCTTCTATTTACACATTAGTCCCTGCATATTCTTCTTTAGCTATTTTGTCTATTACAATTCTATCTAATTCAGCATTAGAATTCAAAGAGCTATGATTTCCATAAATGAATTATATAATTCAATTGTGTGACAATACTGGTTTGCTTAATTATATAAATAAATTAAGTTTCTTTCAAGATTGTGGAAAGATTTGTACGTATATGAATTCAGGAATCTAATCTCATATAGATTGATACAGTAGCGTGAATAGGTTTTTAATTTACATCCCAGAGGGAAGGTATTCAAAACTCCATAATATATAGCTACAAAAGATTACTAACTTTTTCTGCAAACCATTTCAAAAGATGAAGATGAATCAATTAAACTGAAGCCTCAGGGCAGTAAAAAAGACAAGATTGAGTTTCAATCACCTGGCATGAACAATGATTTAGCCACTTCCCCAGGCCCGAACATCCTTAGAGACAAAGCTCATGAGGTTATGGATGAAGGATCAAAAAGTTTGAAAAATAGCGGGAAAATCTGACGTGTCTCTTCTTGAAAATATAGATTTAATTGATTCTGTTAAGGTTTTAGGTGAAAAAGAAGCTGCTTCTACACACAATGTGGTGGTTTCAGATCTTGTTTCTGATCAAACACAAGGGTCTGATTCAAGTACAAAAAGAATATGTTATTTTTTAATTAAATTAATGATCTTTTACTTCTTAATATTCATGATGTTTTGCTTTTATTATAGGTTAAAAATTCACGTTCAAGAGGAAATGTATTTAAAGCTCCAAACATATATACCTAAAGAAGATTACTTCCCTTCCCTTGAGGACATTTCAAAAGATAAATTAAATGTAAAAGATGAATCAAGTAAGTTTACCACTTTCTTATTTTATTATGTTTATACATAACTATCTTATTTTATTATGTTTATACATAACTAGTCAAATAGAAATATCATCTGATTCATCATTTCGTACAGGCCCTATGCAAATTGAGATGGTTTGTGATAAATCTAATGAAATAATCCAACATCTGATGGCTCAGAATGATGCTAATCACCCTCAAAATTGGATGATCCAGATGTTACAAACAATAATTTAGCTATGATTATTAGCAAAAATGGAAAATTAGAAAGGTGATTTGATTGAAGATTCTGTTCAGACAACTCCTCCAGAATCAAATATTAGGAATTTCTTTTTAAGCCCTGAAACCATTACAAAAACTAATCTGGTAAGAAAAAAACTCTATATCACACTATTTATATTTATATTTATATTCATATTCAGACTCTCTCCGAATTTGCACCACTAGATTAGATGATCAAGGCCCTGGCTAATGAGCTAATCCCAACTGGTTATTCCTTTCATTATTCTTCTAATCTAAACACCAGATATATGTAATCCTTTAATAAAATTCCTCCCTCTATTTTTATCTAATCCAAACAAGATTTAATTCTTTCTTTCCAATCCTTTATTAAACTTCCCTTTCCTATCCTTTAGTATACCATCTCTCTTTAATCCAAACATACACTTAATCTTAATAAACGCAAAACAAGACATTTTCATCTTTTCATATGGTCCACTCAAGACTTGCTTCCCTTTAGATTCTTCCATGCTTCCCGATTAATCTGTTAAATTGATGAAATGATTCATCAACCAAATTAGTAAAAAAATAAAAACAAAGCAACAATTTAAACATGTTTTCAAAACAATGACTGCTTGTGCCATGAAGAGAGAGAAACTGACCTCAAGTTTTCCAGGAGGACAATACAGGAACAGCATCTTCTCCAAATTAAGAACATACGATTCATTTATTTTACTGAATTCAGGAATTATCTTTAATGTCAAACAAAATTAACAAATATTAACCATATGAAATAATAATATTACACAGAAATACTCCAATGTACCATTTCGTACAACTTGATTAACAAAAAGCATCTTTTTGAAGGACGCTCCTTTTGAAGGGCTGTTGTGAGTCTTATCTCTGGAGGTATCGTAATCCTATTAGGTATAATCTCATTCTCACCTTCCAATCTTGACTTATCAAATGCACGTAAACGTCTTTTATATTTTTCTAATAGGAAAAACAAAAGATATTTAATAATTAAGAAGAAATGGAAAACAAATTAAAAATTACTCAAATCATTACCTGGACATCCTATAAAATTAACCCTGTACGCAGTAGGGTCCGTGATCCCAGAATTTTCCGGCTCCCTAAAAGCCTGCATACATACATTATGTATATATATATATATATATATATATATATATAACAAAACTTGTTTAATAGAAAAAACTAAAAACAATTAATAACAAATATAAGACTTGAATTCACAAAACCTGGATATAATTTCGTAAATATATTTCACATAATTCTTCCTTAGTCAGTACATTAGCCAAACTTTTAGATTGAATATTCGAGCTCATGTTTCTGTTTCCTACACAACACACAAAAAGAGTGAGAGAAACAAAAATAAGTATTGCAAGGCAAATTAAAACATACAAACCTAGAGGATGAGGAACCCGATGTTTGAGAATGTCCATAACCGTAGGGCACATCACTGCAAATAAGTACCAATGCACCACAATTATAAGCAAGTCTCAGCCCCAACCAATTTTTTAAAATTTTATTTAAGGAAAGCAGTGAAGTGAATTTAACAGTAAAAATAGCCATTGAATTTTTCGATAACTGACCTCTGGATCCTCCACCAACCATGATCTTTTTGCTTTGCAGCTTTGGTTAACGCTTGGAGTAGATTGATTTTCTTGAGCCGTCCCTTTTGAAGAATTCTCCAAAAATTAATACTTTTATGGTCGTCATCTTAGTCCAAGAGCAATTTTTGGCCCAATATATAAAAGGTTGAGATATGTAAAAGGTAGAGAGACAAAGTATTTCATTGGCCCAATATGTAAAAAGCAAAGAGACAAAATAATTCATTTGGCCCAATATTGCGGGTCTAAACAGTTAGACTTAGGGTGGAAATCAGCTTGAAGTTCTGCCCAAGTCTTGATTGAATCTGGTCAGGATTCTAAATTCCAAACCCCAGACCTTGAGAGCGATTAGGGGGGCTACGGTCACAATCACTAGGTAGTATAAAATAGGGTGATCAAACGCCACTAAGGGGGTGTTTGTTTGCACTTAATGAGATCTTAATCTGGTTCATTAAGACACTGGATCAATAAGACTGTTTGTTTTTCCTATCCAATTCAGATCTGAATGGCTCTTAACGGGTCTGTTTTATTAAGATTTCAAACTAAGTCTGAATCATTCAGACACTGCCTCTTAACAGAATAAGTCCTATTCAGTTGTTCATTCAGCATTCAGCACTTATTGCTTAAAAAAACAAACGACACCTAAGGTCCCTAAGCATACTTTTCCTACTAATGATAGTGGTTAAAACAAACCCTAATGACTATCTAGTTAGAATCGGTGTTGTCAAGACCAATATCGGATACCAGACGTTATGTGGTGTTTTAATAGTTAAACACCCCTTCCGGGTGACCATCTAATTACTATTATGAAAGCCTAAAGTGATCAGTTTTAGGTCAGACAATTAATCAAAAAACATAAACAAATATAGTGGTAAGCAGCTAATATCAAATTAAAACATATAACTCCCAAAGAAACTTAGATTAGAAAGAAAATAGAAACATATAATTCCCTGGTTTTTCACGCGTTTGACAGTTTGCCGCCCATTGTTTAAAATCCAACTGGATACCCCATAATTTTTTTCCGTGACTCGTTGCCCCTACTAACGTTTTCCGTTCAATTCTGCCGTTAAATGTGACGTGGAACATCCATGTCATCATTTTTATTATTTTTTATTCTCAATCTTAATTACTCAATTAATTAAATTAACCTAGATTTTTAAAGGGGCAAAATAGGCAATTCGTAATTCTTTTAATATTATTAATAAAAACAATAATAACACCCCACCCCCCACCGAGACACCCCTACCCCTTACCCCCCCTCTTCCCATTCTTCTTCTCCATTCTTCTTCTTCTTCTTCTTCCCCGACACCTCTGTTTCTTCCAAAAAAAAAAATCAAGCAAACCTTTGGATCAACGAATAATAAGACCAAAATTACACAAATCTTTCATCTCAGCAAATAGATTAACTGCATCATCTACCATTCGGTCTTTGCAAAGACAGTCAGTAGTAGTGCTATAATCTTTAATATTTGGTTTAATATTCCTTTTTTCTAAGTGTGTGCCTTGATTTGCGTAGCCCATTTATTAATACCCCAAAAGTAACTTCATCATGCTCACAAATATTCTCCATTGATATTTTATCGAACAACTTACAAGCCTCTTCTCCTCTATGTTTAAGAAAGAGGCCCTTTATCAAGGTGTTATAGGTAACAATATCAGGAACCCATATCGTTGTGTTGAAGATAAGAGTAACAATTAATAGCAATATTCATCGTCTAATAACTTATTAGAGCACCTAAAAAGCACATTTTTTGAATAGAGAAAGAGCACCAGGGTAATTTTTCATCTTCGCAACACTGTTTAATATTTTATTATAGTCCACAACAGAAAACTTGGGTCGCCTTCTGATCATTTGTTATATAGTAAAACGAGCATCTTCAACACTATTGATATCATCAAAGGATGAATAAGAAGATGAAGTTGAAGAATAAAAGAAGATGGGAAAGATGTTACGGGGTTTGTTCAAGGAACAAGGAGAAGATCTATACCAGAACAAAGAACCACTCAGTCTTATTATGACTGAATGTACCCTAGATTTGTTTTATAAGTGACAACATTTGGGGGTATGCCCATTGATTTGAAGAATCCAGAAATTAGGGTTCTTCATGTCCCCAATTAGAAGATTAATTTTGTTTTATTTTTGGTTTATTTTTGTTTTGATTTTCTGTTTATATATGTTAGGAAAGAAGAAGAAGAATGGGGAAGAAGAAGAAAGGGAAGAGAAGGGGAGGGGGTAGGGGTGTCTCGGTGGGGGTGGAGGTGGGGGTGGTATTTTATTATTTTTATTAATAATATTAAAACAATTACAAATTACCTATTTTGTCCCTTTAAAAATTTGAGTTAATTTAATTAATTGATTAAATAGGATCAGGAATAAAAAAATAATAAAAATGCTAGCATGCGGCAAAATTGGACGGAAAACATTAGCAGGGGCAACGAGTCACGAAAACAAAAGTTAGGGGCATCCAGTTGCATTTTAAACAATGAACGGCAAACTGTCAAACGCGTAAAAAACCAGGGGACAAAAATGCTATTTACTCTAATGATTTTACAAAGATGTTATGAGGTGATGTTGCATAGTCACTACAACTATATTCTTAATCTTTTGCCATTTTGCTTTCTACTCCCTCTTATTAGTTGAAATAGCTTATTTCTTTAATGAGGTTCCAGCTCTGGAATGCTCTTTAAGTTGTAAAGTTTGAAATAGTTATTTTACAATATAATCCTTCTGGCCCAAAAAAAAAACCAATGATATCACATTTCATATTCAAAATCCAATAGGAGTCAATGGAGGTGAATATTTATTTTTTTACATATGCCTTGAAACACCATCATGATGCTCACATAGTAAATTCTGCTTGTTGTTTCATTAGGAGGAAGATCATCATCATAAAATGGTCCGTGTTATGTGGAATAGCCAATTATTCCCTAGTGTTCTAGAAAGTGCCATGTTATTCCAAAACATTGCAACATTTTATGATGTACTTCCTCCTAATGATGATAAAAAAAAAAGAATTTATTTGCAGAATTTACAATGTAAGCATCATGATGGTGTTTCAAGGCATATGTAAAATAACTAGAGAAAAACTGGCTATTCCACATAACACAGGGACCAATGGTGGCAATTAAACATTACCAAACTAATCCAAAAACTTACCTCATCACAGAAACGATGAACACACCCAAGTGAGTCCAAATGAGATCCAAATTCTTTTTAGGCTACTGAATTTTAAATAAGAAATGAAGGGTTTCCTTGGCGCATCCACATATATTTTTTTCACGAGAAATAATATATTAGGGGTAATTTCCCCCATTGATTGCTGTGTTATGCAAAATACCCAAATAGACTGCTTGTGTTTTTCAACATATACCCATATTCTTTACATAAAGATTGCAGGGGTTTTTGAAACTTTTTGGAGTAACAAAAGGTTATATTTGGCAACAAACTGAACTAACTAGATAAATTTACTTATCAGTCACCATTGTTGTTAAAGCTTAGCGATTGACCTACAAGCCTTGCCTAACTAGAGAAATTTACTTATCAGTCAGACAGTCACTAATTTATATAGAAAGGCAACATAAAATTTAAAAATTAATTAATAAAAGACATCATCATAGATGAGTTTGCATTTGTCTTTGCTCAAGAAACAAAAAAAAACAGTAGAATTGGACAATACTGAATCAAAACTTAATAGAATTAAGTTGAACATCATATTTTCTCCGCTTCTCTGGGGACTTACTAAGAAGTTTTCTCATGATGCTTATCTATTGAAAAATTCCAGAATCACTTCGCGAAATTCCGGATCCAGGTCGTAAAGGTCCGGATCCATATATTCCGGAGGCATGTCCGGAAGTTTCGGAGGCGGGGCGAGAAGATCCTCAGTCAGGTCGAGAACGTCCTCAGTCAAGCTGAAATAACGCTCATCATCTTTACTTAGACGTTCAAATAACAGTGTATAACATTCTTCATCCATTGAGAAACCATGTTTTGTCATTTCCTTAATTAACATAATTGTCTCATTCAACATATACTTCCACTTAAGAAATGCGTTGATCATGATGTTAAACGTTACTTCAGTGGGCGATAAACCTTCTTTCTTCATTCTCGAAAGCAACTCTTTTGCCTCCACAAAAGACCCTTCTTGACACAGTCCATTAATCATTATTGTGTATGTCTTTGCAGTGTGCTTTAATCCAACACCTTGTAATGATAATGATGATATTTTGTCAAAAATGTATTTTGCATCACCAACTTTTTTCTCTTTACATAATCTATCCATAAATGAGCTGAAAATGTCAATATCGGGAGTTACTTCCGTACCTTGCATTGATTCTAGCATGTAGATTGCCTCACTAACACGCTCATTAACACAAAGGCCATTCATCATTATGTTTAAGGTCACGGTATTAGCCTCAACTCCCCTTAATCGAATTTCTTTGAAAAGATCTAATGCAGCATCGCATCGACCCTTATGAAATAAGGCTTGGAGTAATGTATTGTAGGTCATAATATTAGGTTGCACACCCTTGGAAGAAACATTCTTACATAGTTGATTAAACAATTGAATAGCAATGTCAAGACCCTCGTTGTTACAATACCCATTAATGAGTATGTTATAGATCGAAACATCAGGCTTACGTCCCTTAACTTGCATGGTATTCAATACTTCTTCAGCTTCTTTCATCTCTCCTAGCCAACAATAACAATTAACAAGTGCACCATATGTAACTACATTTGGTGTTACACCTCTTTCAACCATGACATCCATTAATTCACTCACATCTTCGATCATCCCTTCCTTACTTAAGGATTCTATTACCATGTTGAAAGTACGTAGGTTTATATACCGCTTCATATTAAGTTCAAGCATTTCAACAAACAGGACCTTTGCCTCAGTCACCCAACCATGCTTACAATATCCACATAACAATGAAAAATATGTTTCCATATTTGGTCTAATGCCTTTATATTTCAGATTATTAAACATTAAGGCAGCATCAAGTAACTTTCCTAGTTTGCAAAAAGAATCAACGATTGAGCCATAAGCTACAGATCTACTATTCCTCTTTTTTAATGTACGGAGCAACTCGACAGCGGTGACAATATTATACTCTTCTTTAGACATACCATGTATTAACGCATTAATAGTAACTTCATTTATCTGACGTATATAACTTAACATTTGGAAAACATAAAGACCCTGGCTTCCTCTATTTTCATCAAATAGTCCTTTAATCAAATTTGCACATGTATAACAATTCGGGATATATCCTATTTTCATGAAACATCCCAAAATCCCAAACCCTAAGTCACTGCGTCTCAAAGCGCAATACGAACGTACAAGCAGGTTTAACATATATTTGTCAACTGGAGAACCTAACAATCGCCTTTCTTTACACAGGGATATGACACCCAAATGGTTTTTACGTTTCACTAATCTACGCAAAATCTGATCATCCATACACGAAGAAGATGATGACATATACGACTTAAAGAGGAGTGAGTAAGCCTTACCCGTTTTGATCAACGAAGACATATTCGACGGCCTTTTGATTTAGAGTTTTAGGAAAGGGATGGGAGATTATTTATTTATATTGGTTTGATTAAGAAAATTGGTTTATAAGTGAAAATATTTATTTTGATTAAAAAAAGAAAAAAAAACGCTCCACATAGTTCTCCTATTCTGTAACAAAAAATTAGCCGAGATTGATAGTTGGCCTGCTCCGCCGGACAAGGTGGTGGCCCTTCTACCGCCGCCGGACACTACAGACAATCTCATGGTAACGGACTCTTTGGAAGGAGGCGCTGTTTCCTCTGAGTCCACTAGAGAATCAAGCAAATATGGTAATGGTTGTAGCAGTGCTATCGATCACACAGCACTTTCCACATGACTATCCGTCTATCTGTCCTCGCTCTTTTCTTTTTTTTGACCGAAAAAAAAAAAGCGAGGACGGGTACTGATGTGGTGGCAATACAGAACCAGCAATCACGCTCAATTGATCATCCCAGTAGCGCCGCAATAAACAATCCGCCAAGAAAAAACTCTAACATGTACAAATATAATTATTACCCAAATTATGGTAATGGTGAAATTAAGACCACTAGGGATAGTAATTTTGAAAGTGATCCGTTTGCTTCGATTAAAGTATATACTTTTAGATAATTGTGAAATTCCGCAAATTATTAGAACTAGAGAAAAAATAATTGAAGGAATTCAATTTTGGAGCAATACTGTAGTGGTAAGACTTTTGGATTATAAGGTAGGAGTCCTAAAGGAATTCTAGAACTAGTTGATGTAGGATATGGATATTTCATGGTAAAATTTACTGTAAAAGAAGACAGTGACTTAGTACTAACAGGACCATAGCTTATATATGATCATTACTTAGTTGTAAGGGCATGGAAGCCTAGCTTTAAACCACATATAGATTCGATTACTTCTACCATGTGTGGGTACAGATTTCTAATGTGGGAATGCAAAATTACACGGCGCATCTTTGGGAAAATGGGTAACTTGATCAGCAAGACAATTAGAATTGATCTGTTAACCAAAGCTAGAAAAAAAAGGTAATTATGCAAGGTTAGCGATAGAACTTGATTTAAACAAAGCGCTCATACCTAAAATCCATATAGGAGGAAAGGTTTGTCTTGTGGAATACGAGGGACTCCATTTAGTTTGTTTCGAATGTAGGAGGTTTGGTCACAAGAAAGAAAAATGTAAGGGAAACTCGAATCCGACTTCACAGAATTCGGAGGATAGTAAAGAGGAAAATAATGTGGAACAAACGCGCGAAAATATGAAGAATAATGGGATGGATAATACCTATGGAGAATAGATAACCGTTAGGCGACCGGGTAAAGGCAACAATAGAAATAGCAATGGAAATATTACTAGTGGTTATCGAGGAGTATCGAGCAAGGACATAGGAAATAGATTTGAATCTCTTGTTATTGAGGAAAATAACACCTTTGATCTTGATAGTGACTTGGGGTTTAAAGAGGGGGGGGGGGGGGGGGGGGGGGGGGGGGGGACGGGCGAGGAAGTTTCTTTGAGTAATAAAGAGACTTGTTATGAAGGAGGCCATAAAATTTTGGTGGCGCTGGATTTTGAGACTAGGCGACAACTCACGTTGATATAGGTAATAACTAGTTTCGTGTTAAAAAAGAGATCGAAAATGGCTCAGGCGCGAGCTCATCAGGTATTAAAAACGACAAAAAATATAGTAACTGGGGGCAATATAGTTGAAACAATTCAAAGTAATATTAATAAAGGTGCAATAGAGAGTAACATGGGCATTAGTGATGGACAGTTTGGACTCTTTGGTACGCATGAATCATAAGAAAAAATTAAAATAAATGATGAGAAGCAACTAAAAGACGCTCCAGTAGCGAGCCAAGTTCCAGGGACCACTGGAGACATTTCCAAAAAAATTAGGACTTCTCAGTGGGTGTCACATGGAGCTGCTGGACTAGCTGATGCAGGGGTGGAGTTTACTTCACCTGCGGACTTCGGTATTGAAGAACCACCAGACGGACCAGCTAGCGAAGCGGGAGATTTTCCAACTAGGACGGCTGCGATTCCAATGGACTCGGGGGATAGTAATTTATCGCCAATACCGAAGACGCAATGGAAGGATCAACTGCCGGCTCTTGGGTAAGGCCACCAAAGCAGCCGGCTTAGGCCCTATTTTTTTCTTTATCAAAAAGGGCCTCAATTTTATTAAAATAATTTTTTTATAGTTACAAAAGGTCCCAAAAATAAATCTTGCTTTAGATAACTAAGCATATTTTAGTTTCTCGGACCGGCCCTGTGATCAAGATAAGGACGAGCTCATGGATTATGTACAGGAAGCCGTGGAGGAGGATGGCCAAGTATATTGTTAAACCTCTTGGTCCATTTTTTCTATAATTGTTTGTGTTATGTGAAAGAAATAAATAAAATAAATATTTATTATATTTATTTGATTGTCCGCCAAAATGTCAGTTAATAGTTTTGTTTTGAATTTAAATATTTAAATTCAAAATCAAGGGAAGTTATTTATTTTATAACACCACTTCCCTATTATAATAGAACGATCTTATCATTATCTAAAAAGAGTCAGAAGTTAGACAACTCTTTTATTTACATCATTAATTCAACGCTTAATATCTCTCTATACTTTTCTCTTCTTCATAAGAAAAATACACAAATCAAAAGAATCTGAGGCTCTTAGGTTGTGAACAAAAAGTTCTTCTTCGCTGTAAGAAGATCTGTGATCCAAGCTATTGAATCTGTGTTTTAATTTCCGCTTCTCTTCAAGAGGTAAACGCTTATAAATCCTCTTGTCTTTATATCTAATTAATTGCTTTCAAATGGTATCAGAGCCATGAATAGATTAATTAGATAGATTAATTAATTTCATTATTATGATTAATATTGATAGCAAATTTATTTCTATCGAAACTAAAAGAAAAAGACTGTCGGATAATTTTTTTTAATGAACGTAGTCCGCTCATATTTGATGTTGTATGATTAATTTGCTATCTGACTATTTTATGAGAAGTAGTCCACTCACGTTTTACTCGAACCCAGGCAATTCAAACCAGTGACATGTGACTTTACCGGATTCACTACCTTAGATACTTGTTAATGAACATAGTTCCTGGAAAGATACTCTAAACTGTTTTTTTTAGTCGATTTTGGTGTAACTTTTATTGTTCTTATTTTTCTATATGTAGAAAATGATGGAGACACGATCCAGGGGGTCACGGGAATCAAGGCTTCGCCTAATGAGAGATTACCGAATGCTTCATATGAACATGAGAAATCCTAATAGACCACTAAGGGTTCATACACCTCGTCGAGTAAGGACACCTGAACAAAGACAAATTTTGAGGAACAGTATCTGAGCACTCCACTATAGGAAGAGACCTAATCACACTTTGGTGCAACATGTAGCAATTGTGAATAGGTTGATTCAAGATGTCATCAATTGGGGTGATATCATATGCGAAAATCACAAGGTTGAAGTACTTCGCAGAACTTTGCCGAGAGAGTTGCAAAGGGATCTCGATATCTTATGGAAGTATGAATTTCCGGAGAACCATGTCCATGGACGAGATAACACATATGAGTGGCTTGTGTATGCTTTGACTGAGTCTCACTTGTGGAGGCATTTCAATAGCTCAATTAGGCCAGAACAATGCAATTGTGGATTGCATTATCCAACTACCGATGTTACTAGATATTTTCCGATTGGAAAATATGAGGAAGTGAGATTTGAGGAGTCAATTCCAAAATTAAGGTTTTGGATATGAATGATGTTTGCTAGTTGAATTTGCAGTAGGTAGTTTGCTTAAGTAGGTTGATTTCTTCGATGTTTTTCATTCCATGTTTGTTAGAAATTACATTAGTTGCTTTTATCCCTTTGATTCGGTATTTTCTTTATTGAACTTTTTTTCTAGTTATGTATGAATTCAACTATTTTTCTTAGCTTTTATGCTTTTGGTTGTTTATTTTCATACAATATCGCTCTATTTATGTTAGAGTAAGTGGGAGTTCTTGAAGAACTTATTTTGCAGTTAATGAAATTGATTGAATGATTAAGACAAACAAAATATGGTGATTCATGATTGGGACATAGTGAACTTTCTTTATCACTTGTTTTGTTATCTTTGTTATTCATTCCATTTGCATTAATAGCTTAGAGTTGTTAAATAAATGTATGTTATTAATGAAAATCTCTTACTTTATAGAGACAATGGCATCAAAAACCATCATTGTTGATCTCAACAAAGGAGAAAAGATGAATGGTGAGAACTATAACCTTTGGAAGCTCAAGATACATTATGTTCTAGAAGAGCAAGATGTTCTTGAGGTTGTTAACAACATCATGGCTCAGCCTGAGGAAGGCAACACAGCTCAAAACAGAAGGTACATGGAGGCTTATGAGAAGTGGAAAAAGAAAGATTCCACTGCAAGAGGCATCTTGATAGGCTCCATGAATGACGATCTTGTCTATGAATGTCAACGATACCTCACTGCTCACGAGATGTGGAATGCTCTTAATGAAAAGTATGGGGGTACGACTGTGACAAAGTTGCGTCAATTGACCATTAAGTTTGACACTTGCAATAAGAAGCCTAATCAAACCATGCAACAACATCTCCGAGAGATGTCTTACATGATTAGGGAACTTAAGAATGCAGGTCATAACCTTACTGATGAACAACAAGTTCAAGCTGTGATACGATCTCTTCCAAATAACTGGGAGCATTTGAAGATAAACTTGACTCACAATGACAACATCAAAATCTTTGATGATGTTGCTCGTCATGTGACATTGGAAGATGAACGTCTAGATGAAATTAAGCCTCAGGGTCAGGCTTATGTTGCTGAGTCAAGTTCCCACAAAGTTTCTGGCAATAAGCGCAAGAACAATGGAAAGAAGAACGGAAATGAGCATGTTTCCAAGAAGAACAAGAAAGGTGGTAACAATAAGGGAAACATTTCCGTAAGAAGAAAGACCAAAGTAAGATGAAATGCTTTAACTGTGACAAACTGGGTCACTTCGCTCGCGAGTGCAGCGAGCCCAGAAAGGTAGCAATGTCATTTACTTCTTGTAATTTTACTTATGTTACCAGTACTGTGTTGCTTGCTGATTCTAATCCTTTGTGGACTGTGGACTCAGGAGCGACAGACCATGTAGCCAAAGACCGAGAGGCATATGTAGACTACCGTCGGATTCCAGAGGGATCAAGGTGGATATATGTAGGAGACAACAATAAGGTTAGAGTCAAAGGAGTTGGAACTTGCAAGTTGAACTTACGAGGTGGTCAAACCTTGTACCTGCATGATGTACTTTACGCACCTGACATTCGACGGAACTTAGTCTCGGTCACTGTTCTTCTAAGATTAGGTTTTAATTTGCATTTTCATAACAAACAAGTAGATATCTATTATGACGCTAAGTATTATGGTTCTGGTTTTATTTCGCATGGTTTAATTGTACTAGATGATGATAACTCGTTTAATAGTTATTATGTAAGTAGTTTCTTTTCTACTAATACTTCTTCTTCTAGTAATTCTAATGTAGAAGAAGATGTATGGCATGCAAGATTAGGTCATATTGGACAAGACCGTATGAATTTGTTGGCTAAGGCGAACATTTTGGGTTCGTTGACTAAAGTCAACTTGCCAACTTGTGAAAATTGTCTAGCAGGTAAAACAAAACGAAAACCATTTGGAAAGGCTAAACGAGTCGAGTACCCATTAAAAGTAATTCATTCAGACATCTGTGGCCCAATGAGTGTTCAAACTAGACGTGTGGAACGTTATTTCATCACCTTTATAGATGATTTCACTAGGTTTGGTTATGTCTACCTGATTTCTCACAAATCTGAAGCATTGAAATGTTTTATGACATTTATCAATAAAGTGGAAAATCAGTTAGAGAGGAAGGTGAAAACCCTAAGAACCGATCGTTGACGTGAATATCTATCTGATCAATTTAAAGAACTGTGTGATGAAAAAGGGATAGTAAGGAAAATTACAATTCCTAGAACACCACAACAGAATGGAGTGGCTGAAAGGAGGAATAGAACAATCCTAGAAATGGTTAGGTCTATGATGGCACAAGCAAATCTTCCAATATCTTATTGGGGAGATGCCTTGCTTACCGCCTGTTATATACTTAACCGAGTACCCACAAAGACTATTCCATCAACTCCTTATGAACTATGGACAGAGACCCCCAACTCAAAGTTGTATCGTCCCGATACAATAAAAGATAAAAACATAGGGAAGTCTAGAAATACACACTTATAAAATTCTCAACACAAGGGAAAAAACATAGCAGAATATATAGAATAAACCTAAAGCACATAACTCAGAAAATTTCATGCAATAATATTCATAAACCACATACCTGTGCACTTTTCATATCTACAGTCAACACGGCTTGAATTCAAGATCAGATTAGTTTCGCAATGTAAGAAGGATTGGGACTTTACTCAGTTCCCCAAGAGAGCTATAGATTGTTCATCGATTTTCACTAGTTTCAAGGATCCACTTAACTAATCTCTAATGGCTCAATCACTTCTCAATTACATAGCAAAGAATCAAAAGGTCTTTAAGGTTATAATGTAGGCTTAGGGACGGTATGATAGTATATTTGGATAATTTGGAGTGAGCTTTTGGCTCTCTCCTCACTAGCCATCAACGAATCGCCCTAGATTTTGAGTTACTCTCATAAAACGTTTCTCACTCAACCCAATGAGTTCCTTGATGCATAATTTAGCATCCCCTAATAACCTAATTAAAGCTTTAGATGTTCACATAAAAATCCACTTTGCCGGTCCGAATATATATATTTTCATTTCTTTTCAAATCAATTTTCTTTTATAGCTATGATTCTCTTTTAATGTGAGATATCACGCTACTTTCTCATATATATTTTTTCTTTTAATGCTCTTATTGGCAATATTAGCTCGAAGTTTCTTTTTCATTCACTATTACCCCGGCAAAGGGTTACAATACAATTCTGTGAAACATCATCAATAATAAGCACAAAACACAATAATAAGCTCAAAAATCCCAACAAAATATCAATTCCCATAATGGTGGACCCACCACCCCAAACTCAAGCTCTAAAACAACTGTCTAAGCATCGCGATTCGAGTGCGGGTCATATGGAAAAGTCCTAAAATCTAAAGGATATGGCTTATAATGTGTTTCAATAAAAGGCTTTAGAAAGGCTAGAAGGGGCTGAGAAGGATATATCATATAAAATCAAAATCACAAGGTGAGAAGGTATAAAAAGGCTTCAAAGGCTTAAAAAAAGAACCGCCTTGATCACTTTCTACACTATGTGATTAATTATTTTCTTACCTTTATCACTTTCATCAAATGGTTTTTCAACTAGCTTGGATCTCACGGCCTACACACTTCTCAAGGTTCCATGAGATCGAACATACTTATTACCGCATTGCTCACTAATCTTTTCTTTACTATCAACGTGTGTTTTCCTGCAAATACTCAAAGCATACAAACACATAGCTCATAAACATATCACTTACTATCATTAATCTACTGAGCTTATGCTTTCAAGCTATTAAACACACTCTACATCTAATTCCCATGTATCAAAAATTTTAATTTCACCCAAAAACAGAAAAATGGAGATGAGAGACAACGAATCCCCACACCCCCAACTCAAAAATGAGCCGTGTCCCCACGACTCGAAAAAGACTCGAAAAACAGAAATTAAAATTAGCAGATAGACATATTTACAGAAATGGTAAGGAAGAAAGAGAACATACTCTCGAGGCTATTGCCTCGCATCATTGATATCCAAGGTTGGAATTGCTGGACCTTTCGTTAATTGCTCAAGGAGTTTCATGATGTGCACTTGATAAGCGTTGATTTGTGCCACATCATTGACTAAGGAAGTTTGAGCTGCTTCAAATTTCGTTAAACGCTCCTCCATCTTCTCTTGCCAATTTTCCTCCTTTTCTTCCTTCGAGACTTGAGTAGAACCCGCTCTTCGAAGACTTTCCTTGATCCAAGCATTATCAATATAACTCCCTTTAAATTCGAGTTTCTCTTCTTCACCCAATACTACATTCACTTCTCGCACAAGACACGTGATCATAGTAGGAAATTTAACATTATAAACTGATTTAGGAGAGACCGAAAATCGTATCACCTCCTCATAGATCAACTGTGCCACATCAACTTCTTCTCCTCTCAAAATACAATCCAAAAGTAACGCGTTCTTCATAGTCACATACAAAGTTCGTGTGTTTCCAAAGACATTAGGAATAAGGAAATTGTGCCAAATTCTAGCATCTGCTTGAAGATATTTGTAAGGCCAAGGTGCCTTCAATTCTTCCTTATGTGATTGCATTTTCTCCTTGTCTAAAACATGCTCAAAAAGTAATTCCTCATCAAAGATTTTTCGCTTAGCAACTGCTTCTTCAAATTTGAAAAAACCTTTCAATTTCTTAAACTTGAAGTGGTTCCTAATCTCCTCAACTGTGAAAGGAACTAACTTTCCTCTAATCAGAACACCATCACTATCTCGGCTAAAGAGGCCTAAATAGAACTCCAAAACTAATTCATGACATAATTTAGAACGTCTTACCATGAACGTAGACCAACCCAATTTCTCACCAAGCTCAAAGAATCTCTTGTGTTCTCCATCTCTAACTTCCTCCTTGAATACTTTCTCATAGGCAAACGGTAGTTCTTTTAATTGTTTCTCTGCAGAAGTCTTCAGAGCTCTTGAAGTATCCACTTTCTCTATAGGTATAAGATCTTGTTGAGGTTGAGTTTTTTCCTTTGCATAATAATAAAGTTTTATACCATTACGATCATACGAAGGTTTCCCACTCTTCTTCACATTCTCTTTACCCTTTGATTTAGAACTAGCACCTTTGTTAATTGATTTCTTCTTGTTTAAATCCAATCCCTTGTTACTCTTCACCTCCCTCTTGTTAGCTAAGATTGTTGTTCTATTAGTCATCTTCAATTAACCCCCAACTCAAAGCTTTAGCAACCCTTGAAATTTAAACTCTTGAATTAATGGATGAACAAGCTCGATTTGGCCTAGGATGGGTGAATTGGTGATGAATCTCTATGTGGGTGAGGATGATTTGTAATGGGTAGGCTTGGATTTTAGAAATTGTGTGATGAATTTGAAAATTTGGCTCTTTGATTCTCCAATTTGAATGAATTTGGTGATGATTGGTAGCTTGAATCTCTCTTGTAATGATGTGGAGAGAAGATTTGATGTGTTTTTTCTTGATGATTGGGTAGTGTTTTGGTGATTGGTGAAGGTTTTGATGAGCTTCAATGGAGTTAGGAGAGTTGTGGAGAAGAAAGAGAGGGTTAAGGTTTAATAAATTCGGAATAATGAGCTTAATACCTCCTTTATAATCAAATCCCGTAACTTTCTCTCTCCTCTGGCGGCGCTGCGGACTACCTCTGCGGACCATGGGGTGCACCGCAGGGTAGTCCGCGACATCTGATGCTCGAAAATTTTTGCTCACTGGATTGGACCCGTGGTAGGACCCCGTGGCACGGGTTTTTGGGGCGCGGACTAGGGTCCTGTGTACCGGAGGGTACCCCGCGGCATCTGTAGCTAACTCCGTCAAAATACCCGTGGTACCTACCCCGTGGCACGCGTTTTTGGGGCGCGGACCATGGTGCGGTGTACCGGAGGGTAGTCCGCGGCAATTTTTCTGGTTTCTGGATCAGACCCGCGGTAGCAACCCGTGGTACGGGTTTTTGACTTCGCGGACCATCCTTGCGGACCATGGGGTAGTCCGTGGGGTAGTCCGCGGGATGCATTCTTGTGCTCCAAAATTTTTCCTCGCGTTCCCTAACTCGATTTCTCCAATTCCTACACACCAAAAACACTAATACCTTTCTCAAATATGCATTATCAACTAAAAACAACTAAAATAAACTTAAACTAAGAACGTAAAAGACATGAAAACAACAAAAAAAACTTCGGGTTGTCTCCCGAACAGCACTTTTGTTTAACGTCTTTCAAAGTTAGACGTGTTACCTCTGTCAAGATTTGCGAATATAGCCTCCCCAACAACGAGTAAGGCTATGAACGTCAACTAATCTGCCCTTGACCCCAGTTTTGGGGCGAATTTCTATCACCTTGGCTGAAACAACCTTAGTGACAATGAATGGTCCCATCCACGAGTCTTTGAAACTTCGTGGCCTGTTCTCGCGTTTGTGGGCTTTCCATAGGACTTCATGGCCAACCCCAAACTCAATGTTTGGCTCAGTATCCACAGGTTTTAAGTGGATCTCCTCAGGAGGGACTTTGTGATGTGAAAGACTGTGGATGATAGGCACGGTGGGATCCAACTTCCTCGGTTTCTTACCCAAGACATAGAAGGTCTCGGATACATTCTTAGCATGAAGGGTGATGGTCCCATCTTGGAAGTTGATCACACTCTGACTTGTGGCCATGAAGGGTCGGCCAAGTATGATCGGAACCTGCTTATCTGCATCAAACTCAAGAATAACAAAGTCAGTAGGGATGGCGATATTACCTGCTCGGACTTAGACGTCCTCCACTGTTCCCCATGTCCTCTTCACTGAGTTGTCAGCAAACTGCAACTTCACTGGAGTTTTCTCTGATTTCTGAAGTCCAAGTCTCTCGAACACGGACTTAGGCATGAGATTCACACCAGAACCCACATCGTACATTGCTTTCACCTTGAGCCTACCATGTAATTGAATAGGAAGGTTGAAACTTCCCGGATCTTTAAGCTTTAATGGTAGCTCTTTCTCACTTCTTCTCGAAACCCTCAGGTTCTCTCTCGGGATCTCTACACTCGCCTCTTTCTCAGGAATAGCTTGCGTATACACTTGTTGCGGTGTAAGTCCTCTCTTCGCAATCTCAAGCATTTGGGCGTTGATATTTTCGGGTTGATACGCCTCTACAAATGTCTTGAGAACAGTGTCATCTTTCGGATTTGTATTAGGAATAGTTGATGACACTGGTTGAACAATAGGTGGCGATTCCACCTTCTCTTCTTCTTTCTCTTCTAGCACAGCAGGTGCCACTTCATCTTTCGATTCCTCCTTTGAGGCTTCTTCCTCTTTCTCTTTAGCCAACTCAGCTGCATATTCTACTACCGATCTAATCTCCTCTTGCACCTTCCTCAGTAGCTCTATGAACTCGTCTTTCTCTTGATCATAAACTTCAGAATAGTCAGATTCCTCGGGGCTAGATTCGGTTGGTTCTTCTTCAATACTGGGAACTTCCATGGCACTAATGGCAGCATGTGGTGCTTCCTCTGTCGTTTTTTCAATCTCAAGACATATCGCCTTGCAAGCTTCGAACTCATCCTTGTCCTCACCTCCTTCGATTGCCTTTACTTCCTTTTGTTCTACAACACTTGTTAACACTTTGTTTAACTGTGTCACTTGAGTAGTTAGCATCTGAAGTATGGCATCATGTCCTCTGACCTTCTCTTCTTGAGTGTTAATAGTTGTGTTCAAACGGTCTAGAGCTTGTACTATCTGTGTATTGTCCATAGACCCTTCTTGCGGATACTGAGGTAAAGCTTTCTGATCTAAGGACTCGGTATAGGCGTCTTGAGCAGGTTGTTGTGGAGGAGCAGGTCTATTCTGATATTGATTTTGGTACTGACCTCTCTGTTGGTAAGAGTTGTTCTGGGGACGTGGTTGATATTGACCAGGATTAGCGGCCCCTTGTGGATTTGAATACTGCATACCCGGATGGTTGCGGTTGCCCCATCGGTTGGATATAAAGTAAACAGATTGCGGATTTGTTTCGCACTCTTCCCATGAATGATCGTTAACTCCACATTGTTGACAACCTTGTGCTTCTTGTACTACCTTTGTAGCAGCTATATTCTTCTCCATCGCGATTTTCAGCTCCTTGATTTGATTTTCTAAAGAGGATATTTGAGCTGAGTTCGCAGTTTCTGCATCTAAACGAAGCGTTCCTCGGGTCTTTGTAATAGAAGCTCGCCTTGAAGGCCAACTTCTTTCTTGTTCCATGATATTTTCCAACACCTCGGAGGCTTCATTGTGATTCATGGACACAAAATTACCCTTTCCAATATTATCCACCTTTTCTCTACCTTTATCAGTAAGACCTTCATAGAACATAGCAAGTTGTAGAGCAGGTGTATAACCATGGAGCGGACATCTAATTAATTTTTGTTGAAACCTTGTCCATGCTTCTCCCACTGTTTCTCCATCTTCTTGGCAAAATCTTGCAAGCTCGGCTTGATCTTTAAGTCTCATGCTCTTCGGATAAAATCGGTTAAAGAATGCGGCTTGAAGTTCTCTCCAAGAGTGAATGGTTCCATGTGGTTGTCTTTCTAGCCAATCGCTAGCTCTTCCGGTCAAGAAAAACGAAAACATATGACAATACAGTTGCTCGCGTGTAATGCCAGGAGTAATGTAGGCATCACAAATCTGCATGAACTTCTGAATCGCTTTTACCGGATCTTGAATAGCTGTACCAGTATAGAGTCCGAAACTTTGAAATTGACTGAGCATGCCCAAGCGTAAATCTGAAAAAAATAAAAACTAAAACTAAACTAAAACTAAAAAGTAAAAACTAATTAAAAACTAAAACTCAAAAAAGATAACCCACACGCTAACGAGACACAAGTCCCCGGCAGCGGCGCCAAAAACTTGGTGTCGCCTAGGGTGTGATAAAAATAAGATCAATTTAAGTATGGAAAACTATGCACTCTCACCCTAGACAGGCACAGTACTGCAAGTATTACAGGACGTATGCAAGTTTTAATGATAAGTAGAGTTCGTTCTCAGGGACTTAAGTGTGTTAATCGCGTAGGAACAGATAACGAGTAAAAGTAAATAACTAGAAGACAGAAAATAAAGTAAGTAGGAATTCGAGATTAAGAATTAAACTAATTAAAACTAGGAAAATAAAGACAATAAAGTAAAAGATTAAGAATATGAGATGAGAAGTATAGCTTAGGTTTTGCTAGTATGCACTAATCCTTCTAATTCTATCTATAAATCTAGTTCATAAGAGAGAATATTAGCTCTTGGTAATACTTAGTCAGGATTCTAAATTCCCCAATCTTAGACCTTGAGAGCGACTAAGGGGGCTACGGCACAACCAAGACGAGGACTCAAATAGGGTTATCAAACGCCACTAAGGCCCTATCCAGCACACTACAATCAATTGGTGATATGGTGGTTAAAACAAACCCTAATGACTATCTAGTTAGAAGTATGTTTTGTCAGAACTGCTATCGACACTAGACATTATGTGGTGGTTCAATAGTTAAACACCCTGTCAAGGAGACCATCTAACTACTCTTAAAACAATCCTAAAGTGATCAATTCTAGGAAAGACATTAAATCAAAACACATAAGCAAATATAAAGTAAGTAGCTAATATCAGATTAAAACATATAATTCCCAAAGAAACTTAGATAGAAGAATTAGAATTCATAGATTATACATATGCAAAACCCAAGCTATGGGAGGTTTAGTTCATACCTGATGGAAATAAACAAAACGAAATTACAAAAGACATCATCTTGCTCTCTACAATAAACTGGAAGAATAAAACCTTAAGAACCAATTACTATGAGGCAAGGATGATTTACAAGTGATATAAGGGTGTATTTATAGGTGTTTAGAAGACCTAATTCGTTTTCTTGAGGAATAGTTAAGGTAATGGACTTCTAGCCCAACTCAAATTCGTATGGAAATAAAGATAAACACTGTTGCACCGTTTTGAGTGTATCTTCTTCGTTATTGGTCCGATTTTGCTCCACAAGATACCAAAAGAATCTCAACAGAATTATCTAGGCCCTTAAGAAGGAAATCTCCAAATTTGGCCTATTTCTTAGGTAAAAACACCGATCTTTAGACGAGTGTGCAGAATCCCAGATTTAGGCAGCTTTTCCTTTTCCATCTTTTTAGCTTTTATTTCCTTTTCTCCAATTACCATGCTAATCTCTTTCCATAAGTTGTTGTCTTTGACTTGGACTCTAATTAATCTCCATAATTATCTTTAAAGCTACACACTAAATAAACAATTAAACCCAATATGCTCTAAAAACATTATTTCTACAATTCAAGACACAAAATAGGAAAGTGCACTAAAACTCAAGAAAATCGACATTATTGACTTCTAAAACACTTAAAATGATGTTTCATCCTAACATAAATCTATCACAAATGAGGAGCCATCAGACAGGTAGGAAACCTAATCTGTCATACTTGCGACCTTGGGGGTCGGCAGGCTATGTTCATGATCTATCTCATAAGTATGGGAAGTTAGGTCCAAGAGGTAAGAAGTGTATCTTCATTAGATACCCAGATCACTCTAAAGGATATGTATTTATTGGTGAACATAATGATGGGGGTCTTACATAAATTGAGTCACGAGATGTTACATTCTTAGAGAATGATTTTCCTAGCAGAGGTGAGGTTGACAGAAATTCCATTTTATGTGAATTAAATGAGATTCAGGAAGATGATATGCAAACAAACGTGACACCTGATGAGGTAACATATACTCAAGAAATAGAGACGGACACTCCTCTAAATCTTGAGATGGAAGAAACCATTGCATCATCTAGTAATCCTATTTCTCAAGATTCTCAACTTAAGAGAAGTGTTAGAGGTTTAATTCCTCGTCGCCGATTTGAAATCGAAGGAGAAGTCTTTATGATAACTCCACAAGACGAAGAATAACCTCGAACAGTTAATGAAGCACTCTCATGTCCCGCTAAGAATGAATGGAGGAAAGCAATGGAAGAAGAAATGGAGTCGATGAAGAAAAACCAGGTATGGGAACTGGTTGATCTCCCAAAAGGACGTAAAGCGATTGGGAACAAATGGGTTCTCAAAATAAAGAGGAAACCTGACAATTCCATTGACAGGTATAAAGCTCGCTTGGTAGCGAAAGGCTATACTCAACGGGAAGGAATAGATTTTGAGGAAACTTTCTCTCCTGTTGTTAGATTTACCTCAATACGTCTTATTTTAGCTATTGTGGCGCATCTCAATCTGGAGTTGCACCAAATGGATGTTAAAACTGCATTTCTAAATGGAGATTTAGAAGAGGTAATTTTCATGGAACAACCCTCGGGTTTCGTTGCAAAAGATCAAGAGAATAAAGTATGTAGATTGTTGAAATCAATCTATGGTCTTAAGCAAGCCTCGAGACAGTGGAATTTGAGATTTCATGAAGTCATCTCGTCAAATGGATTTGAGATGATAAGTGAAGACCACTGTGTTTATATTAAACGTTCCAAGAAAAATTTCGTAATTTTATCTCTATATGTGGATGACATCCTATTAGCTAGGAATGATAAAGAGTTTATTCAAGCTAACAAGGAGTGGCTAGCTTCTCAATTTGATATGAAAGATATGGGAAAAGCAAATTATATTCTTGGTGTTAAGATTCACAGAGATAAGTCTAGAAGACTATTATCTCTATCTCAAGAACCTTACATCATGAATGTACTTGAGCGCTTTGGTATGATTACGTGCAATGCCATTGACACTCCTGTAGCAAAAGGAATAAATTTAACTCTCGACATGTGTCCTAGTACTACAGAAGAAAAACAGAAAATGTCAACAGTACCATATTCTAGTGCCATTGGTAGTCTTATGTATGTTATGATGTGTACGAGACCAGATATATGTTATGTAGTAGGTTTAGTTAGTCGTTTTCAATCGAACCCTGGACAAGAGCATTGGAAAGCTGTGAAAAGGATATTGAGATATCTAAAAGGCACTAAAGATCATGCCTTATGCTTTCGAGGAGATAAATTACGCCTAGAAGGATATACAGATGCCGATTGGGCTTGTGATATAGATGGGCGTAAATCCACTTCAAGTTATGTTTTCTTGCTAAATAATTACGCAATCTCGTGGAGTAGAAAGAAACAAACCTGTGTAGCTTTGTCAACGATGGAAGCTGAATTTGTAGCATGCTCAGCTGCGGTTCAGGAGGCTGTTTGGTTAAAAAGGTTCTTTGAACATTTAGGATTCTCTGGTGATAGTGGGAGTCCAATAACAATATTCTGTGATAGTCAAGCTGCAATGGCTTATGTGAAAGATCCAAAATATCACAGCAAGACCAAACACATTGATATAAAGTATAACTTCGTTAGAGATATAATTGCACAAAAGGATGTTACTTTGCAATATATACCCACACGCAATATGCTTGCCGATCCATTCACAAAAGCTATCCCAAGGGATGTATTCATGGATCATGTTAGATCTATAGGATTAAGCAAGATATAATGTATGAATTATTGCTAGTTTATGTGCTTTCATGTATATATTTCCATTAGTATGTTTATTTAACTGTTTATTTTAATAATATCATGTTTGATATGTATTATATATATTGCGTGTGATTTTGTAAGTATGTATGTCTTATAGACTGAGATTGGCCCTGTCACACGGGCAATCGCCTTTGGCATAAGAAGTGCGCAAAGATGAGATTAACTCATAGCAGTGAAGAACCCTTAAGATAAAATGAGTTCAGATAGTCGCCTTAACTGAGTGGTAAGATGAGATCATAAACATGGATAAACCATGTTAAACTTATATTATGATCGAAGTAGAATCCCACTATCTACTTAGTCTATAATAGCCAGATATGAATTGCTTGATTGATTTCATAGAAGGGTTGATCGATCGAAGAATTCATCTTAGGCAACGAGGCTTGTCTAATTATATATCTGTATGGTATTTGTAAAATTGTGACATACAATTTGAGTTATATATATAATACCATAACATGTGTATCATACCACATGTGCTTTCGACCAAAAGGAAGTGAATAATTGATTCCTGTTTCTTCACTGTGTGATACCTTTGATTTGTGGCCTTATTACTTTTGACTATATCTTGATATTTTGATTAGGTGTATGCTACTTTGAACACATTACCAATGATCATGAGTGATTCGGTCTAATGGGGTATGTTTGGGAAAGCAACCTAATCAATATAAAAGGATATAAGTGTAAAGTGAAGACTAGAATTGTGTATCAAATGTGTGCTTGCAGGTTAACCGATCATGTAAGTCAATAGGGACTATAACATGATAGTGAGACACATAAACGAAATGACAGTTAACTCTTTTTCACATAGAAGTTGTGATGTAAATTTGAAAGGGTCAGAGTTACTGTCATATCATACAACATATAGTTAGTCTGGGGTACTGCAGGATACGTAACAGATGAAACTATTTTGAGCAACTATGTACCCTAACAGGTTATTAGTAACGTATGCTCGTATACTTGACGGTCGCACGACCTATTTGCCAAGTATGATGATATTCTGATTCAGGTGTGTATATGGGAAGATATGATGTAATGAGATGTGGATTCTATGGATAATATGTAACTTCATTATGATGAGTGGGAGAATGAAAGAAATAAATAAAATAAATATTTATTATATTTATTTGATTGTCTGCCAAAATGTCAGTTAATAGTTTTGTTTTGAATTTAAATATTTAAATTCAAAATCAAGGGAAGTTATTTATTTTATAACACCACTTCCCCATTATAATAGAACGATCTTATCATTATCTAAAAAGAGTCCGAAGTTAGACAACTCTTTTATTTACATCATTAATTCAACGCTTAATATCTCTCTATACTTTTCTCTTCTTCATAAGAAAAATACACAAATCAAAAGAATCTGAGTCTCTTAGGTTGTGAACAAAAAGTTCTTCTTCGCTGTAAGAAGATCTGTGATCCAAGCTATTGAATCTGTGTTTTAATTTCCGCTGCTCTTCTAGAGGTAAACGCTTATAAATCCTCTTGTCTTTATATCTAATTAATTGCTTTCATTATGTGCATACATAATGGGAACTTTAGGAGTTGGGGAGGTATTTCTCAGCCCTTAAATATATTGATTTGGAACTGTCACGGAGCTGTTGCGGCCAATTTCCAAAGAGTAGTTCGTGAGATGATGCGTATTCACAAGGTCTAGCTTACAGTTATAGTGGAACCGAGGGTAAGTGGGATGATATTTTTCGAGGATTTGCGGGGAAATGTAACGCGAGAACACCGTTTGAAGTGGAAACTTTAGCCCTACTCTACGGGCTAAAACTAGCGGTGTATTGGAGCGTTAATTCCCTGATTATCGAAGTGGACTCGAGTGAGTTACATGCGCTAGTGAAGGGCGATGTGAACTCAAGGGGACCGTCGAATGACACGATTCGAGCTTGTTATGATATTTTAGCGGCTAATGTGCATTTTGATCTCGTTTGGATCTCTTGTGAAGCTAATACATACGCGGGTTGGTTAGCGAAACTTGGTGTATATTTTTCAGAAGAACCTATATTGTACAAAAACCCTACGGATGGTCTATGGCGGTTACTTACTAGAGATAGAGTTGACTGAGTTGTGCCTCGTGCACATAGTTAGTCAGTAAATTTATTGGAAGCTTGCTTCCGGTCATTTAGACCTCCTATGTAATTAAAAAAAAATTGGTTCATCAAAATAATAGGTATTTTTAGTTGAAATACTTACCATATGCACTCAAAAAATTTAATTAATAGCCTTGTACACTCTTCTTTTATATATTGTCTTTAAAAGTCTAAAAAATATATATTTATACCAAACATACCTTTGTTTTGATTTTAATATAGAATCACACAGTATCTAATTGCTTCTCATCCGTTGAACAAAAAAAGTTTGCTTGAGATCGATAGTTGGTCTAGTGGTTAGGCTTCCAAGAGATCTTGGGATCGAATCTCATTAGAGTCAAAATGACTCTGAGTCCAAAGTGGCTCTCCGATGAAGAACCGACGTCACTACCACCATCACCACCTATTAAGCTGCTATTTTGATCAGCCTCTCACCCAAGAATCAAATCTCTAGAAGCTTTTGCCAAAAAAAAAATGGGAACACAAAAAATTGAAAGATTGTCGAAATTATAGCATCAGATTCTGAAGAATCACACAACAATTAGGTGAATCCGCGGGAACATAGTCGTATGGTGACGCTAGTGGATTCGTAGGACCAGACAATCTTGATGTTGCTTCAAAGATGGAATCACCAACAAATTTTCAGAATTTTTGTATTTTCCGCAGTGAGATAGTGTAGTTGGGGGAAATACAGATATTGAAGAGCGGTCCAAGTCACCAGGAGCCTTGCAATGTTGTGTCATTAGCAACGCAGTTGAATCTTAATTTATACATACAACGGACTACGGAAGCCTTGCAATGTGGTGTCATGAGCAACGAAGTTGAATATTAGTTCATACATACAACGAACTAAGGATCTGTTCACCTTTTTTCTTGACAACTAACTTTTGTTGGGGAGAAAAATCACCAGTCTCGGGACAAGTATTAACTTTAATGATGATTGTCCTTTCTGACAAGTAAGAACAAGTATATGTTATGCTTCAGGTAACATTGTTACAAGTGTTATGGTAATTTAAAAATAAGTATTTATTTATGATGGCAATTTTGGGTACATGTGCTGATGAGAGTAAAGCAGGAGCAGAAGGTTACACAAGATGCTCATAATGTGCTGAACATGATGCAGTTTCTCAAGTGCTTCAAGAAAAATATGAAGCTGCCTTGGCTTCACTTGATGAGATGGAGAAAAGGGCGGTTATGGCTTAATCAATGTTGGAGGCTACTATGCAATACTAATCTGGACGGACCAAGACTCAGCCTTCTCCAAGGTACTTACTATACAATTTACACAAACATGACACCTTTGTATGATCGCCTACTTAAGAAGATCAGCTTTTTATCCAAGGCCATTTGGACTAGTATTTGCGTGACAAAAACAAGGTTTGTAACATTCGATGTATAACATAATAATGTGCAATACACTCTTTGTTTTCCCACTACTCTTCTCTTAACTTTTTGGCGTCCATACCTCTAGAGCTTCAAGTGGTGGTATTTACCTTAAGGTTGTTGTAACTTTTATATTTATTTATATTTAGTTGTTTTTTATTCCGTTAGTTTTTGTTTGATCGTCTTTTGGGTTCGTAGATTGGGTACTAGTTATTATTTGTGTTTTGTGATTTTCGGGGTTTTAAAGGGTTTGTGATCTCACCCAGGTTGAAGTGATACGAAGATTAGTTGAGAATCTTGCAAATCATAAGGCGTACACCTTAGGTAGTGGAGTAGGGAACTCGAACCACTATACATCGTTGTGTATTTTTCTTTCCCAGTACTATTTATTTTTTGCACTCTATATGCTTAATAAGATGCTCATATGAATAGTTCACTTGTATTGTCTCTTAGTATTATCTATTTTATGATCATATAGGTTACTAAGGCAATAGGATTTACATTATCTTTTAATTTTATTCACTTGAAATAAAATTAGCTGATTAATTTTCATAGTCATGTTCAACCCCCGCTTCTAGGACATATATTTAATATCAATGAGGTGATGCGATTTGCAACCGCTCCACAATCATTGTTTAATGTGAAGTATCCAACAATGATCACTGGCCTATTAAGAAAAGCAAATGTGAATCGTGATGAGAATGAGAAATTGATGTACAAAATGAGAAACAATATCAACAATGTGTGGATTAAGACAATTATAAGAGGAACATGTTTAAATAATCCTTCAAAGCATGAATCTCTCGTGATAGGGAATCAAAAGAAGAGGATCTTGCATGGCGAGAAAAGATTAGTGAGCGACTAAATCAAGTCGAAGCAGCTCAAACTTTCTTAGCCGATGATGTGGCACAAATCAAAGAAAATCAAGTACACATCGTGATACTCCTAGAGAAATTAAGACGTGATATAGCGAGAGATCCACCACATCCTATCTTGGAGGTTGATAAAGCGAGGCAATAGCCTTAAGAGTCTATTTCTTTCTTCCTTACCATTTCTTTATTTGCAATATTTGTGTTAGTTTTAAATTTTTATTGAGTCTGTTTTGAGTCATGGGGGCATGACTCATTTTTGAGTTGGGGTGTGGGGATTCTTTGTCCCTCACCTCCATTTTTTGTAATTTACTATTTTTTAGAAAAAATTAAACTTTTTGGTAGATTGAATTTGATGTAGATAGAGCGTAATGGATCGAAAGAATAAATTTAGTGAGTTGATGATAGTAGGTAATCTGTTTATGATCTGGTTATTTTGTATGCTTAGAGTAAGAACATGAAAACACACATTAATAGTAGAGAAAAGATTAGTGAGCAATGTGGTAGAAGTAAGTTTGATCTTAGGGTTCCTTGAAGGGTGTGTAGGCCGTGAGATCTGAGCTAGTTTATAAACCCATTTAGTGAACGTGCTAGAGGTGAGAAAGTAACGAATTGCATAGTTTAGAAAGTGATAAAGGTGGTTTATTGATAAGCTCTTTGTTGCCTTTTAGAATTCGGTCCAAATATATTTATATCCTTCTCAGTCCCTTCTAGCCTTTCTAAAGTAGATTTATTAGCCACATTATAAGCCATACCCTTTGGATTTTAGGACTTTTGCATAGGAACCGCACCCGAATCGCGATGCTTAGACAATCGTTTTAGAGCTTTTGTTTGGGGTGGTGGGTTGACATTAGGGGAAACATTATTGGATTGGATATTTTTGAGCTTATGTATTTGTGTTATTTGATGATGATTCACTATTTTATATTGTAATTCTTTAACAGGGTAAAAGAAAGAGAAAAATTATTTTGAAAAGAAAAGTAATATAAAAGTAGCATGATATCTCACAAAAAAAAGAGTCATAGCTAACTTACAAAAAAAAATTATATGAAAAAGATTATATGATTTGGCCTGGAAAAGTGGAATATTATGTGATCACCTTGAAACTTTATTTTGGGTTATTAGGGATGCTAATTAGTGCATCAAATCATTTGGTTGAGTGAGAAAATTTATGAGAGTAACTCAAACTGTAGGGCGATTCATTGATGGATAGTGAGGAGAGAACCAAAAGCTCACTCTACATCATCCAAATATACGATCATACCGTCCCTAAGCCTAACATTACAACCTTAAAGACCTTATGATTCTTTGAATTGTGATCTATAAGCAATTGAGAAAATAGAGAGTAGTTAGACGGATCATTGGATACTAGTAAGATCGACTAACAATCTATAGCCTCTATATCAAACTAAGTGAAGAATCTCTCCTTCGTGCATTGCAAAGACAATCTAATATTGAATTTAAACCGTTTCGAGTGTTTGTATGATAAGTGTATATATATGATTTCATATTTTTAGAGACTTCCCTATGTTCTTATGTCTTATCGTATCGAGACGATACAACTCCGAGTTGGGGGTCTTGATGTCTCCAAATTCGTGATGAATTAATATAGTTTGGATACATAATTTTAGGTGTATTATGTTCTTAATTGAGGGATTTCCCCTATTAATTGATAGTTTCCCTATCTTTCCTTGATTTAAAGATTTATTACTTTTATTTTTAGTATAATTTACGTGTTAAATGTAAAGCTCTTAAACATTATGAATATATTAGATTCCAAATCAATATTAAGGAGTTAAGGAAAAAAGATACAAGGTGAAATCAAGAGTTAAAAGAAAAAAAAAATTGATTTAGGAAAGTGGAAAAACTGCCAAAAGTTGTTGTCTAACTGTGAAGTCGTCTAGTATTTTGAATGTTGCATAAAATCGACAAGGAATTTGAAGGAGCCCTTCGAGATTCAAAAAGGTATTTGAATTTAGGTCATTTTGATATAAAGATAACTGGATTTTGACAAGTAACGAATGAGTTATGAATTTTACAAACTCCTAAGGTCAACCAGTCCCTATTATTAAGTAAAACAAGTTAGAGTTGAATTTGGATTCTATAACTTGGGGAACACTCTAGATTTCAACCATACACCGATAAATATGACTACCGATATTTGTAAACATGTCCTTGCTTATATTTACATCCTTAGTATCGAGTTTTATCATTCAGAGAAGCAAGTTGACAATATGTATTAAGTTTTATTTCCTATAGTATGAACTAAATTTCCCATAACTTGTGTTTGCATATGTGTAATCTTTGAATCTTAATTCTATATTTCTATGTTATTTGGGAAAGTGACAATTAATTGATTGATCTTCTTATTTACATATCTGCATTATATGAGTATACTATTGCCCTATCAGTAGTTGGATATTCGCCCTGACGTGGAATTCAATTGTTGACAACACCACATAATCGTTTAGTGTGTGGTAGTGATCCTGAGGTTCTTGCCTAACTAGATTGTCATTAAGGTTTTATTTCACCATCGACCATTTCCCAGGGTTTCCTTACCCAAGTCCCCTGGTAGTGTTGAGGTTGCCACATAAGTCTACCTTGACGAGAGTTAGGAGGAATAGAGAATCCTGGATATTTATACTTGCTTAAAGCTTCAATCGCCCTTATAAATAGAATACTAATTTAGAAGGATAGGTGCACACTACCAAACCTAAGAAATATCTCTCATCTCCATTCTTCTAGTTCATTTATTTGCATTATTTTAATTATTATCTGTAATTACTTATCTGAAAACAAAAAAAAATATTTATCTCTTTATTATTGTCTTAAAATTTTACAATTAATCTCTTCTACGCTTTTATCTTAAACACAATTCGATCTAGTAGACTAAATCCTTGCGTACGAACTTTACTTATTGACTATAACTTGCGAACAATTTATGCACTTGCAGTGAGTTTCTCGTGGTAGTACTAGGTGTGTGTTCTTTATTATTATCTTATTTATCTGTTTATTTATCACACCATTGCCACCACCAATACACTCATAATATTTAGATCAAGCCAAATCTAAGGGACAAAGCTTATTATGTTAGGACCAAAAAAGGTAATTTTGTTACAACTAAAATCTACAATTTATTGTGGGTAAAAAATTAATTATATACATGACATAAGATTGTGTCAGACTAAAAAACAGACCAAGACATATATTTATTATTCGAATAGTAACTCTAAACAAATTACCAACAAAGAAGCAGCAACTTTCATGGAACCATAACATCAGAACGGAATATAGATACTACAATATTGAAATAGAGAATATAGATCAGCTATTTTGGGATTGCAACGTTATAAGAGAAGTATGAATCTAGAGCTTGGAAAAACATGGGTATCATCTCCATTTATTCTTTTGGAAAGGGAGTTTGAACTAGATTTCGTATCACCAACATACAACACTGATTAAAGACCAACATACACATATCATTGTGACGGTAGCAGTTTGCATCATCTGGTGTGCACGAATTAGGAGAATACATAGTGGTAATACTCAGACGGTGGAACAAATTATTACAGTGATTAATCGTGTAGTGATGTGTGTGATACAACTTCTAGGGTCTGTATGGAAGAAGATTGTAATGGATAGTCAGATGAAGCACACAAGTCACAATAACAACTTAAGGGTCTAAATCAAAAGTGAAATTTCCAAAATGAGGTGGATGAAGTTAGTGGGATTACAACTGGCATATGGGGCGTTATCTAATTTTATCAATATCGGATATTAAAATAAATATATGAACTTTTGTTTTATTGTTTTAAAGTATTTTATAGCTTGAGGTGTTATTTCTTTTTTTTTTATAGAAAAAGTAGCATATAAGCTCTACTTTTAGGAATTTGTACATAATCCAATTGCTTATTTTTTGAAAGATATTCATTTATCAATGAATTACTTGCCTAACAAAAAAACTAATTTCACTTTAAACTCTTACTTTACTTATTTGCATGTATCGAGAATGGTTGTTGCTGGTTGTAAAGAAGGAGTGTTCATGAGGCACTCCTGCAATGGTTGTCAATTTGGCCCTACTCAAGATATTCTCGTTGAATTATTCCATATTCATGTGAGTTGTATTCGAAACATTGCAGAATCTGATACTTTAGCCTTAAATTAGGTATCACGGTTGATGTTTAACTTATCGTGCCATTTGAGAATGACATGTAATTTTCTAACCATCAATTCTCCTTTGTTGGCCATTTCGAATTTTATTCCAACTAAAGAATTGAAATTACAACTAGTAATTAAGAAAAGTTAACGTTTAATTAATTGTTGTAAGTGGTTTACAATGGTTCTAGATCACGGCCTACACGATGGAGTTTAGTGTTCATCATAGTGATGAAAAGAAAAAACTATTAAAAGACGATTCATGATTCTTCCTTCGATTAATTTTCCCTCTTTAAATTAAAAGGAAGAAGTTAGGGTTGACTAACCGACAATAACAACCAATTACAAGAAAGTTAATTTATTAAATGATTAATTAACTCTAGTATTTTCTCCCCAGACTTCTATTTTTCTTGAACTATTCTTGGACTTTGACTCTTCTATTTTGGAACACTTTTCAAGATAAACTCCTCTATTACTAAGTAAGGGAATTTCGACTGGAAGAGAGTCGAGTATCGTCCATGTTGGTCACACTTTGGTGGTCCATCTTTAATCCTATAATTTTAGCTCGGGGTCTAATCTTCTAATTTTTATTTTAGCAGCGGCTAAAAATAGTAAGTTTCTGAAATAATTTTAACATCACCTTTTAAGCCTCGTTTTTGAGTTAGAATTCGGTTTATGCATGTATTTGTTACAATTATATTAAATAACGTGTAAACCAAGATAATGTATCCTTGATAATAAGCGATTGTAACTTATTAAACAACATTTTTAGAAGAGTAAGTATATTAGAGTTTTTTAAAACTTCATATAATGATAGGTTAAATTTATAAATTAAAGATACATATCACTTCTTTTTTATCATCCTTACACAATCTCTTTTGTAGAGATTTTAAATACCAATTAAATTATTATTATTTTACTAATTGTTTATTTTTTTCTTTCTTTTGTTTAATGTATATAAATACAGAGATAACTTAAAAAAAACAAATATACTTAGTTACTTAAGATAAAATATTTTGTCTTTTTTTACAATAAAAAGTTTGTATTGATAAAATTAATGTCCTATATTATTAAAAAGTTTTTCTTTCAATATTATTATGCATTCGGAAAAAAAAAAAAAAAAATCCTCATTAGGAAATGAGACTTAAAAATAGTTGGCGCATAAAAATTAAAAATAAATAAAGAGAAAAACTTCCTCACTTAAAAAACTATCTTCTTCACCTGTGTGTGGCTCTGCTACACTAAACCATTAACAGAAAGATGAACACGCTGTTACTACCTCCACCTCTCCATCTCCACCTTCGTTTCCCTTCTCTTCCCTTCACTTCCCCTCTCCTCCACCACCACCACCACCTCCTTCCACCACTCTTCTCCACTTCCACCACCTCAATTCCCCTTTCCTCCTCTTCCACCACACATTACAACAAATACGAAGAAGACGAACACGACGTCGCTTCACTCACCATCAATCCCCGCTACGACTTCACCCCTTTACTAGAATTCCTCTCCACTTACACCCAAACCGAGTCAAACCCAAACCCAAACCCAAACTCAAACTCAAACTCAAACTCGCCTACTCCAACTCAACTCGACCCAACCGAATTAAAACTCGCAGAGTCATACCGAGCCGTTCCTGCTCCACTTTGGCACTCTCTATTAAAATCAGTCTCCACTTCAATTCCACTCGCATACTCTCTCGTCACATGGCTTCAAAAACACAACCTTTGCTTCTCTTATGAACTCCTTTACTCTATCCTAATCCACGCTCTTGGACGCTCCGAAAAGCTCTACGAAGCATTCCTTCTTTCACAGCGTCAACACACACTAACACCGTTAACTTACAACGCTTTAATCGGAGCATGTGCTCGTAACAATGATCTTGAAAAAGCCCTTCATCTAATGGATAGAATGCGCCGTGATGGTTACCAATCAGATTTCGTCAATTACAGTCTAATAATTCAATCATTAACCCGTAACAACACAATCGATTGTGCTGTTCTAGAGAAATTATACACAGGAATCGAATCCGATAAGATAGAATTAGACGGTCAATTACTAAACGACGTAACAGTTGGATTCGCGAAATCCGGTGATATAGATAGAGCATTATGGTTTCTAAGTATCATGCAAGGAAATGGATTAAGTCCAAAAACCACAACATTAGTAGCTGTAATTTCTGAACTAGGTAATCTTGGTAGAGTAGAAGAAGCTGAAGCAGTGTTTGAAGAGTTAAAAGAAGGCGGATTAAAACCAAGAACACGAGCTTTTAACGCCCTTTTACAAGGTTACGTAAAGATCAAAGCTCTAAAAGATGCTGAAGAAGTGGTATCAGAGATGGAAAGAAGTGGAGTATTACCAGATGAACATACATACAGTTTACTTATAGATGCTTACGGAAATGCAAATAGATGGGAAAGTGCAAGAATCGTGCTAAAAGAAATGGAAGCTAATAATGTACAACCAAATTCCTACGTATTTAGTAGAATTCTAACCAATTATAGAGATAAAGGAGAATGGCAAAGATCATTTCAAGTACTAAAAGAAATGAAAAGCATAGGTGTAAATCCCGATAGACAATTTTATAACGTAATGATCGATACATTTGGAAAATTCAATTGTCTTAATCATGCTATGACTACATTCGAAAGAATGAAACTAGAAGGTATTGAACCAGATACAGTAACATGGAATACATTAATTGATTGTCATTGTAAAAATGGACATCATGTTAAAGCTGAAGAACTTTTCGAAGAATTACAAGAAAGTTTATGTTTACCATGTATTACTACTTACAATATAATGATAAATTCTTTTGGTGAGCAAGAAAAATGGGAAGATGTAAAGGGATTATTAAGTACAATGCAGAGTCAAGGAATATTACCTAATGCAATTACTTATACTACATTAGTTGATATATATGGAAAATCTGGAAGATTTAATGATGCGATTGAATGTTTAGAGGTTATGAAATCTCAAGGATTGAAACCTTCTTCAACTATGTATAATGCATTGATAAATGCTTATGCACAAAGGGTATGTTTTATTTTTATTTTTATTTTTTCTTTGTGAATGTATAAAAGTTAAGGTTTATTTGGTTTTGTTAGGGATTATCTGAACAAGCTGTTAATGCATTTCGTGTAATGAGAGGTGATGGTTTAAGGCCTAGTATGTTAGCTCTTAATTCACTTATTAATGCTTTTGGTGAAGATCGAAGAGATACTGAAGCTTTTGCAGTTTTACAATATATGAAAGATAATGTAAGTGAATTTCGAATATCTGAATATTACGAATATTATGATTTTATTGAAATTAAATTTAATGGTGTTGGTTTTGTGAATACAGTATGTGAAACCAGATGTTGTTACTTACACTACACTTATGAAAGCTCTTGTTCGAGTTGAGAAGTTTGAAAAGGTTTTTTTTTTTTTTTTACAACTTCATAGAATTTAAGTTTTGCTTATAAGTTCAATTTTGGAGATGAATTTATTTAAAAAGATTAATTAATGTTTGTTATTTGGGATTTTAGGTGCCAGCTGTATACGAGGAAATGCTTACATCTGGATGTATACCAGATAGGAAAGCTAGAGCTATGTTAAGATCTGCTTTGAGATATATGAAGTCTTCAATGAATTCTTGAACTAAAAATCAATGATTATTCAAATTCAAGGTTCATATCATCATCTTTGATGAAGAAACTTGATATTTTTAGGTTCCAGATTGATCAATGGTGTAGATTCTCGTGTATCTATGGTTGAGAATTGCTCCTAGATGCTAAAATTCAAGGTGTCATTAAGTTACAAATTGCAACAAGAACTAAAAACTCCATTCATAGCACTTAATTTGTATATACAATTTGATATATCACAATTTTTTTTTTCTATCATGGTAAAATTGTAACTAATAGTTCATAACATGAATAGTGTATGTTGTATTTATTTATATAAGTTCTTTTAACAGAAGGTTAAAACATAAATCCATCAACATTCTTTCTTCCTTTCATTTCCTATGCTTTATCTTACAGAAAATATGGACTCAATAAGTTTCTTCACAAAAATGATTATTTTTATATTCTGGAGGTTTTGTAATTGATTGTATATTCTGTCAATTAACACTATAATCTTTACTAGTGACCTCACTTATGAGTGCATATATAGATTTTATTTGCTTAAGTGTGTTTATGTTTACCTTTGCTTCATAATGGTTGACCAGATTGAGAGCTCGTTTAGGATCGATTATTTTGGAGCTAAGAGCGTTTTTTGATCAAAATTAAAATATTTGTTATTAAAAAATATTTTGACATCTAAAATCACTTTAAAAATCACTTTAAGTGATTATTTTAATAATCACTAATCTAGTGTTTTTCCTAAGGGTATGTTTGGATTAAGAAGGGATTCTTTATTAAAGGATAGGAAGGGAGAGTATAACAAGGGAATGGAAAGGAGAGTATTTAATCTTGTTTGGATTGAATAAAAAGAGAAGGGGGGATTTTATTAAAGGATAACATTTATCCGGTGTTTGGATTAGAAAAATAATGGGAGGAAGGGATTCTTTTTATAACTAAATGACTCATATACCCCTATTAAAATATTTTATAAAGAAAGAATAAGGGTAATTTAGACATTACAACGTAATAAAAGAATCCTTCCTTCCTAATCCCACCGAATTGGAGGGATTGAATATATGGGTTCGTAAGGGATTGCAAGTATCCTTTAATAAACTATCCCCTCTACTTATTTCCAAAACAAACAACGGATGGGATTGTCATTATCCTTTAATACAATCCCCTCCCTCCCAATCCCTCCATCCAAACATACCCTAAAAGTGATTTTAAAAGTCTAAAATGTTGCTATAGATCTAAAACCTAAAATTACTTCAAGTGATTATTTTGAAAAGCAATCCCAAACGGGCACTGAATTTATTATCTTTGTATTGTTGAAATAAAAAAAATAGCCAAAGAAGATAAATTATCATCCATAAAAGAATTCAGATGGTATATAATGAGTCTAAATTTAGTGGATGAAATAAACCAAATAAAGTTTGTAAATGTCATTAACATACAATATAAAGTAACAAAAAGAGCAGAAATTAAAAATGTACATAAACCCACATTCTTTTTTAAAACAACTCATTTCATTGATTTGAAGTAGCACGTGATTTCCTTAATCTAGCACGTGTAACTCTTACACCTTCCTCCATAATTATTGTCTCCGGTACAGGAACTTTATCATTTTTATCATTAACCGTATCAATTTCCATAACTTCCACTTCATTTGATTTTGTAATATTAGATGTCTCACTAATTATTCCTTTTAATTTTGCCTTTTGACCATTCAAACCCTTCTCTTTCTCCTTCTCTTTATCTTTGTTAGATTGTTGTGTAGGTCCCACTTCTACTTCTTCATCTTCAATATCATTTTCCTCTTCACTAGAAGATGAAGAAGTCGATTCAGATTCATCAATTACTTGTTTTTTAACGTTTACTTTCCTCTTTGGTACCGCTTGATCAACTCTACTAACTTCCTGTGGTGCCTATAATTGCCACGTCAGCAACAATTTAAAAATAAAATAAAAAACATAAAACATACTTGAGCAGCTCTACGTGGACTCGATTGTGAAGCGATATATTGCAATATATCAAACACTCTAGTTTGAATATAACTAGCAGATTTTTGCCAATACAAAACTAATAAATCTTCAGCTCGAGTTCTTAATTCAATCAAATTACGATCAATATCCGCTTCATGATTCGAAATAACCGGCTTAAAAAAACAATCATATACATATGTTGTTCCCTAAAAAATAAAAAAAAATTAATATTTTAATATAAAATAAAATGTTAAGTATTATTACTAACCTTTGTTTTGGGGCACCATAAGTATAAAAAGAAAGCTAATTTAGCTTCACTATACATCGGAACCCTTGAAAAGAAGAAAACATATTAATCGAAAGTAATAAAAATGGAAAAGAAATGATTTATTTACCATGAAATAAAAGTGTCACCGATTCTTTCACAAACAGTTAATACAGCTACTAAGATCCTGAAAATAGGAATGTGATTGATTAGATTATTTATAAATTGTTTTATTAAATTAAAAAAAAAGAAAAGAAAAATACCAATATTGACACCAGAATCGAAGTTGCTCAATATCAGGTTTATTCCTTTCTACTGTCTTGAAACATTCATAAGCAGGATAAGCATAACCAAAAACCATCCTGTATTGATAAACTCATATTATGGGTATATTTGATTGTTATGTATACTATAAGGACTAATTGTGTAATTTTGACTTTTTTTATACTTACACAAGTCCTCTGGTGAGAAATGATCCAATCATCTTTCCTGTTTAAAGAGTATTAAGAAGTGAGTAAACCTAATTTATTGAACAATAAGGGCTTATTGTGTAAATATTGGTACTATTATTGTTAAAGATTTTACCCCTAGTGTAATAACATGCTTCATAGTTATTTATATCTTTTAATTTTAGGGATCTTAATTTTTGTATTAACAGGATTGTATAGTATTTCTTTTTTGCTAAATTATCAGTGATTGTATTTGATTTCCACAACTAAATATACAAGGTACAGACTAAAAATGTACAAACTAAAGAATCAGGGATAATTCAGAATTAAACATTAAATAGATCAAGTATAATGGAACTTTTAACTCTACAGATCAACAAAAATCTGTTAACACATTAATAAACATATACGAGCTAAATTATCTGGAAAATATATATTGTTCTATGGATAATTGACTAATGACTGAAAATGAAACAATTAGGGCATAGTAATTAAAAACAATATTCAATTTTAGCTTCATTTAACATAACACAAAAGATTGATTAATCTTGCATTATTTATGTAACCAAATAATTTGAGAAATCAAAAAACAAAAACTTACAAAATCATAACAAATATATCACAAACCTATTTAGAAAATATAAATGAAAAATGAAATATGAAACAAATATTCATTATTCAATTTATTTGAAAAAAAATAAGAAATTTTGATAGCTCTAAAGCAAATGGTACAAGACGAGCTTTTAAGAGTCACCTAAACATCAGAAATTAAGTTATAGGAAAAAATTACACTAAAAAAATTTGGAATAGAAATCTCATAAATCAATTTGTCAAACAGAACAGTGATATTACATATTCTAAGAAATATATTTGAGGGGAAAAAATGAAGTGACAACTGCTAAAAGATTAGTACCTTAAAGTGATTTTCAATCGGAAAGTTATTATAACTCGATGTATGAGCTTCTAGAGGATCGTTATCGGCGATGGCGAACCGTTGCTTTTACGGCGGAGATGAGTATAGCAGGTGCAGATAGATATAGATAGTGTGTCGCTTTCGAAATTCTCCGTTGGTTTAATATTTTGGGGGTGTTTAATATATATATTAGAGAATATAGGGGCTTTTTGGAAAAAGAGTTGGATGTGAGAATGATTGTATGTTATTCGGCACACCATAATAGAATGGGGTGCGGACTACGACTTTGTATCCTTTGATTTAAGTTTACGGTTGCCTTCGTTAAGAGCAACGCTAAGCCCACAAATGAACGAGCCCAGTTAACTTTAACCATCTTTTTTTTTTTTTTTTTAAGACAAGCTTTAACCATCTCTTTTTTTTTTTTTTTTTTTTTGTCCATTATTATAAAAAGTCAGACATTACATTTATACAACAAATAAAATGGGTCTATACTATGTTTGGTAAATTCTAGCTTTAGATGGTCTAAAACTCCTAGCTTTCTGATCTCCTTAGACGCTATGTCAGCCAATTTATTATGAACCCTTGAGATGTGATTAACTCTCCATTCAGGGAATCTTTGTATCCATTTCCAAATAACTTCAATTAAAGGTTGGTATCTCCAATCTGTTTTCCTTATCTTGTAAATTTCTTGTACTGCCTCCAAATTGTCCGTGTAGAAGTTCACTTTCCTATGATTGTGTTCCTCCGAATGTTTCATTGCTTGTATTATCGCGCAAATTTCACCTTCTTTTGCACTCCTTAATGTTTTCCTTTTTCCTATTGTGTGTTCGATTTTTCCTTCTTTGTTAATTCCTAACGAAGCTATACCTCCGGGCTCTTGTATGTTTATGAAAGATGCATCATTAAACCAACTAAAATCGGCTTAACTAAGATTGTTGTTGTTCCTATTGTTTGTATTAGATGTTAAAGATTCTTGTTCGCCCTTCTTGGTTGTGCTTATTTTTTTTTGTTTTTGAAAATTCAGAAACAATTTTTCGATAATGCGTCTTGAATTATCTATTATTTCCTTGACATTCCATTTACTATGTTCATGATAGCCTTTCATTCGTGCCTTCCAAATGCTCCAAAGCACCGCGATTATTGTACTTGTGAGTTCCTTTTTATCCCATCCATTTGATGGATACTCCTCAATTGTAGAAGTAAACCATTCCTTAAATGTCAATTTCTCATCTAAGTTGATCTTCAATTGAAGAGGTGATTCTGCCCAAACAGCCGCGCTAAAAGGACATTGTAAAAATAGATGCTCAATCGATTCCTCGCTATCTTCACACCATTCACATGTTACACTTTGGATACATTTTCTCTTTTTCAAGTTTTTCTTAGTAGGGATTGCATTTCTGATAACTTTCCAGACAAATTTTTTCATCCTAGTAGGTACATTGGTTAGCCAGACAATATTCCATAGATTTGATTTTCCTTCTTCCGAGGCTTTGTTGGAAGTATTAGCTTCATTGTTAACCTCTTCATTAACCAATATATGATATCCCGATTTAGTAGTGTACCCTCCATCTTTCGTATGAGGCCAAATAATTCTATCCTCTTTTAGAATATTTATTAGTTGATTGTTATTGATTTCATTTATCTCTCTTTCATTGCAAATTAGATCAAGTAGATTATTATTCCATCATGTATAACCGTTGTTGAATAATTCCGCTACTTTATTGATTGGAATCCAGTCACATTTATCCAGTTTCATTTTCGGACCGATCCAATTATCTTCCCAAACATTAGCTGAGAGACCGTTACCAATTTGCCAGCAGCATTCTCTTTTTAAAAAGGATAACCCTTTCATTATACTTGTCCAACTCCACGAGCGATTTTGTTTGAGTCTTGCATTCCACATATCTTCTTTTGGATGATAAATACCTTTATAAACCTGTGCTATCAATGAATCTGGATTGTTAATTAACCTCCAAGCTTGCTTTGCCAACATCGCTAAATTCATTTTATAGAAATCCCAAAAACCAAGCCCCCCAATTTTCTTTGATCTGGTGATATTCTTCCAAGAGACCCAGTGTATTCTCTTCTTATCCTTTAGATCCCATTAAAAGTTTGAAATAATACTCGAAAGTTTTTTACAAAGTGTTTTAGGAAATTCAAATATCGACATTGCATAGTTAGGAATAGCTTGGAGAACTGCCTTTATAAGAACCTCCTTACCACCTTCGGAGAGGTATTTTGATGTCCAACTGGAGGCCTTATTTATTACCTTATCTTTGATATAATTTAGATTCTCGGTTTTAGATCTTTTAAGTGTTAGAGGGATACCTAGGTATTTGCCCAACGAATTTGTACTCGCAATTCCTAATTTATTTTCTAGTATGGTCTTCAAACTTTCTTCAATACCCTTGCTAAATAAAATCGAAGATTTGTTGTAATTAACAGCTTGTCTCGAAGCATCGCAATATCTGTTTAAAATTTCCTTGAATTTGTCAATATTCTCTGATGTAGCTTCCATGAAGAATAGCGCATCATCGGCAAAAAGAAGATGAGTTAACATTGGACAATTCCTAGTTATTTTTAGGCCTTTGAAGCTTTCATTTTCGATATATTCTTTGATGAGATAAATAAGAGATTCCGTCATTATAGAAAAAAGAAGAGGTGATAAAGGATCACCTTGCCTAAGCCCTCTTTCGGTTGTAATTTTTTCAAGCCTTTCCCCGTTGATTTTGATCTGCATGTGAACTGTTGATATACATAAGAATATCATCTTCCTCCACTTCTCGCAAAACCCTATTTTTTCCAAAACCTTCATGAGAAAGTCCCAATCCACTCTATCATAAGCCTTGGCCATATCGATTTTTATCGCCGCATATCTTTTATTTGATCTGTTTTTATTGTTCAAGAAATATGAAACCTCTTGAGCTACTAAGAAGCCGATTGTGTTGGTGATATAATAGTATCCATATATGGTTGGAGTCTATTTGCCATGATTTTAACAATAATTTTAAATATAAAGTTGATGCATGCTATAGGTCTATAATCTTTCGGTTCTTCTTGACTTTCACCTTTTGGAATCAGGGTAATAATCGTATCATTGATATCCTCCACTTTGCATTCAAAGTTGAAAAAGTCCCACACAATTTTTATCACATCATTTTTTACTATTTCCCAAAATTCTTGGTAGAATTTTGCAGTAAGTCCATCTGGGCCTGGTGCTTTTGCTCCCGACATACTGAAAACCGCATCCTTTATTTCCTCTTCTAGGGGCATTTTAGTCAATTCATTATTCATCTCCACTGTGACTTTACATGGTATGAATTCTGTAATGTCCTCCTCCGACCTCTCGGTTTTTTCTTCTTTCTTAAATAGATTAACATAGTATCTTTGAAAAATTTGCTTGACTTCCTCTAATTCTTCAGTCCAAAAGCCCTTCTCGTCCTTGATAGCTATAATTCTGTTGATGCTTCTTCTAATTTTAGTACTATTGTGAAAATACGTAGTGTTTTTATCTCCGCATTTGATATGTAAGTCTCTTGCCCTATCAGCCCAATAAATTTCCTCATTATTCCATAACTTATCCATCTCATTTTTAATATTCTTAGCTTCATCTTGTTGATATTCTTCATTATTTTTATCTTGTAAAATTTCTAATTCTTGTTGAAGTTCAGCAATTCTTCTTTTGGAGTTTGGAAAAGTATTTTTGCTCCACTTTGTTAACGCCATGCATGTCCTATTCTTCTTGTTCTGGAAATTCGTAATCGAGTTTCCTTCAACACTTGAATTCCATGAATTTTTAATTATATCATAACAATTATCATTGTCTAACCACCTTGAGTCAAAGATAAAGTGTCGTTTCTTTGGTGCGTTTTTTATTTCTCGTTGAAGGATAAGTGGTGAGTGGTCTGAGCCTACCGCTGGGGGTACTTTGATGAATTTGGGTATAAATCCAGAAATTTTAAGTTACATAACCCTCTATCAAGCTTTTCTCTTACATTTTCTTTTCCATCTCTATTATTGTTCCAAGTATAAAAGCAGCCTTTTGATTCGAGTTCTATTATGCTATTGTCTCTAAAAAAATTATTGAAGCTGATTATTCTACTCAAGTTTGCTTGATTTTTACCTTCTTTCTCTGTGAATCTTGCTACTTCATTGAAATCACCGAGCAAAACCACAGCTTCATTTTGTTTGTTATTCCAGTTTGTTAAATCTTCCCACAGTTTAAGTCTCATGTTTTCGTCACAGGGGGCATACACAAACACTAGGAACCAGGTCCTATCACGTAGTTCATTCATTTTGCAGATTACATAATAAGGACTCGAGAAAACGATAGATAATTTTACATTTTCTTTCCATGCCACTAGAACTCCACCTGACTTAAAGTGAGAGCCAGTTGGGTTAATACAGTGGATGTACTTGAAAGACTCTAGCACCTTGACAGAACTAACATCACTACTTCTTAATTTCGACTCAATTAAACATAACACTGAAATATTAAACCTAGATAGTAGGGACTTTAAGCTGCGTTGAGTCAAGGTTGCCCTCACACCTTGGCAGTTCCACACCATGCAATTATCCATAGAATAAGTTCACTCCAGTAGCTTCATTCTCAAAGGTATTTCCAATGTTGCTTCTTCTCACAGGCGGTACCTCGGAAGCTGCAGCATCGTTCGAGTCACTTGCACTCTCCCAAACTTTGTCAAAGTGTCCATCACATGAAATTCCATCACATTAATACCTCTTATTGTTATTGCTTTTGTTGTTCACCAATGTACTCTTTGGCTGTGGATAGAGACCCTCTTTCAGCATGAATTGGTGCTTAACGTCGCTTAAGCAATCTAATAAGTCGTCCATGAAGAGTTGTATCTCCCCTATCTTCTTCCCCATCACCTCGAATTCTTCTTGCTTCCTTCTTTTACTCGCAAATATTTCATCGTTCTGGCCCTCTGGTATCTTCCTTTTATGAGAATAGTCATTGTTTAAGTCAATAAGACCTTGTGCTGCCTGAAAGGTTTGACCTGCCCTTCCATTTGATTCTTTCTCGTTTGTAATCATCATATTCCAAGGGTTGTTGTATAACAAATTATTCAATCCCATCTGCGCTCCATGATTGATATCTGGGACAATAGCAACATCATTAACTATGTTATTATTTATACCAGCTCGATCATCAAATTTGTACTTAGTCCTCCTTTCCCTATCTTCAGCTGTAGCAATTACAATTGCTTTTCCTTTGTTATTCTTCTCGTTGATCTGGTCTTTCCTCGCCGAATAATTTTCCTTGTCACCATGCATAAATTCCTTGTACAGCTCTTCAATAGTACTGTATTTTTCATTCATCATCTCTTTTACACTATCACCATTAACAATCAAGCTTTTCCCTATGTCTTTCCATTCATTTTGGAAAGCTCTGTAGAGACCAGGAAATTGAGTAGCTGAAATTTCGAAGGGCTCCTCAGGAAGCTCCAAACCGTTTGTAATATCCCCTAGAAGTCCCGTATTTTCTCTCTTTCTTTTACTTGATTCTGCACCATCATTTTTCTTTTCCTTATTTGCGTTGTCAGCAGCATTTTGAACTGGAACCTGAATATCGCCTACCTTGAAAGTCGATAAGTTGCGCGCTGCATCACCTTGTCTGGAATCTTTGTCTGTGTCTTCATCGTCTCCTTCAAATCTTCGATAAGGATAAAATCTTATTATTTCGTCGAAAACCCCCCATCTGTCGCGTTTTCTGATCACATAAAGAGGCTTATCTTCACTTTTCACAGTCAGATCCTTACTCCAGTTAGTGTACTTAAAGGCGTTATCATTCCACCTAGGTTTGGTAATGCATGCGGAACAAGAGTTCTTGTTATGACCAAGCACCCCACAATTATAACAGAACATTCCAATATTTTCATAGATGAAGGCTACCCATGCTGGTCCTTCAAACTGTTCAATGTATACCCCCGTCTTCAAAGCCTTTCTCGTGTCAAATTTCACCCTAAACCTTATTAGCTCTTGATCATCTTTGTCCACCACAGGATGGTCGATTTCAGTAACTTCACCAATGAAATTCCCCAAAGTCTCTATTGTGTCAATGTTACACTGAAAGCCAGCTAACCCATAAACACGGATCCATGCTGATGAGTTGATAAGATCCAAGTCCTTTATTTTCTCCCCTTCATTCAGCTTAGCAATTACCACATGCATCGATTGAACAAGGCATGGGCGAATGAAATAAAGCCTATTTGCTTCTTCTTCGTCATCGAGCGTTAGCTTGAAGGGGTTTGGTGACTCCTCTTCAAAGATGATTCTACATCTCACATTCCAGTTATCAAGAACAGCTTTCCTGAATACTGGAAGTGGTATGATTCTTTCGGATATGATTTTAGCAACAAGATTGATTTCAATGGTTTTTGGCTTGACTGAAGCAGCTTTCGTTGATAATGAAAGTATGACAAACTTTTCAAGGTTCTCCTCAGAGATTCTCGCAATTGGAAGTGAGTGGTTTGTTTTATTGGCCATGGTTAGAAAGAGTTCTGTATTGGTGGAGTAATGGTGGAGAATATCTGTGTTGCAGTGAGTAATAAGACTCCTCATATATAGGAGATGAAAGGTCTCATTAACTTTGCACTTATCGCCTTTATTGCATGTCCAGCAGAGATCATATGACACACGTTCAATTGAGACATCAAGATGCGGAATATAGGGTGTGCACGACAGCATTAATATCCTAATATAGGTTAAACATCTAATTTCTTTTATTTTAAAGCTGTAAGAGCCACAAAAACCCCCATATAGTACACTCCTTACCCTACAAGTTGTATCGTATCTAGGTAAATTCTTCTTGGATATTGTATCAGGTTTTTTCGGGGCTATCATTTCACCACGCTCTATGCAGAAATAATTTGTTGTAATAAGGGATATAAAGGTATATGAAACGCCATGTAATTTAATACGTAGACCCAAATGATTACAAGCGTATAAGACTTCTATGTGATTAGCCCAAATTATAATGAAACCCACTAAGCTAATAATAAACCATTTAATTACCTCAAAGGACCAGATGTCCATTGTGGTGAGCTGAAGCCCAAGAAGCAGTGATTCATTTGTACAGAAGACCAATTTCAAAACTTTCTTGTTCGATTCTTTCATTCTACTTAGATGCATGTGTCTGCATGTGCCTTGATCATCCATTTGTTTCAAGTAGCTTTTCCAGTTCTTATCTTCTCCCAAATTAGTGATTCCATAGTGGGAATTAACACAACTGATGAACAATTTGAGATACTTGATGATGAGATAACAAAGGAACCCCAATTCTTTAGAAGTGATTGCCTTAATTTCTGCTTCCATGGAGATCAATCTTCGTAACGGAAGGATTGTACAAAGCAAGATTAACGGAAGGGTGTAGAGAAAACTAGAACATTGCGAATTTGGTTGGATTTTAGACAAAAGGAATGAATTAAGTGGTTTTTGAAAGGAAAATTTTATTGCCATTTTTTATTTTTTTGGAATATGATTTGAACAGTACATGTTATGGTTGAGAGAGTTTTTTTGTTTTCATGACTTTTGTAAGCCGTAGTTTGGTATGATCATGTTATAATACAAGGAAAGAATGGTCTAATTCTATAGCTGGTGGAAATAACCATCTCTTGACTCACTAATATTTTACTAAATTTGAATCCGATTTAAGTTTGCAACCATTTTTAAAATTTAAATTTGGTTCGATCTGTTAATTTTCTTTTCCAAACATAATCTTGACTTAACTTGTAACACTTGTTTGAATCTCGTTTAATTACCGTCCAAAAAAAAAAAAAAATCTCGTTTAATTATTATTTAAGACTTGTTTGATTTCATATGATTTATATTATTTTGTCAAGAAATCTTTAAGAAATAATAAATATTTACCATCATTTTTTTTAATTAGTGTGAAAGAATTTCTTTACTTCCTACCTGATCGTAGGTTAAAAATATTTCTTATTTAATATAAAAAATTAAATTTATACCACAATTATCTTTATTGTTATTTTAATTATTATTTTTAAAATTTATTATATAATATTTATAATATAATTTTTTTAAAATCCAACCACACCACCATCTCATGCACTCTCGATCGACTACTACTATATCCGTCATTTTTCCCGACCCCACCATCGACTAGCTTTGTCGTCGTCACTACCAAACACCACTAACCAATTCCACTACACGGGCACGTCCGTTAATTTTAAAAAAAAATCATAATTAAATCCAAAATAATAAAATAAAAATAAAAAAATACATTTTGAACGGGAAAGTGTATTTCTACGTCTTATGTTTTTTTTTTAATTTTGATTTTGCGTTTTATCTATTATTATAATTCCCAAAAATAGATTTACCAATTCCATTACACGGTCAGGTCCGTTAAATTTTGTGAAAATTTATTCTAAAAAATCAAAATTGGAATTTTCGGATGGGGTAAGTTCAAATCTACAACTGAAAAAAAATTCGATATTTTTTTTTTCAAAATTTAGATATTTATGTGTTAATACACAAAAATAGAGTATATAATACACAAAATCATGAAATCAATCTAAAAATTTTCCTTCTTTAATTAAATAATTTTTTCTCTTTATTAATTACAGATATTGTATTTTTACGTGTTTCACTATTTTAATGTATTCTTTTAGTCCAACCATGTTCTATGATTTTGTGTGTCACCGTTACCCACTGATTCACATAACTTGATGGGTGCGATCATACCAGCACTAATGCACCGGATCCCATCAGAACTCCGAAGTTATACGTGCTTGGGCGAGAGTAGTACTAGGATAGGCGACCCCCTGGGAAGTCCTCGTGTTGCACCCTTTTTTTCAAACTTGTTCTTTTCTCTCCAAACTTGTTTTTTTTCTCCACCACCTTTATACGCTTCGGGTTTCCCTAGTCTTGCCCCTTTTATTCTACAAAGTTCATTTTCCGTCATACACCGACCCCCTAACCCGGAGCCCGCGTGATTCGGCACTCCGCGGCGCTCGAGATTACAAAGTTAAGCACACTTGCCTTTATAACCCACTGATTCGCATAACTTGACGGTGCGATCATACCAGCACCAATGCACCGGATCCCATCAGAACTTCGAAGTGGGAAGTCCTCGTGTTGCACCCCTTTTTTCAAACTTGTTCTTTTCTCTCCAAACTTGTTTTTTTTCTCCACCACCTTTATACGCTTCAGGTTTCCCTAGTCTTGTCCTTTTTATTCTACTGAGTTCATTTTCCGTCATACATCGACCCCCTAACCCGGGGCCCGTGTGATTTGGCCCTCCACGGTGCCCGAGATTCCAAAGTTAAGCACACTTGCCTTTATAACCCACTAATTCGCATAACTTGACGGGTGCGATCATACCAGCACTAATGCACCAGATCCCATGAAAACTTCGAAGTTAAGTGGGCTTGGCGAGAGTAGTACTAGGATGAGTGACCCCCTGGGAAGTCCTTGTGTTGCACCCCTTTTTTCAAACTTGTCCCTTTCTCTCCAAACTTGTTTTTTTTTCTCCACCTCCTTTATACGCTTCGGGTTTCCCTAGTCTTGTCCCTTTTATTCTACAGAGTTCATTTTCCGTCATTTTCTCTTCAAACTTGTTTTTTTTCTCCACCATCGATTTTACCCTTAAAAGAATGCATTAATTATATGAAATGAAGTGATTCCCTAGCTATACTCAAGTATATCTCTCATATCTACATAATATCTTTAGTATTTACTTTAGTGTAATTCTAGTTAAATCTTATTGTACTTATTATTCTTGCGTTCAGTTTTTATTAATTCAAAAACCCAACAAATATCTAATTTATTTACCATAACAATTAGTTCTACTTTATCAATTGAGCATTTAAATCTAATCTAGCAGTCCCTGTGGAGACAAGATCCCCAATTGATGTCTCCCTAAATGTTCTAATTTTATGCCCTTGGGAGACATCATTTTTTGTGTTTATTTGATTAATTTGATAGACTTTTGGGCCAAATTTGCAATAATCCGAATTTCCTCTTTTATTTCTAGTATTTTTGATTTATTAAAGTTTTGCGCGTAATCTTGTGTATTTTAGTGAAAAGTTTGTAGGTTTTGAATATTAGATAGGAGAGGAATCCGAGAAGAAAGTCAAAGATCGTGATATGGAGTCAAGACTTGAAGATAAATCCCAAAAGAATTTGATTTTAGAGCTGCAAATCTGGAAAACAGGCCAAAGATTGCTGATTTCAAGGCGCTTAAGAAATGATTTAGCTGCTGACCTTTGAAGAGAAAACATTCCTTATCGAGTTACGGAAATTTAGCAACTGGAATCAAGTCAATCGGAGTTATAACGAAGCGGGAAAAGCCGTTTTAGTGGAGGTGGTGCAGCAGTTACGGGATTTGGGCTTGATTAGTGGAATTGGACTTTTTATTATTCACTTAAACCCTAATTAAAAGCCCACTCCGAATTTGAGCTTATAAAAGGAGCTTTTGACCTCATTATTTCTTACCTCTCATATTTTTCTTCAATTTACAAATCCTTAGAGAGAGAGAGAGAGTCAAAGACCTCTCATTTTATTCTTCAATTCAATTCATCATTTGAAGAGAGTGTCCAGAGAAGAAGCAGAAACAAGGAAAAGAAGAAGTTTGGAGCTGGAGACGATCTATATCTCCAATTCACAGCCAAACCAATTCCGAAATTAGGTTTCTCTGTATTTTATTTCTGTAAAACAATATGAGTCTTATTTCCTTTAATTTAGTTTTCCTTTTAATTAGTATGAGCTAATTCCATAATAGTGCTTGAGAATGCTTTATGGGTAAATCCCAATTCTATTGAATTTCATGTCCTGAATTTGGGTTTCTGTTAAATTAAATTAAATTGGGTCTTTTACTCTTTTCAATAAATTGAGATTATTTACTGTTTTTGGAGTAGCTAACTAAGAACAGGTGTTAGTATCTAGGCCATTCCAATTAGTGGCGATTGGATCATCCTGACGGAGGGTTTAGGTACAGAAATATTTATTTAGTCTAAAATAGAAGCTATTGATTCTGACGAACCTAGCTAATTTTAGGGCCAATGTGGTAATTAACTTAAACATCTAAAAGTGGATCATATTTACCCTGACGTGACTAGTGACACTCTAGGATAGCCTTATAGTCCACCCTGACGGGGTTATAAGGAATTTAGACTCCCGACCATTGTAATTGACCGATTTAACCCTTAAACAGAATAGGTTTGAAATAGAATTAGGAGGATCCCTTGCGTTCTCAAGTGCTACCTTCTCATACTTGCGTTTTACATTTATTTACTTGTGTCTTAGTCTTTAATTGCGTTTTCCATTTAGTCTTTCATTACTTAGAAATAATAAAAACAAACAAACAATCATATTATCTTTTACTTGCTTTCATAAGTGCAACCATTCATTATTCGATAAGCATTGTAGTTAACCAAACCGTCCATGCGAACGATCCTAGAATCACTTATTACTACTTGGGACAACCGTACACTTGCGGTTGTGGTTCAATTACTTTTGCATTTATTTTAGAACACACAAAGGACCACCACCAATTATTTATCTATTACTTGGAACGACCCGTACATTTGCGGTTAGTTGCTCCTTTATTTAGTGTTGATTTTTATCACACTGAATGAGCAACCACACCCCTTAGTCATGGTGTAAAAGAAAGATTCGACCATATTAGAAAGTGAAAGAATGTGCCGACCAAATTTAGAAAATGACTTGTTAGAGTCACCAAACAAAATTTATGAAGATTATGGAGGATTCCTTTGTTTAATGGATAGTAATTGGAATTAGGAGTTCGTACGAACTGAACTTTGTGATTAAAAGATGAATCGAGAATGTTATTGAATTTTCTGTTGTCGTAGTTCGAACCAGGACTCATATACTATAACGTTTTTGATGGATTTGGGCTAGCTAAAAGGGGACCCCAAGAACAAAAACATGATAGAACCTTTATATATTAGGAGAAGACGCTTAGGAGCGGTTCATACCATTTCAACTCTTTCATCCATCATTCGTCTTCAATTCTTAGTGTAACTTTATTTTATTTTATCTTCTGAACATGAATACAATACTTTTAATTTCTATTTTTAATTCCTTATGTATGAACTACATAATCATAGCTTGAGAATCTCTATTATGTATCAAACCTAGTTGGATTTGTATTCATTTAATGGTTTGAGAGATTACATATTTAACTGAAGCGTGCATTGCTTATGTATTTGACATATAATTCAACCCTTGCTTTGTCCAAGAATAGGACTGTACTTAGTAATTAGGACTGATACCCTGACGGGGGGTTCGGTTACTGAAAATGATACATAATCGTCTGGTGTACGTTAGTGATCTTGACGGGCTTGACAAGCCGGATAGTTAATAGGGTTAAACACTTTTTAGCAATGCTCATTACGTAGGTTTGCCTCACCTGAGTCCCCTATTAGTGTTTAAGTAGCTTCCTAAGCTACCTTTGACGGGAGTTAGGAAGAAGTTAGTGTCTTGACTATTGCATAATTACACTATTCACCCTTAAACAATAAAATGTAAAATCAATGCTAGTGGAGATTATTTGCGAGTTCTCAAGCTATATTCTCATCTTTTCTAGCTTATTTAATTTCCTTGCCATTGGTTTAAATCTTTAACATACAGTTAAATATTTATTAAAATTTAGTCTTATAAATAAAAAATGTAACACATATATGTCTTTTATCTTTCCTAGTTAGTTTTATCAACTCATCCTAAGACACTTTATAAGAACACAAATTAAGAATACACAATTGTAGTCCTTGTGGAGACGATACTCTATAATACTTACTTTTTATTAGTTGTCAACAATCTGTACACTTGCAGTAGTTAGCTCTCTCAAGGTGTGTATTTTCTAGGTTATTTTATCACACCTTGGGAGAAGAATTTGTTTTGGCACCGTTCCGGGGACTATCTCGTTAATTTTGTGTTTTTATTTAGTTTAATAGAATTAATTGTTCAGTTTTACGTTTTTTTTGTCTTCTTCAGATTTCTCAGACGGCTAAGCCAAACATTCAACTTCAAGAGAAAGGAATTCCTAGGCCATTTCGAGTACGCACCATAGGGATTTTCCCTCCATCTATTCAAGTTGTTTGATTCAAGCCCGATTAGGGTATATGCTAAATAAATTCTCGAGCTACGGGATTATAATGGTGCCGCATATCAAGATCTGGTCCGTTATATTAAGAAATTCATGCAAATATGTGATCCCTACATTATTGAGATGCCACACAAGAACATATGTACTACTGCATGTTTCAATTCTTCTTGACTGGAAGTGAGACCGATTGGTTTGGTAGACAACCTCCCGAGAAAATACCTACTTGGGATGAGCTTAAAGCTAGATTTATTGATCAATTTTATCCTAAGAGTGTGAGATTGAATGATCAAATGGGGCTTGCGAATTTCTTACAAGAGGTCGGTGAGAGTGTTGGCGAAACATGGATGAGATTCCAAGAAAATCTGGCGAAGTGTCCATTACATGGCTACACGTCTGAGTTACATCTATCCATATTTTACAAGGGTCTTGACGCGAGTTCAAGACTGAGATTAGATAACCTTGGTGGTGGTGTTTTTGTCTCGATGGATCTTAATGAAGCAAATATTGGTATGGAGAAGATCACAGAGACCAAGAGAAGTTGGCCTTCATCGAGAGACACATTTCCAGAAGTTATGTCAATATTATAGGGTAATACTACTGTAGATGCTAAGTTCTCCAGTTGATAGGACTAACTGAAGCAACTTGCTTTAGATATAATGGAAGGTAACAAACGCAGAAACTCCCAGATTCGTATTGCTAAAGAGACGTATGGTTGTACGAGTTGTGGGATGTTTGATCATTGTTTGGAAGAGTGTACTAATAATCTAAAACCGTTTTTATCTTTATTGAATCGAGGTACCTACCATTTAGGTGATCCAAGCTATGTTCAAGTAAATCTAAACTATTTGGGTCTCCAGTGCCGGAAGCTGAGCATTTTTATCTGCAATTGAATCAATCTCCATAACTTCCACTTCATTTGATTTTGAAGTATTAGATATCTCACTAATTTCTCGTGTTAATGTTGCCTTTTGACCGTTCAAGACCTTCTCTTTCTCTTTATTAGGTGGCTGTGGAAGTCCTTCTTCTTCTTCTTCTTCTTCTTCTTCTTCTTCTTCTTCTTCTTCTTCTTCTTCTTCTTCTTCTTCTTCTTCTAAAGATGAAGAAGTGGATTCATATTCATCCTTTTTTCACATTGGTTGTTTCTTTGGTGCTGTTATTGGTTGATCAACTCTACCACCTTGCTGTGGTGACTGTAATGTCCATGTTAACGAGAATTTTAGATATATATATATATATACATATATATATATATATACCACAACTCAAAAACGAGGCTTGTCCACACGACTCGAAAAAGACTCTTAAAATAAATTAAAGACAAGCTAATAAAGCATATACATAAATGGTATGGAAGAAAGAGAACATACTCTCGAGGCTATTGCCTCGCATTAGTGATATCCAAGATAGGATTTACTAGATCTTTCGCTAAATCGCGCTTTAATTGCTCAAGGAGTGTCATGATGTGCACCTGGTTATATTTGATTTGTGCCACATCATTGGCTAAGAATGTTTGAGATGCTCAACTTTATTCAATCGCTCCTCTACATTTTCTCGCCAAATACGATCCTCTTTGCTTAATTTGTCTTTCGTAACTCTTCCACCTCTCAAAATTGTCTTGATCCAAGTATTATCAATATTATTGTTCATCTTATACATTAGTTTCTCTTCATCTCCCGGTATCACATTCCTTTTTCGTACAAGGCACGTAATCATAGTAGGATATTTTATATTAAATAACGAAGTAGAAGAGATCTAAAATCGCATCACCTCCTCAAAGATCAATTGTGACACATCTACTTCTTCCCCTCTTAGAATACAATTTAAAAAGATTGCGTTTTTAATTAGTTACATCTGATGCTTGTGTGTTTCCAAAGGTGTTTGGTATAAGAAAATTGTGCCAAACTCTTGTATCTACTTGAAGATATTCGTAAGGCCAAGGTGCCTTCAGTTCTCCCTTATGTGATTGCACTTTCTCCTTATTTAAAACAATCTCAAAAAGTTGATTGCAATCGAAAGTCTTGATATTTTCAACAGTTTCTCTAAACTTACATGGTACGACCAATTTCTTGAAGTGGAAGTGGTTTCTAATCTCTTCAACTGTAAAAGGAACTAACTTGCCTCTAATTGGAACACGACCTTCACTATCTTGGCTAAAGAGGCCTAAATAGAATTCGGAAACTAACTCTAAACATAAATCCCATCTTCGAAACATGAATGTGGACCAACCCAATCTATCTCCCATCTCTAATAACTTTTGCATTCACCTGCTCCAACTTCTTTTTCGAATACTCTCTCATAAGCAAAGGGCAAGTCAAGTAAGTGTTTCTTTGCGGAAGCTAATAAGACCTTTGAAACTTTTTTAGGTATAGGACTCTCGATTTGTAGAGGTTGTGGTGTCTTCTCCTTGAAAGTTGTAACCTTTTTGCTCTTTGAGTTTACCACAGCTAGCATTCCTCTATCCGCTTGACTTGTTTTACCCTTTTTCTTTGCACTAGAACTTGAACCTTTCTCAATTGGTTTCTTCTCAATACAACCCAATACCTTAATTTGATTCTTCTTCATCTCCCTAACAGTAGATATTGTTTATGTTCTTTTCTTCATCTCATTGACCTCCAACTCAAAGCTTTAAACACTCTTGAAATTTGTAACCCTTGATTTTAGGTTGAACAAGTGTTGTTTGTATTAGGAAAGGTGTAATGATGATGAATCTCTATGTGAGCAGGATGAACTCTTGCTTGATTGGTATGGATCTAAGAAATTGTTGGGTAAGATTTTGAAATTTTGGGTTTTGATTCTTGGATTCTAGGTGTTTTGATATGAGTTGGGTGGTTAAATCTTCTTTTTAATGATGTAGGGATGGATTTGGATGTGAATTTATGGTGATTGGGTAGTGTTTTGATGTTTGGTTACGACTTGTTTAATGGAGCTAGGAGAGCTTTGGGGAAGAAATAGAGGCTTAAGGATATGAAATTCGTAGCTATATAATAACCTCCTTCTTTAAACCCTAAATGTTTTTTTCTCTTTCAAGCGGCGGCCGCGGGCATACCGGGATAGTCAGCCTGCATACAGGTCCCGGACCGTGTCAAGGTTTTTGCCCTCGGTTTTACCCATGACCTCTCAGCATTGTATCTAATTTCGCACACCCTGGTGACGGTTGTCGCTGCACCGGCATACCGGTCCGGCTTTTTCAATTTATCTTCGTCTCAGCAATTTCGAACCCGTCGTGACAGTTTCGACCCCACCGGCATAACGTTAATCTCACCGGCTAAATGGTGATGTCTCCCTAATTGCTCTTATTTTAGACCCTCGGGAGACATCATTTTTTATGTTTATTTGAATATTTTGATAGACTTTAGGACCAAAAATGCAATATTCCGAATTTCCTCTTTATTTTCTTGTATTTTTTATTTATTAAACTTTTGCGCGTAATCTTGTGCATTTTAGTGAAAAGTTTGTAGGTTTTGAATATTAGCTAGGAGAGGAATCCGAGAAGAAAGTCAAAGATCGCGATATGGAGTCAAAGCTTGAAGATAAATCCCGAAAAGAATTATATTTTGAAGCTGCAAATCTGAAAAACAGGTCAAAGATTTCTGATTTCGAGGCACTTACGAGTTGATTTAGCCGCTTACCTTTGAAGAGATTATGTTCCTTATCGAGTTACGGAAATTTAGCAAGTGATTTGAGGTCAATCAGAGTTATAACGAATCAGCTAGAGCTGTTTTAGTGAAGGTAGTGCAGCAGTTACGGGATTTTGGGCTTAGATAATGGACTTGGGCCTTTAATATTTCATTTAACTTATCAGCTAGGTCCAAGTCCGTTTTTCACCTTATAAAAAGAGGTTTTGACTTCTATTTTTCACACAACTTATTATTCAGAAAGAAAAGCATCAGAGAGAAGTCAACGAAGGAAGCAGAAGAAAGCTGGAGAACTCTGGAGAGTCTATATCTCCATTCACAGCCGAAACTAATTCCGGAAATTAGGTTTTTCTTATTTTTATTTCTATAAAACAATATGAGTCTTATTTCTTTTAATTTAGTTTTAATTTCCATCAGCATGAGCTAATTTCTCTTAGTACTTGAGAATGCATAATGGGTGAATCCTAAAACTATTGATTTTCATATGTTTGAATTCGGGTTTTAATTAATTAAATCGAATTGGGTCTTTTACATTATTCTGTAATTGGTGATTATTTACTGTTTTTGGAGTAGCTAACTAAGAACAGATGTTAGTATCTAAACTATTCCACATATGTGGCGTGTGGATCATCTTGACGGGGGGTTTAGGTATGTAATTAATTACTCAATATAAGATATAAATTATTTGATTCTAACGAACAAAATTAATCTTAGGGCCAATGAGGTAAATTAGCTTAATCATTCGAAAGTGGATCATATTTACCTTGACGGGACTTGTGACACTCTAGAATAGCTTTGTAGTCCACCCTGACGGGGGTACAAAGATTCTTGAATCCCGACCAATGTCAATTGACCAATTTGACCCTTAAACAACATATGATATGAAATAGAGTTAGGAGGATCCCTTGCGTCTCTCAAGTACTGCCTTCCATATCTTGCGTCTAGCTATTTATTCCTTGCGTTTAGATATTTAATTGCATTTTCATATTAGTCTTTAATATCTTAGGAACTATAAAACCAAACAAACAACTATTAAATCATTTATTTGCTTTCATAAGTGCAATCACTCATTAATTGATAAGCATTGTAGTTAACCATACCGTCCCTGCGAACGATCCTGTTTATCACTATTATTACTTGGGAAGACCGTACACTTGCGGTTGTGGTTCTCTTACTTATTTCATTATTTTTAGAACACACAAAGGACCACCAGATGGCGAGGGTCAGATTTTTCTCAATTTTTTTTCTTTTTCTCCCGAACTCGATTCTTAGTACTCGAACATCAAAAACAATAATACCTTCCTTAAAAATGCAATATCTACTAAAACAACTTATCTTAAACATAAATTAAACACTTAAAAAATTGCGGGTTGTCTCACGTACAACATTTTTGTTAACGTCTTTCAAAGTTAGATGCGTTACCTCTATCACGATTTTCGTATATAGCCTCCCCAACAACGAGCTAGGCCATGAACGTCCAAAAATCTCCGCTTAATGCCCCTCTTAGGCTTGATTTCAACCACTTTAGCTGAAAAAATCATCAATGACTATGAATGGTTGAAAGTCCTAGAGGGGGGGTGAATAGGATTACTAATAAGATTAATGCCTAATTAAATATCTTTTGGACAAATATAAGTTTAAGAGAAAACTTCTAAGTCAACTAATATATCAAACACTTATGGGATCATGCAAAGGATAAGTTAGAGGTTCGATATATAAGTTAAACAAGTAAATCGATTATCTATTCTCTTACTAACTTAGAAGACCAAAGTTTGATTAGCTAGATAAACATAATCACGATATTCATACTAGTAAGCATATAATCAAACATGTAAAGTGCGGAAAGTAAATAGCGTAGGGATAGAAAGATACACACAATTTATAGTGGTTCGGTTTCCCTACATCCACTACCTAAGGAAGCCTCCTTAGGATTTCAAGCTTTTCACTAAGCTCCCGTGTCTCTCTTAGCCGGGTCGAGAACACAATAACCCTTACAACCTCTTCGATAACACGAAGGACAACCTCTTCGAAACCACGAAGGAAACTCTTGTGTAATCACAACACAAGGACACCGAGTATACTCCCGATACTCAAATTCTCTCTTAACCTATCTATTACAAGAACTAGAATTAAGAGGATAAATACAAAGTGTTTAAAGGGTGAAACAACTTTGCTAATGAACTCCTAAAGAGATGATATAACTATACGCTTAAAACTTCTCTTGAGTTGATAATAACTTTGAAGCTCCTTGGATTAACTCCTTAATTGAGTGGATATGACAATTATAGCTCTTGACACCTTCTTGGATGATAACAATTAAGCCCCTAAGTGTATATGGGTTGAAGGTGTAATTGTAGCCTTGAAAGACCTTCAATTTATAGCTGCAAAATGCTCCCAACGGTCATAAGATTTGTCTCCAACGGATATATTAATATCCCCAACGGATATATTCCTTTTGTCTTCATTTTGCTGCAGGAAACCCTAATCTGCGGTGCACCGCGGGGTTGGTGCGGTGTACCGCACTGAGCTTGCTAAATTCACTTGCTCTCTGACGGGCTAGCCCCCTGGTCCGCGCCCTGGTCCGCACATCTACGGTGTACCGTGCCCATAGTGCGGTGTACCGCACCAAAGGTCTAAAACACCTTTTAATGAGTATATCTTTTACTACGATGCTCGGATCAGAAAACCTTCTTCACGAGAGTTGTAGAGAACATCATTCTAATAAACTTTGTAGTTGATCACTAAAGCTAATTATCAATGTACACAAAATTAACTATTTGTATGAGAATTAGTTTCTTAAGATAAAACAATAAAGCTTTGATCTAAATGATAAAGAATGTGCTTTTTGATGAATTAGAGTGCAAGATAGAATGTATATAACAATAGTAATTAGCACACTAAACACAAGAGGATTTGTCACATTAAAACAACCTATTAAGGGAGGCTATATGCCAACAATGGTCACATCCACGAATCTTTGTGACTTCGTGGTCTGTTCTCGGGTTTGCAGGCTTTCCATACAACTTCATGGTCGACCCTAAACTTACTAATTGGTCTAGTATCCACAGGTTTTGTGTGGATTTCTTCTGGGACTTTGTATTGTGAAATATTGAGGATGATAGGAACTGTGGGATCTAACTTCCTTAGTTTCTTACCCCAGACATAGAATGTCTTGGAAACATTTTTAGCACAAAGGGTAACTGTTTCCTTGGAAGTTGATGATGCTTTGACTTGTGTCTAAGAACGACCTTCCAAGTATGATTGGAACCTGCTTATTTGCATCATAATCAATAATAACAAAGTTAGTAGGGATGGTGATATTACCTGTTTGGACATGGCGTCCTCCACTATTCCCCATGTCTTTTCCACTGAGTTATCCGCAAATTGTAACTTCACGGGTGTTTTTTCTGTCTTCTCCAGCCCAAGCCTATCGAACAAGGACTCCGGCATAAGATTCACACTCGAACCCACATCACATATGGCCTTCATCTTGAGCATACCACTTATCTGAATAGGAAGATTAATGCTACCTAGATCTTTGAGCTTGAGTGGTAACTCTTTTTCAACTCATAGTGAGACTCTCTCAGTATGAGCCACAATCTCTTTTCTGGCTTCTACAATCGCATCTATCTCTGAAATAACTTGCGTGAACACTTGTTGCAGTGTAAGCCCTTTCTTCGCAATCTCAAGCATTTGGTAGTTGATATTTTCAGGACTATATGCCTCTACAAATGTCTTGAGTTCAATGTCAACCTTCAGATTTGTCTTTGGAATAGGTGGTGACGTTGTTTTTATAACAGGTGGCAAACTCACCTTCTCTTCTTCTTTCTTTTCTTGCACAGTAGGTGCAACTTCTTCTTTCTTCTCTTTTGAGGCTTCTTCCTCTTTTTCTTTATCTCTGGTAATTTGAAGCTCTATAACCGATCTAATCTATTCTTGAATATCTCTCAGAAGGTCAATAAACTCGGATCTTCCGGACAAATGTGAATCATTAGAAAAGATAAAGTCTTCGGAGCCAGACTTGGTTGGTTCTTCTACAGTTTTAGAAACTTCCACGATAATTTATGCAGCATATGGTACTTCCTCTTTCTCTTTTATATCAAGGAAAAATTCCTTACAAGTTTCAAACCAACATTGGCATCACGTCCTTCAATGGCTTTCAGTTCTCTTGCTTCCATCATATTAGTTAGAACTTTACTCATTTGTTCTACGTGTTTACCTAAGATCTGAACTGAAGCCTCTTGTTCTCTTAACTTCTCATTTTGTGTGTGAATATTACTTATCATAAGATCCATGAAATTATTTAATTGCTTATTTCCCACTACTCCCTCTTGAGAATTTTGTGGTAAAGCCTTCTGAGATAAGTATCGGTATAAGCGTCATTGGCAGGTTGTTGTGGAGGAGCACGTCTATTAATATTCTGATTTCCTTGATAAGGACCTTGACCTCTTTGTTGGTAAGAGTTATTCTGGGGACGAGGTTCATAGTTACCTTGATTAGCGGCCCCCTGTGGATTTGAATACTACAAACCTAGATGATTTTTGTAACTAAATTGATAATTTCCTCGGTTGGATATGTAATAAATAGTTTTTGTAACCTTGTGAATTTAACACTAAACAAAATATATTCACAAGAACTAAATGTAGGAAATTGAATGACATCATCTTATAAAAACTATTAGGATAAATGTAAATTAATTAAAAGATGTTAATGAACAACTGGGAGAATTAAACAAGGTAATGCACTATATGAAAATCAATTCTATTGTTATGAGTTTGGGAACAGATGGATATTTGATTTATTTGGCACCTAAGTTGTCATACTATGAATTGAGCTTAACATAGGAAATATGAATGTGATGGTTACTAGTGAATCTTAAGATGATATTTTCGTTTATTCATTAATTTCCATGGTAAGGAAGAAGACATACAATCCCCTTGGAAGCATATGGTGTAGACCCCACACACAGATGTAAAGAATGCATGCATATATGTAAGTCGTCTGTTTCTTGATATTGATCCACTTAATGGGATGTGATCTGTACTATGGATTGGCTATTAATTTCTGTCTTGTTATGACAGGTGGCGTACATGCAGCTACTGGGATCGATCGATGGATCTATAAAAGGGTGGGGGTTATTTACTTGTTTAGAAAAATTAAGTCTTTCTTTGTTAGTGATATTAAATTGTGCAGGAAATATGATGCAAGGTAATGGTTCAAATGCTATGGTGTCCATGCCAGAAGAAGGAGATTTTGATCTGCTGCAAGACCACCCTTTACTGCCCGAGAATATCCTCACACCTATCATTTCCATTCCAGCAGAAGATCCAACTGTTGCTACTTCTAGTAAAGGGATTAAGAAGAAGAACAAGAATAAGAAAAAGAAGAATAAATCCCCTAATTTTGAGAGAGTCAATTGGACAACTGTAATGGTCAAACTATTAATTATATTAATTACAGCTGTTTCTTACATCAGCGAAGAGATTTCTACATCAACAAAAACAGTCAATCAGTCAATGTGGAAATCAATTTCATAGGCTATTGAGAGGATTTCGTGTTTCGCCTCAGCAGTGCATGGACAAGTTTTCTGAACTCTTCAGCAAGTACATACGTCTGAATGAGATCCTCGGGTGGGGAACCTGTTGCAATGTTATTGAGAATCCATTGCTCTTAAAATCAATGGATCACATCCCAAAAACTGCTAAAGATGAGGTTACGAGATTTTTTAGTTCTAATGATTTATACTAATATGTACGACTAAGAACCAGCCTGTTTAAGACCGTTGACTAAATATTTAAGATAGGTTGTCAAGTGAAGTCTGTCGACTTAAGGGTCACCTTCGGAAAACCTCGACTCAATTTTTAAGACCTAAATCCCAAAAAGGTTGTTTAGTAAACTAAATGAGGTAGACTGTTACAATCATCTTATAAAACTAGAAGCCTTGAATAATTATTTAAGACATATTTTCGAATCTGTAGATTAGATAAAAGAGGTCACCTGAATATAAAATCCACTCCACCTTCACCATAGGGTGGTCGAGTAACTGATAAAAAAATGATCTTGACAATCATTTCATAAAAGAAAATCCTCAAATCCACCTTCACCAAAGGGTGGTTGAGTAACCTATATAATATAGATCATCATAATGATTTTATAAACTAAAACCTCATCTTCACCTTTACCAAGGGGTGGACGAGTAACTTATAACATATAGATCTTTATGATAATTTTATCTTGAGTGATCATCAAGTAAAATTAAATTATTTTATCTTGAGTGATCATCCACATAAATTAAACATTGATTCTACCATTTCAACAAAATTGTTGAGCAATTTTAAAGGGCTAGATCGTCGTGAACCCCTCATGGAAATGTACCCGATGAAACACATCGACGCTCAAACCATCTTAACAAATTATTCTAAAACGAGAGGAAAAATCCCTAGCTAGATAGGTCAAAACTCATATTTCCAATAAATATATGAAAGATCATACATATCTAACGTAAAAAATAAATCCTGAAAGACGTCACTACTACAAAGAGTCAAACCCGGCAGGCCATTAAAAAATTTTATCTTCTAGGGAGAATTTTACTATCCCTCAACACACTGGATATCATGTTAGTTGGGAGCCACAAAAGCTTTGAAACGTATGGATGAATGAGCCAGTGACATGGGAGTTCCAAAAAGGAAAACTGAGGGGGAAGGCCATACTCTGAGGAGTAAAGTACTCGCTTCGTCGTAGAATTTATCATATGTTCGTCCATCATAGAGGAACCAATAAGAACTAATTAAGTATTCATGATAGCAGTTCCATAGGCGCAATTAGTGACTGGACTTCGAGGATAAGAAAAGGAATAGGCCAGTAAGCCAACATCCCTTGGTTATCGATATGACAAATTTTATTACTTAGATTCTTTCATGAATTTAAGTGATGTATAATGTGTTGATGTTCTTAGGAGAAGCTTAAATGTGATGAATATCAATCCTAATGAGGAGAGAAAGGATTCAAAAAACCTTAAAGCCCATTATCTTTTGTTTTCGTAAAACAGTTAACCATTTTTCTAATTTTTTTGTTAAATAGTTAGTCAATGCCTTATCAGTGTCACGTCAATTCTCAATTACTATTTGGATAATATTTTAAATATTTACATATTTTTTGTTTATATTTTATGTTTTTTCACTAGTATAGTAAAAAAATGAATAAAAAAAATAAAAACTTTATAGAAAAATTAAACAAATTGTAATTATCTTTAAAATAAAAATCAAATAAAAAGAGATCAAATTATCCAACACCCTTAAGGATCATATCATTCAATATATATTACAAACAAAAATTTAGAGAAATTTTCTAACACAATTTACATGAAAGTACATCACATGATAAAGCTCTAACCAACAAATTGACAAAACTGATAGAAATCATCCAAATACTAGTAGTCCGAACGTGAAGAGAATATTTCATTATCTTATGGATGTATTCTAGGGTAGACATGTGATATATCCTCTTTTTTGAAAATTTAATCTATTTATGGGACATCTTTTTGGGAGTTTATAGGGAATAAGTTAGTGATTATTAGTGATTATTCCCTAATAATTTTATATAGTACTTTTCTATCGTATTCTAGGCATGTTGCTATTTATAGAGATTGTATGCTTTAAATATGTGTTAAAGTGTGTAACATTTAGGTATATGGTTGATGCATGATGCAAAGATGGTAAGGAGAAGTCAAAAAGTCAAGTCCTACCCCAAGGCAAGGCGTAAAATGAGTTTAAAGTTACTTTGGGAAAGTTAGAGCATTTACCAGAGATGTCTTGATGTCTCATTAATTCAGTTACCATGAATCATTGGAGCTTTGGACGAATTTTGAGATGATTTAGATAATAATTGTATATATATATTATTATTAATAATACAATTGTATATATATTAATTATGACTTTGGATTAGGTTTAGGAAATATTATGCTAAGCGAGAAGGAATTATTGATTGGTATTTGAAATTAGAATAGCATAACGGTTATTACCGTTGTATAATACAATTTATAATACGATTCACCACAACGGTTATGCTATTCTAATTTCAGATACCAATCAATAATTCCTTCCTGCTTAACATAATATTTCCTAAACCTAATCCAAAGTCATAACATTTCCATACCCTATTTCAAGAACCTTACCCTCAAGGTTCTGCTAATAAAATGCTTCTGCAAAGTACCAAATAATTCTTGAAATTCGATCATATAGAAGAATAAAGAGTGAAAATAATATTGTGGGAACAAGTGATCCACTTATTTGAAGTACCACAAGTTGATTTATTTGAAGCACTATAATGCATATATTCACTCTCTACAATAATATTGGAGTCAATATTTTTCCAAGAGAGTTGATTCTCAATGAAAGTATAATCATTCATTTCTTCAAAACAAATCAAATTATCGCAATCCACATTAGAAACCATATCAATAGATTTCATATCAATTTTTGATTGTGCTTTAAAACAAAACTCCTTTGATATTTGCACAGTTTTGACACGTTGATCTAAATTTTCCAAAATAATATTCTCTACACTATTCCCTGTGTGCATAAATCGAATTTTCAATAAACGAACAAATTCTTCCCAACTTTATAATGGACAAATATTGTTTATTTGTTGAAACCACTACAGGACCATCCATGTGAAGAGTAGCCATATTTAATCTACGACTTTCATCAACATTATTATTAATAGTAAATAATCGATTTGCTTATAACACCCAATCGTCTGGATCACTACCATCAAACGTTTAAATTTGATATGAACAATTTCTCGTAAGTTTCTAAGTACCGCATCCATGGATTGATAATTGAGTCTAACATCCATGATTCAATGAAAGCACCAATGCGACGATTTAGATAATGATTGTATATATATGAATAATAATTATTATTAATTACAATATTTAAATAGATTATACTGTAATATAATTATTGAATATCTACATTCCCATACTAGGATGAAACAAGATAATTATAGAAGAAGAAAGAGAAGAAGGAGAAGACCCAAGAGATAAGAAGGAAGTTTATTTATCTTTTACATATCTTTTTATATACATTCTATTACAATTTATAATACAATCCACCACAACGGTAATAACTGTTATGCTATTCTAATTTCAAATACTAATCAATAATTCCTTCCCGTTTAACATAATATTTCCTAAACCTAATCCAAAGTCATAACAAATTTTCTCTTGATTTGGATAGATCTTGAAATCAGTGAAGCATAAGAAGTGATGGAAATCAATTCAGAGTTGAAATGAATAAGTTATGCCATTTGTTTCCACCGATGTGTCTTGCATTAGGCTAAAAATGGGTTGGGATATTTTGAACACATCTAAGTGATCCCATGAGACCCTAAAATGTTGTATGATAATGTTTAAACACTTTAAAAGAAAATTATTCAACATCACATTCCACACTTCAAATTTTATTCCAAAATGTTTTACGAGGATACAATGTGATATGAGTAATCCCAAATTGTTAAAATAATTCAGTTTTTGTGTCTTCACAAATTCACCTGCACCGTCACTACGTTACTCTAATTCAGACTAATTTCAACAATATTTGTAAAACACACTAAAATGTAAATTTTCAAATAAGCAAATAATACCATGTAGATGGTGTTACAGTCGTTAATAAGACCCAAGTACTAGCACAAACCCTCGAAAAAAGTTCACAGATGAATATCCTATACGTATAATATTTAAAACTATTTTAGATCATTTTTTAATAAGGAGAAAAGATAGTGGATGACTATTTCCTAACTGAGAAATATTAAATTAGACTCAGAGTGACTAAAACCAAAATGATGGGTTCTATTTTTCAAAACTTGTAATGTACAAGGAGAAGGCTGACCTAATAGATTGTGTCATACATTCTCCAAATTTGACCTTTTATCTAGTTATCAGAGAAGTTACTATTTACACGCTGCCCCTAGTGAATCCGTCCATTGTATTATATCCTTAATACAAAACAAATGGATTAAAAAAAATGCTAAACTAAGAAATAGATAATATACACTTAGAAAGATATGAGACAACAAGTAGTTTGCTTTTCTTAGTCTTTTAATTCAATAAATTGGATGGATATGTACCAATATAGTATATAAGTAGAGAATTACCATTATTAATCATAATAATATCTTTACAAGAGTATGAATACTTACTAGTCAAATAAGGATGATCTGAAGTTATATTATGACTGATACACGCCGATATAGCTATGTAAATTTGATTGATACAAATTCAAATTTATAAGGATTATGGCGATTACATTTCATATGGTAAGACAATCGCGGGGTTAACAAAAAGTTATCAAAAATTATTTGGAACACATGAAGATGCGTTTACGGCTTTACCGAAGCTTTTTGATGCTTTACGAAGCACTAACCGGGAATTAATATATGAGTTTGAGTATAAACGTGTTATGGGTAACAAAACTACGTTCAATATAATATTTTGCGTATTTGGAGCTAATATCGAAGGTTTCAATCATTTGATGCCCGTGGTTAGCATTGATGCACACATTTATATGGGAAGTATGATGGTAGACTTTTTATTGTGTTTAGGTATAATACGAACAATCAACTATTTTCTTTAGGTTATCTGTTGACCGATGTTGACTCAACACACGTGAAGCTTTTTTTCCACTTGCTTGAAAAAATATTTTACGTTGAACCAGAAAATATGTTTATTGTCGAATCGACATAGAGGTATCTTACGTAGTGTTGCTAATGTGTTTCCTGAACCCGAATGAGTCCATCGATTTTGTGCGCATCACTTAGCTAGCAATTTGTATCACAAATCTAAAAATCGGTTGGCAAAGAACGATTTCATTGATTTTGATTACATATCGATATGCATCAATTCGATAAGTATTACCAAAAAAATTTGCGAGTTAAATAACGGTAAATACAAAGGTTGGGTTGAAAATATTCCGAAGGAAAAATAGTCTCTTTCTATTGTAAACATTTCAAAAAAGTGTCGGTTACTTTGTGGAGAGGCGACATCTAGGGAAGGATGCTTTGGAACTCGAGAGTGTATTCCCACCAAAGGTCGCCATTGAAATATATAACAGTGTGGAGTATGCGACTGGTTATGTTCCTCAAATTCACGATGCATTTAATGGTATATGGGTCGTTCATTCTTTGGATGGTAGGAAGATGGAAAATGTTGGGTCGTCCATGTTGCAATTTCATATGTATTACTTAATATGTTGGTGAAGAACATGGATACCACTCATATGTTTCTGAATATTTAACGTTGTCCAAGTACATGGATTCGAATGCTAGAAAGTTTTGTCCCCTTATGGATGTTCTCGACTACCTAAGTTACGAAGGTATTAAAGTTGTGGCATGCATATATATAATAATTACAAGGAATGGACGAAGAAGGTCTTCCAGGTTCACGATGAAATGGATTCAAGAGAAGATCGAGGTACCAATCCTTGTAGCACTTGCAAAGAATATGGGCACAACAAAAAGACTTGTGGTAGTAGTCTGAAAAATAAATAATAGTATGATTCGTGTTATATTCATGTGCTCTTGTAATATTATCGACTTTTTAGCTTATTGTATTGTCAAACATAACGTTTGAATTGTCGATTAATTGTTGGTTTGTTTGATTTTGGATTATTCGGTTTAGCTAGTTGTTTCACATAATAATGTAGGAAAAACAAAAAAAGAATTTTTTTTTTGGGTTAAGGCGGTATCTTGACTACCGCCTAAATCATGGGTGCTCTCGCACTCAATGAATTAAAAAAAGGTGGTGATCGGGATGCCGTCTTTCAGTGAAAGGAGGTTGTCCAAACGCTGCTGTTAACATAAGATATTTTTTACTAATTAATCTCGTATTGAGTACATTATTTTTAACAACCTATTCAAAACTTAAACTCATCCAACATATTTAAAACAAGACAAACTAACATTAGAATTCGACAAACATGCATTCATCCAACATTTTGCAAACAAGATAAACTATGTTTTTAATTGAAAACACATAAATTCAACTAAACATTCAAGAATGATAAATTAATAAGCTCGACTCTAATTTCGTTTCCTCCTTCTCGCTCTACTTTAAGTTGGCCTTTGAACTTCCTCTTTCATAACGTTTAAACTCGTGATTTGTTCAATTAATTCTTGCTCTCCATCATATTGCATCATCTCCTTCATATGAACCTTCATATCATCAATAGTAACCCTCGGCTCGGCTACACAGTAGATACCTTTGATAGTAGCTTGAATCTATCTGCATACACATATCAATATTAAAACTTAAAGAAATCAATAAAAAAAGGTTTAAAACATACCAGTTTTTGAAGTTGAGATCCACGAGGGTGGAACTCTTGTTCAAGATCAACACCCACATTTCAAGCTTGAGGGGTGGGGGCGATATATATCCTTGAATTTGTGCGTTACCACTACTCATATTCCAAAGTACACCCAATGCTTTTGGAACTCTTGTTCAAGATCAACACCCACATTAAAATTGATGGTAAATTTGAAAATTAGTACTAATTTACATAATCATCAACTTGATATTGATGTTTATGTTGATTATAATTGCTTCATTTAACCAATTATGACCTTAAGTTGATTCTTATGTTGATGATTAGTAGGGGTGAGCACGGTACGGTTCGGCTCGGTTTTTTGTCATAACCGAAACCGAATGATTCGGTTTTAAAGGTGTCGGTACCGAACCGAATGGTTCTTATCAGTTCGATTTTTTCGGTTTTCGGTTCGCTATATGTTCGGTTCGATTTTTTTCCGGTTATGGTATGTGTTTAATTCGATAGTTGTATATATCTTGGGTGCGTGTACTTAAGACATTTTATTTTCTAACAAATCCATATATGAAGTGTTTGATTTTCATTTATTGACCCGTGCAGGAAATTGCATTTCTAGAACTCAAATATTATATATTAATCGTAAATAAATAATTTCAAAGTAATATTTATAAAATTTAATGTGTATGATTTACCTTCAACAAATATTTATAAACGAAGGATTTTTTAAAATATATCGACTAATGACTTATCTAAGAATATGTTGCATATTATTACATTTTTAGAGGCGGTGCATGTCATATATGAAAATTTTTGTTTTAAAAAACTATACCAGTTTCTATCCCATTTTCATAATCTCTTCAAGAATATATATTAAATTCAAGAATGTCTTAATATTTGTATTTTTTCGGTTCGGTTTTTCGGTACGGTTTAGCATAGAAAAACCGTACCGAACCGAACTTTTTCAGTTTTTTAAAAAGCTTATACCAAACCGAACGGTTGTCGGTTATCGGTTTTTTCGATTCGGTTTTATCGGTTTTTTAGATCGGTTCGGTTTTTTCGGTTTCATTTTGCTCACCCCTAATGATTAGTACTGAATTTACCCAACAATTCACATTAAGTTGATGATTATTATTTAATATTCACTTTTGTTATTTGTTTCCTCAAACTGTTATCAGATTCCTCAAATTAGAGCAAAAATCATGAAATTACTTTGTATTTAGTAATTTCCTTAAATTTGGGAATATTTTTAGAACTCATGTATTATTTTATTTTACTAAGGTGGTGCAGAGTTTTTCAAACTGGATAATATTGACATTGAAGTTTTACTAAAATTGATCAAATTAGGAATTACCCAGTTATTGTTGACAAGTTATGATATAAAAACAATATGTGCAAAAAAGAAGAATACAAAATAGAAAAGGTAAACCTCACTTCATTTTTTTCGACATTTTTAAATATGGTATAAAATAAAACCCTGTCCCAAAATACAAAACTGTGAGATAAATATTTGATTAACTTGAGAAGTTACTTAGAGAAAAATCAAAATGGAAAACTAAAGATAAATGTTAGTCCAATTCATAGATCTAACGTAAAATTTAGTGGAAAAACTATATGAAAATCCTAAAAAACCTTCAAAATTAATTTCCTACCAAATCATCACTACATAAAGGTTCTTATCTACGTATTAGAGTTTTTTTTCTCTAAATTTTTTATTTATTTTAAAAAATTATTGAAAATATCTTTGGATATGAGGAAGTATCTTGAAACTGACAAGGGTTTTGGTTCGTTTCTTGAGAAGTAATGATATAGACAATGTTAATTCATTCTATAGAAAAAGTTTCTTTTATAATTATGTATATATATATGCAGGTATGTATATGTTGTTGCATATTAATATCATGGAGTACATAACACTTATTATTTTGGTAAAATATAATTTACAATAAATTTGGAAATTAACCACTTTATGAGGGAAGGTTATCATATTTAAAAAGTATTTTTTTGAAAGACAAATATTGTGGAAATCTAGATAGCTCAAGAACTATGAGAATTGAAGAAATGGTGTTCAATGTTTTCAAAGATTTAGTTACATACATTACAAAAGTTGTCGATATCACACCTTCTAATGAATTATTATGTTAAGTAGGGAGGATGATTTTGAAAGATCTTTAAAAGAAGTTTATTGTTTATCTTAGGTGGTAATTGTTGTGTTTTATTTGTATAAACCAGTAGAAACTAATGCAGAAGTAAAATAAAAGTAAATAATAAATAACATTACTTGTCGAGGCTCGGATTGGATCCGATGTCTTTAAGGTATTTAGGCCACGTACATGTGTCTTAAGTTTGCTGGCTTCAACCTCCAGGATACAACGACAAAACTATTCAAAAGGAACTGACACACGAATTCTTAAGAATTTCAACGAACTTAATAATGCTGCTTCTTACTATCTCTCTCTTATAATTTTAATGCTTTGAAAAATGAATGAATGAAATGGTTAAGTTGTCCAACTATTTATAGAAAATGAAAAGGTGGCTTGCCAAAGGTTGTGATGTTTCATTTTGGAGTTACGTTGTATTAATTTAACATACACTTACAAGACCAAAAAACTTGGGCTGGTCCAGATGGTATGAACCTACGGCCTAAAAGCCCAACAAAGTTGATGGTCCAGGTTCATACCCTACCTAAGGCCCAATAAAGGTATGAACCTAAGGCCCAAAAGCCCAACAAAGCTAATGGTCCAGGTTCAAACCCTAACAGGCCTTTTTTTCTTTCTTTGTTTTATAACAAAAAGAAATATAATAACATATATTGTTTTTTTTCTTTTAATTTCTCCAAATTACATGAATCAATTTCTCATTCAATTTCAAATTATTTTAACCAAGTGAATATATTACGTTAATTTTTACAACTTGAATAAACGCATTAATATTAGAATCATTTCGTGAAATTGAGTCACCGACTAACATCGTAAACATGGTCAACACTTGGGTAGAACCCCATTTGTCCAACAGTAATTTAATAGTCTAAATATTTTTTCTATGTTTTCATTTGGTTTAAAAGAGAGGGAGAAGTTCCATTCAATTTCATCTTTGTTAATTTATAATTTTTTTGCCATAATGTCGTTATCGAGACCTTTTATAGTTAGATTTCCATCTTTTATTGGTTTATATGTGATAATATCTTTTTTTGGATAGATTTTGGTATTAATTTGACCTATTTTTAGTTGTATCTGCTAGAAATTAAAGTAAAAAATATTTCATCAGTGTTGGAAGGGGAAAGTAATGGTTTAATATATTTTTACCTTCTATATTTTCAAATGACCCAACACTGAAGAGTAAGGGGTATACCCCAACACATCGTTGGACTTAAGACAATAAATTCTATTTTCATAGGATATTCTCAAGATAGTTTTGCATATATATTTATTATTAGAAAAATCGATAAAAAAAATATGTGGAATAAATAAATAGATCGAAAAAGAGTAATGATACCTCCGGCCATTGATGTCTTAAGAAACTTTTCCTTATGTTTTGTTCTTCCAAACTCTCAAGCATTCAACAATAGATGGTGTATAATTTTTGTGTGAATGAATTGAGTTTAGGGATCAAAACTCTAGTATATATAGCCAAGCTCCCATCAAGCTTTTTAATGGCAATGAATTAGGTGTTACAACCTTTCATTTGCAAATGGTTAATAGAAAAGTGTTACAACTTTTCATTTGTATAAGATTAATGGAAAAATCATTAAGATAAAATTAGTGGATGGATTAATGTTGGATCATGAGAAGCCAAAAGTCATAAGTTTATTTTATTCATCAATTTAAAATAAAGACTAATAAAATATAATGAAGTTAATATTAATAAAATAAAAATGACTTATATTTATACCCCTAGATGATAATTCCATTTGTGAATCTAGAGATGTTGACTTGATTGAACACTTCTTTCCTTTGGAAAAATGATTGATTTGAATACTTATGTACTTTCTAAACCCGTGTCTTCTAATATTGATGAGCCTTTGAGTGATATTAACCCCAATTCTTTAATTTCTATGAGCCCTAGTAGTATTCCTATGAATGAACCTACGAGAAGTATGAGGAGTATAATCGAGTCAAGTTTTGGTCCCAATTTTATCACTTCTTTTATGATTGAGGGGTTCCATTTAGACATGCTTAGTGAAGAAGTTATCACTTGCTCTCTTAAAGACGAATCCCCTGAAACTTATAACGAGGCTAAAACATAAGTACACACTTTTTTCTAGTCAAAATTTAATTGTCATTCATGATTCTAAGAATTTTTTTTATCCTTCTCCTTGATTTTGTAATTACGTGAAAATTAGTGGTGTTTTATCACCTTTATTAACCTAGGTTACTCTAGTTTTTTTTTCTTGTAACTTTCTTCATCATTATAGTATATTTTCAATTGAGAAATTGTAGTATAATGCTAATCCCAGCAGCTTTGTTGAGAATTCATAAAAGGTTAATGATCTTTGATGGTGTAACATTTGTTTTGTCTTTTCTTTTGATTAAGCTCTGTGATACTATGAGATATATTGTTTATATTTCTTTTAAATTTTTCAATTAATCTTTCAAAAGTGTGCTCAGTTTAACATATTTTTCATTATTCCCTTCTTTAATATAAATAAACATTTTGAAACTTTTTGTATTTGGATTTACAAATTTAAGTTTTATAGGCGAGTGATATGTTCCATTGAAGGAAGATCAAAAATAAAAGCATAGGAAAAAGAGAATCCCAACCTCTATTAAAAATGGATATATCAAATTTTCCTTTATAAGATCTTCAGCACTTCTTTTTTTACTCCATATGAATAAATATCATTTTTAGGTAATTTCATTTAAGTTATTTTAAGATATGGAGTTATTAATCTTGTTTGAATAATGTTTATCATTTCCACGAATCTTATCATATGCATTTTAATCATATTGATCATCTATTAGGAACCAAGTCGTGATTGTTGAAAGATTGATAAGTTTTGTGATTTCAATTATATTTTTTCACTTTTTTGTTTCATAAGGAGAAATATAAACACATGTCGGATGAAATTTCCTATGTTTTCATCATTTATCGTAAAATTGATATAATTTTTAGAAGATGAGATAACTTTGATATTATAATGTTTTTTAACTAAGAGGAGAAAAAATCTAGATTTACCAATACGTTCAAAGGTTATAACATACAATTCATATATAAATAATTACAAAGAGCACAGATTTTAGACTTAGAATTAAATAAAAAATAATACTATCTTAGAATTGTATCCCTTGACAACATCCTTAAGTGCTAAAATTGTATAGGGGGTGCATACTCCTTCACAATTTCAACTAATATGTACACGTATTCTTGTTCGGCTTATTCTAGGGATGAATGTAAACCTTCTCAATAGTTACTCAATAACTTGACTATTTTCTAACATATCACCATCAACTGGAAGATTGTCAAAAGTTTCTGGTGGTTGGCTCTTTTTAATGCTCCATATTAAGGCCCACAACATATCAAAGGGCCTAGTAAATTCACTAAGATTTATTTTACCAAAAAAATTCTTAAAATCCATGTATCTGAAGTATATTAAGAATGAGTGAGTATTTTCACGGTGGAGAACAAAGTGGAAGGGAGAATTTATTTCATTGTTAATTTGGTTTTTGTTTTTTGTGGAGTTTTGAAGGAAGTGATGTGGCTAAATGCTGGTGTTCGGAGAGGGGAGAGAATTTTCATCTTTGAAGAGGTAATTTTAAATATGGTTATAAGGTTTGGTATCGTTCTTTGCAATTTCAATTGGGTGTGAGCAAAAGATGAGGGATGGTGAGCTTATGTTTTAATTTGTTTTGTGTGTTAGTGGTGTGCTAAAGATATTTGTGCTTTCTGTCAACAAGTTATATCTTATGTATATCAAATTAAATATCAAGGAAAATCAAATATTATCTAGACTCATTAATAGAGTCCATTTTTAAAGGCACTCGAATCACACTTGTAATCTAACTCAACACATCTTTGGTCCACAAATCCATGGGAATGTTGTTAAACTTGACCCCAAAAGACATTTTACTACACTCCATGCTTTCAAACTATATTCCATCTTTCCAAACACTTAAAAAAAGTGGTTTACAATTTATGTGCTACATTTGTGTAAGAATTCTTGTACAATAATTCTCTTCAGTGAATCTGAATAAAATAATTCCTCTATTTGATTGGATTTTGACTTTACCATACTTATTCAAATGATATTTGAAAAAGTTACCCACCATATATGAAAAAGGCATGTAACTTATGAGCTCACCTACTTGACCACAATTGTACACCTACATCAAACACATGGACATGCATTTTTTTGGTAATTTTTTTTTCTTATGTTTGACTAGTTCATGGAAATTGAGTTAATTATTATTCTTAATTTACAAATCAAATAACGTTTTTCTTCACTTGTTCACAACATCACCCGATCTTGTGCATTTTGTATGTTGACTATATTTAAACATGACTTGACTAACAACTTCAATTTCACTAGATTTTCAAATTTTCAAATTTGGAGAGTTGACTTGATTCAAACTTAGAAGAAAAACTCTAACAACATTTGTATTACCCACTCTATTATAACACGATTTAGAGAATTAATTAATAGTCGCTAAACATCTCCTAGGAATATTTCTGAGTTGAAGGAGATTTTTTTAGGTACCATTAGAAAACGGTAACAAAAGTAATCGCGCTATAATAATCCAGATTGAGTCAGCTTTTTTGAGAGAACTAATAGGTTTTGACTTTTTGAAGACTTCATGAATACCACAAATTACCCATTATATTTTAGATTGTTGATACCTTTTATTTTTGGAAAAAAAAACTTTGGCCCATTATTCTTTTTTTTGTGAAACGATTTACCATTTTTCTAATTTTTGGGTAAATAGATAGTCAATGCCTTATCAGTGCCACGATAATACTCAATTACTATTTGAATAATATCTTAAATATTTACGTATTTTTTTTGTATTTATGTTTTTTCACTAGTATAGTAAAAAGATGAATAAAAAATTTAAAAATTTAAAGAAAAATTAAACAAATTGTAATTATTCTTAATAAAAAATTAAATCAAATAAAGGGATCAAATTATCTAACATCCTTAAGATTATATCGTTCAATATATATTACAAACAAAAGTTTAGAGAATTTTTAACACCATTTACAAAAAAGCGCATCACATGACAAAGCTCTAACCACCAAATTGACAACACGAATATCAATCATACAAAGGATATGTGATTACTTAAAAAGGTCTACAATCAAAGAATTTCAGTAAGACGCTACCATTTGGAACATGAAATTGCAAATTATACCCAAAGTGCAAAGTCTATTCAAGAATTTTGTTAACTTTTATCATTCTTTGGCTTACATATTAATAAATAATTTATATTAATGTACATGATAATGCCTTGGCTATAATAAAGAATGTCCATGAATATAGTCAAAGTGATTAGGTGCTTATCAAATTTTGCTTTAAGTTTGGACAACTTCGCTCAAATGTAATGAGTCGAGATACATCTCCAAATCTTGATGATTGCCTCAATGAATTGTTACGGAAAGAAAAATTGTAGATTACCTAAGTTTCCATAGAGAAAAAACGATGAATAATCACCAGACATGCGTCTAGATTATGCTACTAAAATTGTGTTTTGTACTAAAGAAGGGTGTAATATTATAGGTGTAAGGATTATGGTAACATTTCTAATGATTGTAAGTACCCGTTTTGCATGTATTTTATAACAAAATGACAAATCATTTATGCGTGCTTCATATGCCCACACAACAAGAAAAATATTGCCCACCATGCCGCAACTAGCATCTCCTCGCTACGTGTAGCTTCTCTAGCCATGAATAATTATCCTGCTGATGTTTCCTCAGATCATAAGATCACTTTATTAACTCTCGATTTATTCGAAAACATGATCTAATCTCCTTTGTCCATTATGGTTATTACAAGTAAAAAACACTTTATATCTAATTATATGTTGTACTGGAATTTAGGTGTATCAAATCAAATAACCTCATGTGATTCTACTCTTACCAATGTAAAAAATACAAATGTAATCTAGAAATTCAAACCACAAGTATTGAGCCTCTTCACATCAATTCCATTGGTGATGTCTCTCATCCTCTTCCATTAAAATATATCTTTGTTTTTCCATAATTATCTACTAATCTAGTCTTTATAGAAGAACTAGTTTATAATAATTATCATGTCTTATTTTCTCTTTCTGGCTTTGTAGTGCAGGATCTAGACTCAGGGATATGATCATGAAGGCCCAAAATATGGTATATTTTTTCCAATTGAAAGTTCCCAATATATGTGTATTTCCTCGTATTTCCTTCCTTACAAAATCATATTTGACCATGTGTTAGTTAAGACACAAATGTTTAGGTCATCCCCATTTTCATAATTATTATCCTTGAATAAAAAATTTTCTAAAACATACGTTTATGTTTTATATTTAAAGCTACGAAATTAGAAAAAGAAAGAACTAAATTTCCACCTGATATAAATAAATTCTTTTCAAAATTTTATCTTATACATATTTATGTTTGGAAGATTACTATTGTTATTTAACACTATTACCATAAGTATTTTGTGTCCTTTATAGGAGATCATAACCATTATACACGGTTATATTTTCTACACTCTTAGTCTGAAGTATTATCTATATTAAAAAAGTTGTACACTAGTCTTTACTCAATTTCATGCAACTATTAAAATTATTAAATAAATTTGTGGGGTGAATACATGTCGCATGAATTCAAAAATTACCTGCAAGACACATTAATCATATCTCAGCGTAGCTGTCCATATACTCACCAGCAAAACGGGTCGAAAAAATAAATAAAATTAACACCTACTTGTTGTTGCTAGAACTATTCTTGTAGAATCCCTAGTTATTTCAATTTTTGGGTCAAAGCAATCTCTACATCCGTCCATTTAATAAACAATTTACCATTTCAAAAACCCTTAAATTTATCCTCTTATTATTGCTAGCACAATTTTCTCCCAAAGCATTATTATCTTCATGTATTTGGTTGTGTTTGTTTTCTACATCTTCCTTCAAAAGAACAAACAAAGTAATCACTCAAGCTTACGATGTGTTTTCTTAGGTTATACACCTCAACAAAAATGTTGTTATGTTTTGATTTTTAATCAAACGCATTGGTATATCTCGAATTATGGTGTTGTTTGAGCGTATATACTTTTATTAGCATGAGATAAATCAAGTTCCACAAAAATCCATATCATATCTACCTACCTTTAATGACATAATTCCTACTACTTATGCTAGCCACAAACTTCTACGAGTTTACACTTGCTACAAACAAACTCAAAATGGCACAAATATGTTCACTGAACAAGATCTTGACTCGGTACCAGCTCCAGCAATTGATGCATTACATGAACAAGACTCCTTGATTCTAAATCCACCCATAAATACTATTTTACTTTATGGTCATGTCATTCATCCTCCTAATGAATTTTTCCATACCTCATTAACATCTATGATATCTGCCATTACTATTCCTAACTCTTACTCTCATGTTGTTAAACATGATATTAAGAAATTAACAATGCAGGGTGATATTTTGCTTTGTAGGCTACTCATACTTGGGATATTGTTCCATGTCCCTATCATGTTCGTGCGATAGGATGCAAACAAATATACTTTGTATAATTCAAATCAGATGTCTCCATAGATAGTAAGTAGACTAACTGGTTCTGGTGGGGAAAAAACAAAATATGGAATTGACTATGAGGAAATTTTTTCCAAATTGATGTCGGTTCAAACATTATTGTACTAACAGCTTTTAACATGTGGCTTATTTCTCATATTGATGTTAAAAATGAATTCTTGTGTGGAGATTTAAAAGAAAAAGTTTACTCAACATCTCATCCTGGTATTATTATTGTTAAGAGAATGATGTTTGTTAATTGAGACAATCCTTATATGGTCTCGAACAAGCTCACCGAGCATGGTTCAAAAATTTCCAACTCATTCTCAGGTAAGTAAGGGTCATCAATGTTCTTCTCTGTGCTCAAAGTAAATAATATTCATCAATCATTCGTGCTCAAAGGAAATTAGAGCCATCAATGTTCTTTTCTCAAACACATGCGGGTATAACTATCCTTATTGTCTATTTTGATAATATAATTATCACTGTTTCATATAAAAATGGTATTCATTTACTCCAACACTCCTTACATTCTTCTTTCAATATGAAAGTCCTTGGTCCCTTACATATTTTTTGGGGCGTAAAGTATGTACATCTCCCAAAGGTCTCCTCATCAATCAGCAAAAATATACAAAAGATCTCATACCTCTGGCTCAGCTTGAGGACTTTGATGCATTTAATTCTTTTCGGGAAGTTAATATTGAATACAACCAAGATGATGGTAACTATCATTGGATCTAACCTTTTATCTCACTCTCGTCGGAATCTTGGTCTATCTCACCATTAGATGACTCGATATTAGTTATAAAGTTTATATTGTTAATCAATTCATGACAACTTTAAAGCACGTATATTTTTCACTGTCAAAATAATTAAAGATGATATTATCATTTAGATAGAGGTCTAACAACTCCAAAGACCTTAGATTCACTTTCTTGAATGAATTCAGCAATGGTACTATCTAATTTAGTAGGAGTAGTTAGTACAAAAAATTTCACGTATAGTTTTTCTATTATTAGATATATTAGACATTCTTTCTTTAGATTTGTGTTTGATGTATTTCCATCATTAATCATTAACTAGCTCATCTTCTACATTACTGGAATTGATGTTATGATCATTATTACTTTGTTTTTGAACCCATATTCGTTTTCCTTCTTTTTCTTAACATTAAGACATTTTTGAATAGTTTGTACATACACTTTATATGATTTGTCGAGCATATGATTCTAGTCATACACTACCTCAACTTCCTACAAATCATGTAATCATACATCAATATACAACTTAATTCTTCTTTCATGTCAACTTCCATATAAACCCTTGCATACCCAAATCTAGAGATAGACTCATTAAGATTCCATTTGTAAAGCACTCGGATTACACTTGTAATCTAACTCAACCATCTTTAGTCTATATATCCTTGGGATATTTCAAAACATCACCGAAAGAGACATTGTACTACAACCTATGCTTTCAAACTACATTCCATCTTTCAAAATCCTTAAGAAAAGAGGTTTACCATTAATGTGCTACGTTTGTTCAAGAATTCATATACTATACTTCTCTTCGGTGAATTTCAAAACAAACATGACTCCATATGATCGGATTTTGACTTTACCATATTTGTTCTATTGATATTTGAGAAAGTTACCCACCGAATAGAAATGATGTATGTAATCTATGAATTGGCCTACTAGACCATAATTTTACACCTACATCAAACAGATGGACATGCAATTTTTTGATAATTTTCCTTTATGTTTGACTAGTTGGTGGGTCCTTGGGTGTTATAAAATAAAGTACGAAAATAAAGGAACCAAAATTACTGCAAGTGCACGGTTGTCCAAGTAATATCCGATAAATCGGGTTTCGTTCTCAGGGACGGATTAGGTTCAACCCAAATATTAATCAAGTAGTAAGAATAATTATTGACATAAAAATAAAGTAGAAGATTTTTGTTTGGTTTTTTAAGTTTAAAAGATGCAATAAAATAAATAATAAAAGTAAATAACTAGAAATACATAAAGAAAGTAATTTGATAACTTCAGAGATGAGAGATACTGGAGTCTCGCAAGGAATCCACCTAATTAACGTAACATATGCTTGTCTAAGTGTATAATTGGTATTATAATATTAGTTGAGACTCTAATATCTCCTAGCCCCCTGTCAGGTGGACATAGGAGCTATCCTAAAGTACTATAAACCCCTGTATGGGCAAATATGCCTCTTCAGATGATATTAATTTACCTCTTTGGCTATGTAATTAGTTAAGCCTGTCGGTCAATAACGGACATTACACGGGTACTACCTAAGTCTGTATTCAAACCCCACTGTTGGATGATCACTTCGCCACTAAAGTGAATAGCCCAAATACTAAACGCTATTTCTACTTGTTCCTAAAAGAAATAGTAATGGAAAAAAAAAGTAATATCCAATATATAAAACTCAATTCAATTTAAATCCTAAGAATCCCAAATTCAAAACATAGAATAAATTAATTAGGGTTCATCCCTTTATTGCGATTCTCAAGTATATGGAAATTTAGCTCATGATAAAATTAAAGACTGAAAATAAATAAAAAGAATTCATATTCAATTACAGAAAATAAATTGATAACCTAAAGGGTAAGATGACTGTTGATGGAAGTCATGAATTCTCCCACCTCTAGTTTCTCCTTGCCGTCTGACTTGAAAACCTTTAGCCGCTTGTGTAATTTTCTGAAGTGTGTGAGAAGAGGAGGCTAATGGGTGTATTTATAGGTGTTTGGAAGTCCTAATTCGTTTTTACTTGGAGTGGAAGACAAGTTAAGAACTCTTTCATTCGCAGCCCTAAAATATAAAAAAGGTAAGATTTTGTTGCTGATTTGGTTTGGTCATATCTCCTTCGATACTTATCCGTTTGACGCGTTATGTATATCGAAATCACTTGTCTCGGAAAGATATATCCATTGGTCCAGACTATTCTCCCAAATTGGTAGCCAATATTGAGTTATGAGATCGTCTTTGAACGTGGCTGAAATTTCAGATATATTTGGTAACTTTATCTTTTCCTACTTTGCATATTTCCTTCCTTAATCTTCTTATTTCTATGTATATCGTATTTCCTTTACTTCTTAGGCTTGACTTGGTCTCTAATTAATTACCATATATCTTTTAAAACTTCACAATAAATAAATAATTAAACCGCATATGCTTAAAAATTAGTAAATCATTAAATCAAGACTAGAAATAAGAAAGTGCTCTCTAAAATTAGAAACTTGAATAAAATACTTCCTAACACACTAAGAATAATCTAAGACTTTAATTCTCACTTCTCCTCCTTGTATTGGTTTTCCATGAAATTCAAGAACCTACTACTTTGCAACTAAAATAACCAAATTAACGCACAAAAGCTCAAAAAATGCAAATAGTCTAATTCCAAGGGGAGAAAGTGTAATATGACGAAATAAGCATAAAAGTCTATCAAATAAGTCAAACATTCACCTAAAAGGATATCTCCAAAGGGGTAATAATTAGAACAAATAGGGAGACATCACTAGTTCATTAAAATTAAGTTAAATGTTATTCTTAATTTGTATAACAAATAACTTTTTTCACCATTTGTTCACAATATTAACGGGATCTAGTGAATTCCGTATTTTAACTATATTTAAATATGATTTGACTAACAACTTCAATCTCATTAGATATGAAATTTCCAATATTCGTAGAGTTGAACTGATTCAAACTCTAAAGAAATTTTTTAACAACATTCGTATTACCCACTCAATTAGAATACGATTAGAGAGTTAATTTTTAGTCGCTAAACATCTCATGAGTAATATCTCGAGGACCATGAGATTTTTTTAAGTATCACCAAGTATCACCAAAGAACGGTAACAGAAATTAAAAAAACGAAAAAATAAAAAGTAAGATCCGCAAATCACGCTCTAAAGATCCGGATTAAGTCACCTTTTTTATTTTACCTTACAACCTTTTTTCTTTAGTATTTTTTTTTCTTTCTTTTCCTCAAATTCATCATCTTTTTGCTTTCTTTTGCTTGTTTTCCTCCTTATTCATTTCACCATTAGAATAAAACAAAATTCAGAATTTTTTTAGTACAAAACTTCATCCATCTTTTTTTTATTTTTTCTCCAATCACTCTTTATTTTACTTATTTGTAATAGAAAAGATTTGATTTACTGAATTTAGTTATAAGCTAAAATATAGTTTATATATATATATTTTTTATTTTGCAAATATATCTTAACTATATTTTTCTTTTTTGGTAAGTGGTACATTTTATTGATTAGTCTCATCAAATTTTTATGCAAATAAGCTTTGGATGCATCTAAATCTTTAGAATTGAGTTAGTGAGGTATTAAAGTGAATTGAGATTTGCTGAAATTTTAATTTTTTTTTTGAAATTTTCAACGTTTGAATTAAATAATGGAAGATGTTTTTGATTTGAATCGGAGTAGCGTGATTCATGATCAGCCTAATCAAGACTGTATTTGAATGTTTTAGATTAGATGTAATTGATGATGACAATGATTTTACTGGAAGTGAGTGAAATAAAAGTAGGATAGATGGAAATTTAATTAAAAAGATATGGGTCTCAACAATAAGATGTTGTTGTGAGGTGGTTGAGAATATAAGGAACAAAGCACTCCTGATTTTGAGATGAAGCACAATATTATAAATAAGAAGGAATAACCTCTAAAGAGAAGAAGCTATCATTGAAGTTGGAAAAAGATCTTTTGGAATGGAAAAGATTTAGCAGGCCTTCTTTTCCTCTAAGGTCTATTATTAGATCTACTTGTAACCTTGTGAATTGAACACTAAATAAAATATATTCACAAGAGCTAAGTGTAGGAAATTGAATGACATCATCTTATAAAAACTACTAGGATAAATGTAAAGTAATTAAAAGATGTTAGTGAACAAGTGGGTGAATTAAACAAGGTAGCTGCACTATATGAAAATCAATTCTATTGTTATGAATTTGGGAACAGATGGATATTTGATTTCTTTGGCACCTAAGCTGTCATACTATGAATTGAGCTTAACATAGGATTATGAATGTGATGGTTACTAGTGAATCTTAAGATGATATTTTCGTTTATTCATTAATTTCCATGGCAGGGAAGAAGACATACAATCCCCTTGGAAGCATATGGTGTAGACCCCACACACAGATGTAAAGAATGCATGCATATATGTAAGTTGTTTGTTTCTCGATATTGGTCCACTTAATGGGATGTGATCTATACTAGAGATTGGCTATCAATTTCTGTCTTGTTATGACAGGTGGCGTACATGCAGCTGCTGTGGGATAGATCGATGGATCTATAAAAGGGTGGGGGTTATTTACTTGTTTAGAAAAATTAAGTCTTTCTTTGTTAGTGATATTAAATTGTGCAGGAAATATGATGCAAGGTAATGGTTCAAATGCTATGGTGTCTATGCCAGAAGAAGGAGATTTTGATCTGCTGCAAGACCACCCTTTACTGCCCGAGAATATCCCCACACCTATCATGTCCATTCCAGCAGAAGATCCAGCGGTTGCTACTTCTAGTAAAGGGAAGAAGAAGAATAAGAAGAAGAATAAGAAGAAGAAAAAGAAAAACAAATCCTCAAATTTTGAGATAGTCAATTGGACACCTTTACTTGTCAAACTATTAATTACAGCTGTTTCTTACATCAGCGAAGAGATTTCTACAACAACAAAAACCGTCAATCAGTCAATGTGGAAATCAATTTCACAGGTTATTGCTGAAAGAGGATTTCGTGTTTCGCCTAAGCAGTGCATGGAAAAGTTTTCTGAACTCTTCAGCAAGTACAAACGTCTGAATGAGATCCTCGGGTGGGGAACCTGTTGCAATGTTGTTGAGAATCCATTGCTCTTAAAATCAATGGATCACATCCCAAAAACGGCTAAAGACGAGGTTACGAGATTTCTTAGTTCTAATGATTTATACTATGAAGAGATGTGTTCTTGCCTTAACAACAATAGGTTGCATTTACCTCCTGACACTAAGCTGGAGCGTGCTTTGTTATTGGCTTTCGAAACAAACACCAGGGAAGAGAATCAATGTGAAAGTCAGATCCAGGCACAAGCAAAATCATTGGAGTTGAAGGGGGCCATGAAAGATGAAAGGAGTGAACTGGAAATTCTACGCTTGGAAAATGAAAAGCTGAAGCTTCAGAATCAAATGTTGGCACTCCAGTTGAAGCAAAAGGAGACAATTGGTGGCACTTCCACTGCCACTACCACAACCTACCTACATCAGCTTTAAGATTTATTAGCTTTATTACATCTGTATGCTCTGTACTGTATTTTCTCTTGATTCTCTATTAATTAAGGTTCCTAAACTTTCTGTTACTATAAATGCAATCTAGTTAAAATATATTACTTCCCTAACCTTGAAATTCCGCGAGAATCGTGGAACTCGTTCTTACTCAATAAATAGAGTACATGTGGTTTTATCGGAGAACTCAATATCTATGAATTTTTAAAACTTGAGGCATAATAGGTAGTTCACGGATACAAAGTATCCATAGAGGGTTTAATTCTGCTTTTCTTTGCTTTTAACATTATCTTATCAATGTAAAAGTTTGTAGTTTTGCATAAACTTCTAGAATAAAAAATACTGAAGCAACACATCTTGAAACTATTTTTTATTCTTTATTATATTTTTGTCATGGTTTTGGATTCGTTTAAAATATGATTACCACGAATATACGTTTATCTTGGTCCCTGGATGGTTGATACTTTCAATATTTGAAAAAAATACTTTTAAGTCCTTTAATTGTTTTTATGTCACAGTTAATTATTTTTCTAATTTTTTTGTCAAATAGTTAGTCAATGTAAGTAAATATCTATTAACCTTTTGGATAATATTTTAAATATTTACATTATTTTTTTACATTTATATTTTACTTTTTGTTCACTAGAATAAGAAAAAAATGGATAAAAAATAAAAAAAATGAAACCAAAATGTTATTATTTAAAAAATAATAATATTTAATAAAAAAAAACTTTGCACTGAATTGGTACTGACTAGGTATTTGTATAAATAGAAAAAAAATTGATGGTGTCACAAAATTATAAGATAAATGATCCAAAAAATCATTGTAAAAATAGAGATTGCCAGCGGCCGGGTGAGCAAAGGGTAATAGTAATTTAATTTAACTTTTCTATAATTTCATTCTTTTATTATTAATGGTTTTTTTGTAAAAACACTTGTACTAAACTAAATAACAATACATTTTTAGTCGCTAAACATCTCATGAGTAATATCTCGAGGACCATGAGATTTTTTTAAGTATCACCAAGTATCACCAAAGAACAGTAACAGAAATTAAAAAAATGAAAAAAATGAAAAAATAAAAAGTAAGATCCGCAAATCACGCTCTAAAGATCCGGATTAAGTCACCTTTTTTATTTTACCTTACAACCTTTTTTCTTTAGTATTTTTTTTTCTTTCTTTTCCTCAAATTCATCATCTTTTTGCTTTCTTTTGCTTATTTTTCTCCTTATTCGTTTCACCATTAGAATAAAACAAAATTCAGAATTTTTTTAGTACAAAACTTCATCCATCTTTTTTTTTTATTTTTTCTCCAATCACTCTTTATTTTACTTATTTGTAATAGAAAAGATTTGATTTGCTGAATTTAGTTATAAGCTAAAATATAGTTTATATATATATATTTTTTTTTTATTTTGCAAATATATCTTAACTATATTTTTCTTTTTTGGTAAGTGGTACATTTTATTGATTAGTCTCATCAAATTTTTATGCAAATAAGCTTTGGATGCATCTAAATCTTTAGAATTGAGTTAGTGAGGTATTAAAGTGAATTGAGATTTGCTGAATATTTTTTTTTTGAAATTTTGAACGTTTGAATTAAATAATGGAAGATGTTTTTGAATTGAATCGGAGTACCGTGATTCATGATCAGCCTAGTCAAGACTGTATTTGAATGTTTTAGATTAGATGTAATTGATGATGACAATGATTTACTGGAAGTGAGTGAAATAAAAGTAAGATAGATGGAAATTTAATTAAAAAGATATGGGTCTCAACAATAAGATGTTGTTGTGAGGTGGTTGAGAATATAAGGAACAAAGCACTCCTGATTTTGAGATGAAGCACAATATTATCAATAAGAAGGAATAACCCTCTAAAGATAAGAAGCTATCATTGAAGTTGGAAAAAGATATTTTGGAATGGAAAAGATTTAGTAGGCCTGCTTTTCCTCTAAGGTCTATTGTTAGATCTACTTGTAACCTTGTGAATTTAACACTAAACAAAATATATTCACAAGAACTAAATGTAGGAAATTGAATGACATCATATTATAAAAACTACTAGGATAAATGTAAATTATTTAAAAGATGTTAATGAACAAGTGGGTGAATTAAACAAGGTAGCTGCACTATATGAAAATCAATTCTATTGTTATGAATTTGGGAACAGATGGATATTTGATTTCTTTGGCCCCTAAGCTGTCATACTATGAATTGAGCTTAACATAGGATATATGAATGTGATGGTTACTAGTGAATCTTAAGATGATATTTTCGTTTATTCATTAATTTCCATGGCAGGGAAGAAGACATACAATCCCCTTGGAAGCATATGGTGTAGACCCCACACACAGATGTAAAGAATGCATGCATATACGTAAGTTGTTTGTTTCTCGATATTGGTCCACTTAATGGGATGTGAGCTATACTAGGGATTGGCTATTAATTTCTGTCTTGTTATGACAGGTGGCGTACATGCAGCTGCTGGGATCGATCGATGGATCTATAAAAGGGTGGGGGTTATTTACTTGTTTAGAAAAATTAAGTCTTTCTTTGTTAGTGATATTAAATTGTGCAGGAAATATGATGCAAGGTAATGGTTCAAATGCTATGGTGTCCATGCCAGAAGAAGGAGATTTTGATCTGCTGCAAGACCACCCTTTACTGCCCGAGAATATCCCCACACCTATCATGTCCATTCCAGCAGAAGATCCAGCGGTTGCTACTTCTAGTAAAGGGAAGAAGAAGAATAAGAAGAAGAATAAGAAGAAGAAAAAGAAGAACAAATCCTCAAATTTTGAGATAGTCAATTGGACACCTTTACTTGTCAAACTATTAATTACAGCTGTTTCTTACATCAGCGAAGAGATTTCTACAACAACAAAAACCGTCAATCAATCAATGTGGAAATCAATTTCACAGGTTATTGCTGAAAGAGGATTTCGTGTTTCGCCTAAGCAGTGCATGGACAAGTTTTCTGAACTCTTCAGCAAGTACAAACGTCTGAATGAGATCCTCGGGTGGGGAACCTGTTGCAATGTTGTTGAGAATCCATTGCTCTTAAAATCAATGGATCACATCCCAAAAACTGCTAAAGACGAGGTTACGAGATTTCTTAGTTCTAATGATTTATACTATGAAGAGATGTGTTCTTGCCTTAACAACAATAGGTTGCGTTTACCTCATGACACTAAGCTGCAGCGTGCTTTGTTATTGGCTTTCGAAACAAACACCAGGGAAGAGAATCAATGTGAAAGTCAGATCCAGGCACAAGCAAAATCATTGAAGTTGAAGGGGGCCATGAAAGATGAAAGGAGTGAACTGGAAATTCTACGCTTGGAAAATGAAAAATTGAAGCTTCAGAATCAAATGTTGGCACTCCAGTTGAAGCAAAAAGAGACAATTGGTGGCACTTCCACTGCCACTACCACAACCTACCTACATCAGCTTTAAGATTTATTATCTTTATTACCTCTGTATGCTCTGTACTGTATTTTCTCTTGATTCTCTGTATTAATTAAGGTTCCTAAACTTTCTGTCACTATAAATGCAATCTAGTTAAAAGACGGTATAAAAAATCCTTTCAATTATGCATATGAATGAAATATATTACTTCCCTAACCTTGAAATTCCGCGATACTCAATCAATAGAGTAACCCACTGGTAGATACCTGTGGTTTAACCGAAGTAATGAAGATCTATGGTTTTTTCAAACTTCATGCATAATAGGTAGATAATAGATACAAAGTATCCATAGAAGGTTGAATTCTGCTTTTCTTTGCTTTTAACATTATCTTTTCAATATACAAGTTTGCAGTTTTGTATATTGTTTTACAAATAAAAAATAAGGAAGCAACACATCTTGAGAGTATTTTTTATTCTTTATATTATACTTTTGTCATTGTTTTGGATTCGTTTAAAAGATGATTACTACGAATATACGTATATCTTTGTCTCCTAGATGGTTAATACCCTCAATTTTTGAAAAAATAATTTTAAGCCCTTTAATTGTTTCTATGTCATCGTTAATTGTTTTTCTAATTTTTTTGTCAAATGGTTAGTCAATGCAAGTAAATACCCATTAACCATTTAGATTATATTTTAAATATTTACATTATTTTTTTACATATATATTTTACTTTTTTTTCACTACCATAATAAAAAATGGAATACAAAATAAAAAAAATTAAAGAAAAAATGAAAACAAATTGTTATTATTTAAAATATAATAATAATTAATAAAAAAAATTGCACCTAATTTGTACTGAATTGCTATTTGTCTAATTAGGAAAAAAAAGTCACAAAATCATAAGATAAATGATCCAAAAAATCGTTCTTTAAAATAGAGATTGCCAGCCGGCATGCTTAGCAAAAGGTAATAGTAATTTATTTCAACTTTTCTATAAATTCATTATTTTATTATTAATGGTTTTTTTGTAAAAACACTCGTATTAAACTAAATAATGATACATTTTTTATTACAAAAACGAAAAAAGTAAGGAAGACACGAGGGTTATTGAAATAAGGTGGTAATGTACGGGATGGGTTGAAATTGTCATGTCCTACCCTCCATGTTTATGCGAGGGTTAATGTAGAGGCCTTACATGTAATCTAGTTACGATATGGTATGAAATTTATTCTGAATGTGTATGATAAATATTATGTTACTTCTGTAACCTTAAAGTTTTGCGACAATCGTGGAACTCATTCGTTACTCAATATGAACTTGACACGTCATGATTGGTTTATTTGTCATGATTGTCGATTTTGTTATAATTTATGAAGAATCTCTCGATAAATTATATTCCTTCGTGATAAATATCAAGATTAATATATGTTTGCTTCATTGTAAATATCTACCCTACTTGCATGCACATTCTATAAAAAAATTCAAATATTGTTAACCTGGTGCCCGCTTATAATATATGTATCATACAATCATTGAATAATAAGTAGATGTCATACCAACATCTATGATTTTTATTAAAAAAAGAATTCATGCATAATAAGTAGATACGTGTATCTTCGCTCCCCAAGGAATTGAAGTCTGGTCTTTTTTACTTTAACATTATCTTTTAATGTAACAATCTCCAGTTTTGTACATTTTTTATGAATATCACATATAAAAAGCTACAAAAGCATTTTAGTCAGCACTTTTTGAAGATTTTCTGGATTCGCATGAAAGGGTAAATACACTAATAACCCTATATCTTTTCCCTTTTAAAGTTTCTAATATCCTCATTTTTTGAAAGAAAACCTTTAGATCCTTTATCTTAGTTTTTTTACATAATTGGCAATATTTCTATTTTTTTGTCAAAGGGTTAGTCAAGGTCTCTTCAACGGATGGTGAATCATGTTTTTCAGTCTCAGATTGTATGCAACATCAAAATTTAAGTTGAAAAAATGATTGTAAAAAATCAACACGTTTGTGGAAGACCTACTCGATCTCGCTGAAATATTCTACGTAATGAGAAGTGTAGGTACTCGATTAAATCCCAAGAAGTGTTTGTTTAGGGTATATTCTGGAACGTTCTTTCGGTTCATTGGAAGACATCGGGGAATCAATGCTAACCCAACCAATAAATATACCATCCACAACATGAATCCACCTCGGACAATCAATACTTTACACTCTTTGACGGGGAAGGTTGCGACCGTCATTAATATTATGTCAAAATCTGTTAAACATTTTGCTTAATGGTTTAAAACATCGAATCAATATCTAAGATAGGTTTCGTAGTGCAATACATACTCTTAAGGGGCAACCTAGAAAAACCTTGACTCAATCTCTAAGACATATTATCGACTCTAATATGTACGACTAAGAACTAGCCTGTTTAAAACCCTTGACTAAATATTTAAGATAGGTTGTCAAGTGAAGTCTGTCGACTTAAGGGTAACCTTGGAAAAACCTCGACTCAATTTTCAAGACCTAAATCCCAAAAAGGTTGTTTAGTAAACTAAATGAGGTAGACCGTTACAATCATCTTATGAAACTAGAAGCCTCGAATAATTATTTAAGACATATTTTCGAATCTGTAGATTAGATAAAAGAGGTCACTTGAATATAAAATCCACTCCACCTTCACCATAGAGTGGTCGAGTAACTGATAAAAAAATGATCTTGATAATCATTTCATAATAGAAAACCTCAAATCCACCTTCACCAGAGGGTGGTTGAGTAATCTATATAATATAGATCATCATAATGATTTTATAAACTAAAACATCATCTTCACCTTTACCAAGGGGTGGAAGAGTAACTTATAACATATAGATCTTTATGATAATTTTATAGAATAAAACATTGACTCCACCTTCTCCAGTGGGTGATTGAATAACCTACAAAATGGAGATCTTGACAATCATTTTAGAAACTAAGTTCTTAACTCCACCTTAACCAAATGGGGGTCAAGTAACGTATAGAAAGGTTATCATAATGATCACTTATATATTAGAAAAGCTCGGCCCTTTCGTTCATAAAGAGGTTTTCAAGTAAAGCTGAATGATTTAGTTATCACCTCGTAAAAAAATCAATCCAACCCATACAAAGGGATTATCAAGTAAAATTAAATTATTTTATCTTGAGTGATCATCCACATAAATTAAACATTGATTCTACCATTTCAACAAGATTGTTGAGCAATTTTAAATGGCTAGATCGTCGTGAACCCCTCATGGAAATTTACCCGATGAAACAAATCGAGGCTCAAACCATCTTAACAAATTATTCTAAAACGAGAGGAAAATCCCTTACTAGATAAGTCAAAACTCATATTTTCAATAAATAGATGAAAGATCATAAATATCTAACGTAAACAATAAATCATGAAAGACGTCACTACTACAAAGAGTCAAACCAGTAGGCCATTAAAAAAAATTTATCTTCTAGAGAGAATTTTACTGTCCCTCAACACACTGGATATCATGTTAGTTGGGAGCCACAAAAGCTTTTAAACGTATGGATGAATGAGCAAGTGACATGGGAGTTCCAAAAAGAAAAACTGAGGGGGAAGGCCATAACCCTGAGGAGTAAAGTACTCGCTTCGTCGTAGAATTTATCATATGTTCCTCCATCATAGAGGAACCAATAAGAACTAATTAAGTATTCATGATAGCAGTTCCATAGGCGCAATTAGTGACTGGACTTCGAGGATAAGGAAAGGCATAGGCCAGTAAGCCAACATCCCTTGGTTATCGATATGAATTTTTTTATTATTTATATTTTTTCATGAATTTAAGTGATGTATAATATGTTGATGTTTAGGAGAAGCTTAAATGTGATGAATATCAATCCTAATGATGAGACAAAGGATTCAAAAAACCTTAAAGCCCATTAGCTTTTGTTTTCATGAAACAGTTAACCATTTTTCTAATTTTTTTGTTAAATAGTTAGTCAATGCCTTATCAGTGTCACGTCAATTCTCAATTACTATTTGGATAATATTTTAAATATTTACGTATTTTCTGTTTATATTTTATGTTTTTTCACTAGTATAGTAAAAAATTGGATAAAAAAATAAAAACTTTATAGAAAAATAACAAATTGTAATTATCTTTTATAAAAAATTAAATAAAATAACAAGAGATCAAATTATCCAACATCCTTAAGGATCTTATCATTCAATATATATTACAAATAAAAATTTAGAGAGATTTTCTAAAACCATTTACAAGAAAGTACATCACATTATAAAGCTCTAACCAACAAATTGACAACACTGATAGAAATAATCCAAATACCAGTAGTCTGAACGTGAATAAAATCTTTCACTATCTTATGGATGTATTATAGGGTAGACATGTGATATATCCTCTCTTTTGATAAATTAATCTACTTACGGGACATCTTTTTGGGAGTAGGGAATAAGTTAGTGATTATTAGTGATTATTCCGTAATGTTTTTTATATAGTATTTTTCTATCGTATTCTGGACATGTTGCTATTTATAGAGATTGTATGCTTTAAATCTATGTTAAGTGTGTAACATTTAGGTATATGGTTGACGCATGATGCAAAGATGGTAAGGAGAAGTCTAAAAGTCAAGTCCTACCCCAAGGCAAGGCGATGTCTTGATGTCACATTAATTCAATTACCATGAATCATTGGAGCTTTGGACAAATTTTGCTATGATTTAGATAATAATTGTATGTATATTAATAATAATAATAAAATTGTATATATATTAATTATGACTCTGGATTAGGTTAAGGAAATATTATGTTAAGCGGGAAGGAATTATTGATTGGTATTTGAAATTAGAATAGCATAACGGTTATTACCGTTGTATAATACAATTCACCACAACGGTTATGCTATTCTAATTTCACATACTAATCAATAATTCCTTCCCGCTTAACATAATATTTCCTAAACCTAATCCAAAGTCATAACATTGCCATACCCAATTTCAAGAACCTTTCCCTCAAGGTTCTGCTAATAAAATGCTTCTGCAAAGTACCAAATAATTCTTGAAATATGATCATATAGAAGAATAAAGAGTGAAAATAATGTTGTGGGAACAAGTGATCCACTTATTTGAAGCACTATATGCAGATATTCACTCTCTACAATAATATTGGAGTCAATATTTTTTCAAGAGAGTTGATTCTCAATGAAAATATAATCATTCATTTCTTCAAAACAAATCAAATTATCACAATCCACATTAGAAACCATATCTATAGATTTCATATCAATTTTTGATTGTGCTTTAAAACAAAACTCATTTGATATTTGCACAGTTTTGACATGTTGATCTGAATTTTCCAAAATAATATTCTCTACACTATTCCTTGTGTGCATAAATCGAATTTTCAATAAACGAACAAAATATTCACAACATTTTTATGAATATTAAAGATCTGATTTGCTTATAACACCCAATCGTTTGGATCACTACCATCAAAACGTTTAAATTTGATATAAACAATTTCTCGTAAGTTTCTAAGTACCGTATACATGGATGGATAATTGAGTCTAACATCCATGGTTCATTGAAAGCACCAATGCGATGATTTAGATAATAATTGTATATATATTAATAATAATTATTATTAATTACAGTATTTAAATAGATTATACTGTAATATAATTATTGAATGTCTACATTCCCATACTGGGATGAAACAAGAGAATTATAGAAGAAGAAAGAGAAGAAGGAGAAGACCCAAGAGATCAGAAGGAAGTTTATTTATCTTTTACATATCTTTTTCTATACATTCTATTACAATTTATAATACAATTCACCACAACGATAATAACCGTTATGCTATTCTAATTTCAGATACCAATCAATAATTCCTTCCCGATTAACATAGTATTTCCTAAACCAAATCCAAAGTCATAAACCATTTTCTCTTGATTTGGATATATCTTGAAATCAGTGAGGCATGAGAAGTGATGGAAATCAATCCAGAGTTGAAATGAATAAGTTATGCCATTTGTTTCCACCGACCTATCCCACATTAGGCTAAAAACAGGTAGGTTGCGATATTTTGGACACATCTAAGTGATCCCATGAGGCCCTAAAATCTTTTAAGATAATTTTTAAACACTTTAAAAGAAAAATATTCAACCTCACATTCCACACTTCAAAATTTATTCCAAAATGTTTTACGAGGATACAATGTGATATGAGTAATCCCAAATTGTTAAAATAATTCAGTTTTTGTGTCTTCACAAATTCACCTGCACCGTCACTTTGAATTTATTTTACTCTAATTCAAACCAATTTCAACATTATTTGTAAAACACACTAAAAATGTAAATTTTCAAATAAGCAAATAATACCAAGTAGATGGTTTTATAGTCGTTAATAAGACCCAAGTACTAGCACAAACCCTCGAAAAAAGTTCACAGATGAATACCCTATACGTCTTAATGAATAATATTTAAAACTATATTAGATTATTATTTAATAAGGAGAAAAGACAGTGGATGACTATTTTCTAATTTAGAAATATTAAAATAGACTCAGAGTGACTAAAACCAAAATGATGGGGTCTATTTTTCAAACTTGTAATGTACAAGGAGAAGGTTGACCTAATAGATTGTGCCATACATTCTCCAAATTTGCACTTTTATCTAGTTATCAGAGAAGTTACTATTTACACCCTGCCCCTAGTGAATCCGTCCATTATATTATATCCTTAATACAAAACAAATGGATTAAAAACAAATATGATAAACTAAGAAATAGATAATATACGCTTAGCAAGAGATGAGACAACAAGTAGTTTGCTTTTCTTAATCTTTTAATTCAATAAATGGGATAGATATGTACCAATATAGTATATAAGTAGAGAATCACCATTATTAATCATAATAACATCTTTACAAGAGTATGAATGCTTACTAGTCAAAAGAGGATGATTTGAAGTTATATTATGAATGATACACGCCGATATAGCTATGTAAATTTGATTGATACAAATTCAAATTCATAAGGATTACGGCCATTACATTTCATATGGTAAGGAAATCTCGGGGTTAACAAAAAGTTATCGAAAATTATTTGGAACACATGAAGACGCGTTTACGGCTTTACCGAACCTTTTTTATGCTTTACGAAGCACTAACCGGGAATTAATATATGAGTTTGAGTATAAACGTGTTATGGGTAACAAAACTACGTTCAATATAATATTTTGCGTATTTGGAGGTAATATCGAAGGTTTCAATCATTTGATGCCCGTGGTTAGCATTGATGCAACACATTTATATGGGAAGTATGATGGTAGACTATTTATTGTGTTTAGGTATAATACGAACAATCAACTATTTTCTTTAGGTTATCTGTTGACCGATGTTGAGTCCACACAAGTGAAGCTTTTTTTCCACTTGCTTGAAAAAATATTTTACGTTGATCCAGAAAATATGTTTATTGTCGAATCAACATAGAGGTATCTTACGTAGTGTTGCTAATGTGTTTCCTGAACCCAAATGAGTCCATCGATTTTGTGCGCATCACTTAGCTAGCAATGTGTATCACAAATCAAAAAATCGCTTGGCAAAGAAAGATTTCATTGATTTTGATTATATATCGATATGCATCAATTCGATAAGTATTACCAAAAAAATTTCTAGTTAAATGACGGTAAATACAAAGGTTGGGTTGAAAATATTCCGAAGGAAAAATAGTCTCTTTCACATGATCGCGGGTACTGTTATGTTAATATGACAACAAACTTATAAAAGGTATTTAATAACGTTTGGAAGGGAGTTAGGGGGTTTCCTGTGACGACCTTTCTATTGTAAAAATTTCAAAAAAGTGTCGGTTACTTTGTGGAAAGGAGACATCTAGGGAAGGATGCCTTGGAACTCGAGAGTGTATTCCCACCAAAGGTCGTCATTGAAATATATAACAGAGTGGAGTATGCGACTGGTTATGTTCCTCAACTATACGATGCATTTGATGGTATATGGGTCATTCATTCTTTGGATGGTAGGAAGAAGAAAAATGTTGGATCATCCATGTTGCAATTTCATATGTATTACTTAATATTTCGGTGAAGAACATGGATACAACTCATGTGTTTATGAATTTTAACGTTGTCCAAGTACATGGATTCGTATGCTAGAAAGTTTTGTCCCCTTATGGATGTTCTAGACTACCTAAGTTACGAAGGTGTAAAAGTTGTGGCATGAATATATATAATAATTACAAGGAATGGACGAAGAAGGTCTTCCAGGTTCACGATGAAATGGATGCAAGAGAAGATCGAGGTACCAATCCTTGTGGTACTTGCAAAGAATATGGGCACAATAAAAAGACTTGTGGTAGTAGTCAGAAAAATAAATAATAGTATGATTCGTGTTATATTAATGTGCTATTGTAATATTTTCGACTTTTTAGCTTATTGTATTATCAAACATAACATTTGAACTGGCGATTTTTTTTTTTGATTTTCACATAATAATGTAGGAAAAACAAAAAATCAAAAAAATTATTTTGGGTTAAGGCGGTATCTTGACTACCGCCTAAATCATAGGTGCTCTCGCACTCAATGAATTAAAAAAAGGTGGTGATCGGGATGCCGTCTTTCAGGGAAAAGAGGTTGTCCAAACGCTGTTGTTAACATAATATATTTTTTACCATTAATCACGTATTGAGTACATTATTTTTAACAACCTATTCAAAACTTAAACTCATCCAACATATTTAAAACAAGACAAACTAACATTAGAAATCGATAAACATGCATTCATCCAACATTTTGCAAACAAGATAAACTATGTTTTTAATCGAAAACACGTAAATTCAACTAAACATTCAAGAATGATAAATTAATATGCTCGACTCTAATTTCATTCCCTCCTTCTCTCTCTACTTTAAGTTGGCCTTTCAACTTCCTCTTGCATAACGTTTAAACTCGTGATTTGTTCAATTAATTCTTGCTCTCCATCATAATGCATCATCTCCTTCATATCTTCATATCATCAATAGTAACCCTCGGCTCGGCTACACAGTAGGCCTCTTTGAAAGTAGCTTGAATCTGTCTGCATACACATATCAATATTAATACTTAAATAAATCAAGAAAAAAAGGTTTAAAACATACCAGTTTTTGAAGTTGAGATCCACGAGGGTGGAACTCTTGTTCAAGATCAACACCCACAGTTAAAGCTTGAGGGGTGGGGGGATATATATCCTTGAATTTGTGCAATACCACTGCTCATATTCCAAAGTACATCCAATGCCTTTGGAACTCTTGTTCAAGATCAACACCCACATTAAAATTGATGGTAAATTTGAAAATCAGTACTAATTAACATAATCATCAGCTTGAATTTGATGTTTATGTTTATTATATCTTCTTCATTTAACCAATTATGACCTTAAGTTGATTCTTATGTTGATGATTAATTGATTTGTACTGAATTTACCCAACAATTCACCTATATTTTATATTTAAGTTGATGATTATTATTTAATATTCAATTTTGTTATTTGTTTCCTCAAGCTGTTATCAGATTCCTTAAATTAGAGCAAAATTCATGAAATTACTTTGTATTTAGTAATTTCCTTAAATTTGGGAATATTTTTAGAACTCATGTATTATTTTATTTTACTAAGGTGGTGCAGAGTTTTTCAAACTGGATAATATTGACATTGAAGATTTACTAAAATTGATCAAATTAGGAATTACCCAGTTATTATTGACAAGTTATGATATAAAAACAATATGTGCAAAAAAGAAGAATACAAAATAGAAAAGGTAAAACTCACTTCATTTTTTTCGTCATTTTTAAATATGGTATAAAATAAAACCATGTCCTAAAATACAAAACTGTGAAATAAATATTTGATTAAACTTAGAAGTGACATAGAGAAAAATCAAAATGGAAAACTAAAGATTAATTTTAGTCCAATTCATAGACCTAATGCGAAATTTAGTGGAAAAACTATATGAAATTCCTAAAAAACCTTCAAAATGAATTTCTTACCAAATGATCACTACATAAAGGTTCTTATCTACGTATTCGAGTTTTTTTTTCTAAATTTTGTTTATATTTTAGAAAATTATTGAAATATCTTTGGATATGAGGAAGTATCTTGAAACTGACAAGGGTTTTGGTTCGTTTCTTGAGAAGTAATGATATAGACAATTTTAATTCATTCTATAGAAAAACTTTCTTTTAAAATTATTAATATATATGTGTAGGTAGGTATATGTTGTTCCATATTAATATCATGGAGTACATAACACTTATTATTTTGGTAAAATATAATTTACGATAAATTTGGAAATTAACCACTTTATGAGGGAAGGTTATCATATTTAAAAAGTATTTTTTTGAAAGACAAATGTTGTGGAAATCTAGATAGCTCAAGAACTATGAGAATTGAAGAAATGGTGTTCAATGTTTTCAAAGATTTAGTTACATACATTACAAATGTTGTCGATATCACACCTTCTAATGAATTATTATGTTATGTAGGGAGGATGTTTTTGAAAGCCCTTTAAAAGAAGTTTATTGTTTATCTTAGGTGGTAATTGTTGTGTTTTAATTGCATAAACCAGTAAAACAATATAGAAACTAATGCAGAAGTAAAATAAAAGTAAATATATAAATAACATTACTTGTCGAGGCTCGGATTGGATCCGATGTCTTTAAGGTATTTAGGCCACGTACAGGTGTATTAAGTTTGCTGGCTTCAACCTCCAGGATACAACGACAAAACTATTCAAAAGAAACTGACACACGAATTCTTAAGAATTTCAACGAACTTAATAATGCTGCTTCTTTGTATCTCTCTCTTATAATTTTAATGCTTTGAAAAATGAATAAATGAAATGGTTAAGTTGGCCAACTATTTATAGAAAATGAAAAGGTGGCTTTCCAAAGGTTGTGATGTTTCATTTTGGAGTTACGTTGTATTAATTTAACATACAAGGTTTACTTAAAAGACCAAAAAACTTGGGCTGGTCCAGATGGTATGAACCTAAGGCCTAAAAGCCCAACAAAGTTGATGGTCCAGGTTCATACCCTACCTAAGGCCCAATAAATGTATGAGCCTAAGGCCCAAAAGCCCAACAAAGCTAATGGTCCAGGTTCAAACCCTACCAGACATTTTTTTCTCTTTCTTTATTTTATAACAAAAAGAAATAAAATAACATATATTGTTTTTTTTTCTTTTAATTTCTTCAAATTACATGACTCAATTTCTCATTCAATTTCAAATGATTTTAACCAAGTGAATATATTACGTTAATCTTTACAACTTGAATAAATGCATTAATATTCATATCATTTCGTTAAATTGAGTCACCGACTAACATCGTAAACATGGTCAACACTTGGGTGGAATCCCATTTGTCCAACAATCCCCACATGAATGGAAATTGACTAATAACCTCAAAACATTATGTAAAAGAATGCTAAACACATGAGAGAGAGAGTGAGAGATAAATGTAGAAGAATACTACATCGAGAAAGGTAGCCTTTGGCCTTGAACCTTCTGTAGTAAGAGTTATCGGATTTACTTGCTAACTAGTGAATGTGATGTCTTGAACTATTAAGCTTTTGTGTAAACCAAGAAAATAGAACTTACATAGTATACTTCCAAACATTATTTGGTTCTCACGGTTGTGTCCATTTACGGCCTTGTACAACTGCTAGTATTTCATGAATAACCGTCGGAAAAAAATTCTCGTAGGGAGGTCCTGCCCATGTTATTCATATAGGTGGTCTCTTGTCGAGAGTATTCTGCATTACTCTATCTTATGTTATCGAAGATACAAGAACCATTAAAAGTTTAACTTATCCTTCACTTTTACAAGTAGCATTGTTTAATTTTGTCATAGGAATGGTTTGGGGAGGTCTCCCCATAGTGCGTCGCACCAAGTTGCAGTTTCATGATTCAGTTTTCCCTTTGAACCTAGATTATGGGATCTCCACTCTGCTAAGTAGGGTTCCCATCATGGCAACTCAGCTTTCGTAGGCTTAAGACCCATTCCCTTTGACAACACTCGCACTTGCTCTCTTTGTAGACTTTTGGTCAGTGGATCCGCTATATTATCCTTTGATAGAACATAATCAATTGTGATAACTCTGTTTGAGAGCAGTTGTCTAATGGTATTGTGTCTACAACGTATGTGTCTAGACTTACCGTTATACATTTCGTTTAGTGCCCTACCAATGTCACTTTGACTATCTCAATGTATGCAGACAGCTGACACATGATTTGGCCAATCAGGAATATCCTCTAAGAAATTCCGAAGCCACTCGGCTTATTCAATAGCTTTGTCTAAAGCTATAAACTCAAATTCCATAGTGGATCTAGCTATGCACGTTTGCTTAGTGGATTCCCAAGACACGGCTCCTCCTCATAACATGTAGACAAATCCACTTGTGGATTTTGAGTCAGTGGAGTCTGATATCCAGTTTGCATCACTGTAACCTTCTGTTATAGCTGGATATCCTGTGTACAACAATCCTTCATTCATAGTGTATCTAAGATACCTTAGAACTCTTACAATAGCAATCCCGTGGTTCTTCCCTGGATTATGTGTAAACCTACTTAGCTTGCTTACTACATGTGCTAAATCTGGTCTAGTGCAGTTTGTTAGGTACACAAGACTCCAAATAATCCGAGAGTACTCCAAATGGTTGATCGTATAACTAGTCTTCTTAGCAAGATGTGAATTCACATCAACAGGTGTCTTGGCAATATTTGTGTCGCCATTAATAAATTTTTTTAATACTTTCTAAATATAGTGTGACTGAGATACTATAAACTTTAAGTTGTTCGGAGAATCTTGATACCCAAAATAACATCCTCAAGGCCTAGATCTTTCATGTCAAACTTACTTGAAAGCATCCTTTTGGTGAATGTAATCACATCATTGTTACTTTCAATGATTAACATATCATCCACATATAAACAGACAATGACACATTCTGTCTCATTTTGTTTTACATAAACGCATTTGTCACATTCATTGATCTTGAAATCATTTGAGATCATGAATGTATAAAATTTGTCATGTCATTGCTTCGGTGCCTGTTTTAAACCATATAAAGATTTAACAAGCTTACATACTTGGATCTCCTTCCCTGGAACAACGTAACCCTCAGGGTGTTCCATATATATCTCTTCATTTAGTTCTCCAATTAGGAAAGTTGGTTTTACATCCATTTGATGAATTTCGAGCTTGTATATTGAAGCTATAGCGATTAGCATTCGAATGGATGATATTCTCATGACTGGAGAATAAGTATCAAAATAGTTAAGTCCTTCTCTTTGACTATAACCATTTCCAACAAGGCGAGCCTTGTATTTCTTAATAGACCCATCAGTCTTTAGTTTCTTCTTGAATATCCATTTGCATCCAAGTGGTTTTTCCCAGGATGTAGATACACTAGTTGCCACGTATGGTTTTGCATAATGGATTCTACCTCACTATTTACCGCTTCTTATAGTAAGAGGCGTCAGGGTTTGACATAGCATCGTTGAATGTTCATGGTTTGTCATTTCTTCTTGTTTCTCCTTCATTTGGAAATGATTCTTGATCTTGCTTTTCAATTGGCAATGATTCTTGATCTTGCTCTTCTTGAGTTGTATCACGTGTTCTTTTCAAGGAACCAGATTCTGGTGTGGTCTTGTACTGAAAGGTTGTTTCAAAGAAATGTGCATTTTTTGATTCAATCACCGTATTAACGTTAATGTCAACATGACAAGATTTGTGTACCACGAATCTTTATGCAAAACTTTGCCAAGCATCTCCCCACTTTTAAATATTTGAAATAATGTGGTTTTCCTTTCCATAATTCGTAAGGAGTTTTATCTACCTTCTTGTGTGGTATCTTGTTGAGGATGTGATCCGCGGTGAGCAAATCCTCTCCCCACAATTTCTGTGGTAACCTTGAGTTAATAAGCAAGGTATTCATCATTTCCTTCAACATGCAGTTCTTGAGCTCAACAATCCTATTTTGTTGAGGGAGTAATGCTGGGTATCACCCAAAAAGGTATCACCTAAACATCACCCATGATGTGGCGGTTAGGTGGTCCAATCATGGATTTTCTCTTTCCAGATTTACCTTTTTCTCTCTCCTACATGATTGGACCACCTAATCGCCACATCATGGGTGATGTTTAGGTGATACCTTTTTGGGTGATACACAGCATTACTCTTGTTGAGGCGAGTAGGGGGCCGTGTTTTGATGGATGATTCCATGTTTAGCGCAAAACTCCTCAAAAGGAGACACATATTCTCCTCCCCTATCTGTTCTAAGATTCTTAATCTTTTTTTTAGTTGATTCTCAACTTCAGTTTTGTATTGCATAAATGCTTCAAAGTCCTCATCCTCACTTTGAAGCAAGTATATTTGACAATACCTTGTGCAATCGTCAATGAAATTTATGAAATACTTTTTACTACTTCTAGTTTGCACAAATTTAAGTCACATATGTCACTGTGAATTAACTCTAACGGTACCAAAGTCCTTTATATAGATTTAAATGAGTTTTTTTATTAATTTTGACTCAACGCATACTTCACATTCCTTTTGAGAATTGAAGCTCACATTAAATAGTAACCGTACGTTTACTAACTTATTTAATGAACCAAAATTAACATCTCCTAATCTATTGTGCCATAAATTAAGTGATTCAAGGATATATTACTTTCTCGAGTACATTTTGGTAGGTATATGGTCATTACATTCATCTTAAATAAACCATCACATAGGTATCCTTTGCCCAAAAATATTCCACCTCTAGTGAGAACAAATTTATCAGACTTAAATACTAGTTTGAAGCCATTCTTACTCAATAACGAACCTGAAACTAGATTCCTTCTAATGTCAGGCACATGGAGAACGTTATAGAGACACAACTCTTTTTCAGAAGTCATTATTAATAATGATTCCAGATCCAACTACTTTTGATGTAGTGAAATTTCTCATACATAAAGTCTCTTCAGTATTTGCAACTTTGTATGTCTTGAACATACATGTCAGGTGGCCCCAGTATCCACCCACTAGTGTTTGGTATTGCCAACCAAATTTACTTTAGAAACTACTGTAGTAAAATCAATCTTATTTGACCTTAGTCATGGTTGCTTGGCCTTATTTTTCTTTCATGGAATTGCCTTTACCCTCTGTGATTTCGGCTGTCTATTCCTTTACACAGATAGTCATTTCCACTTAACCTCTTAGACTCCTCAACGGGTCTATAAGAGTCGGGATTATGTCCCACAAATGTATTTTCCAAAAGTGAAATTGATGATGGTATGTTGTTACCGATTCCTTCATTTCTGGACATATTGTTTATCTTGGTAGATATCATTTCAATTACCAAGGATTACACAATATTATAAATAATTCAAACAAACGAATTATTCAACCTTTCTCACTAAAAGACAACACAAAAACTTGATTCTTTCTTACGACAAAATGATTAAATTAATTTTAATTTCCCAAGTTTTTATATTCTTCTTAGTCCCCCAAGTTTTTATATCCTTGTTATAGAGGATCGAAGAAATTAAAGAGATAATCAATTCACGTAAAATAAGAATCTCAATCAATTAAAAATTCTTTTAGCGGAAAATTTTCAAACCACAAGGTTCGACAAGTATGCAGATACTAGCAAGATTGATATTAGTTGTTAAAAAACACACTAATATTACAACGTAATATGACATTAGAAAGCGAGTATTTTTCTAGTATGTATACACAAGCCTAGAAATCAGAATAAGAGAAAAGAAATAGAATGTAATATTCATTTTCTGTATACACAGACCCAAATTTTTTTCCAAAAGTAAAGTTTATAAAAACATAAAAAGAAAATGTTTTCTTGTTTATACCACGTGAATCATAAATACCTTAAATTGTTGTGTTTTATTTGTATAAACCAGTAAAACAATATAGAAACTAATGAAAAAGTATAATAAAAGTAAATAAATAAATAACTTTACTTGTCGAGGCTCGGATTGGATCCGATGTCTTTAAGATATTTAGGCCACGTACATGTGTCTTAAGTTTGCTGGCTTCAACCTCCAGGATATAAGGACAAAACTATTCAAATAAAACTAACACACGAATCATTAAGAATTTCAACGAACTTAATAATGCTGCTTCTTTCTATCTCTCTCTTATAATTTTAATGCTTTGAAAAATGAATGAATGAAATGGTTAAGTTGGCCAAAAATTTATAGAAAATGAAAAGGTGGCTTGCCAAATGTTGTGATGTTTCATTTTGGAGTTACGTTGTATTAATTTAAGATACAACGTTTACTTAAAAGACAAAAAAAACTTGGGCTGGTCCAGATGGTATGAACCTAAGGCCCAAAAGTCCAACAAAGGTATGAACCTAAGGCCCAAAAGCCCAACAAAGCTAATGGTCCAGGTTCAAACCCTACAAGGCCTTTTTTTTCTTTCTTTGTTTTATAACAAAAAGAAATATAATAACATATATTGTTTTTTTTTCTTTTAATTTCTCCAAATTACATGACTCAAATTTCTCATTCAATTTCAAATGATTTTAACCAAGTGAATATATTACGTTAATCTTTACAACTTGAATAAACACATTAATATTCGAATCATTTCGTTAAATTGAGTCAACGACTAACATCATAAACATGGTCAACACTTGGGTAGAATCCCAACAGTAATTTAATAGTCTAAATATTTTTTCTATGTTTTCATTTGGTTTAAAAGAGAAGGAGGTATTCCATTCAATTTCATCTTCGTTAATTTATAATTTTTTTGCGATAATGTCGTTATCGAGACCTTTCATTGTTAGATTTCCATCTTTTATTGGTTTATATGTGATAATATCTTTTTTCGGATAAATTTTGGTATTAATTTGACCTATTTTTAGTTGTATCTGCTAGAAATTAAAGTAAAAAATATTTTAACGGTGTTGGAAGGGGAAAGTAATGATTTAATATATTTTTACCTTCTATATTTTCAAATGACCCAACACTGAAGAGTAAGGGGTATACCCCCTACACATCGTTGGACTTAAGACCATAAATTCTATTTTCATACGATATTCTCAAGATAGTTTTGCATATATATTTATTATTAGAAAAATCGATAAAAAAAAATATGTGAAATATATAAATAGATCGAAAAAGTGTAATGATACCTCTGGCCATTTATGTCTTAAGAAACTTTTCATTATGTTTTGTTCTTCCAAACTCTCAAGCATTCAACTATAGATGATGTATAATTTTTGTGTGAATGAATTGAGTTTAGGGACCAAAACTCTAGTATATATAGCCAAGCTCCCATCAAGCTTTTTAATGGTAATGACTTAGGTGTTACAACCTTTCATTTGCAAATGGTTAATATATAAGTGTTACGACTTTTTATTTCCATAAGATTAATGAAAAAATCATTAAGATAAAATTAGTGGATGGATTAATGTTGGATCATGAGAAGCCAAAAGTCATAATTTTATTTTATTCATCAATTTAATATAAAGACTAATAAAATAAAATGAAGTTTTATATTAATAAAATAAAAATGACTTATATTCTCCCACTTAATCCAAACATTATACTTGATATTTTATCTTAATCATAAATATATGAATCATGGTGATAAGTCCTCCAATAATGAGAGAGTAGTATCTTCCATGTATCACAATATATTTATCTCTTTATTTTTTATGTTGTAACTATATTTAATGAATAAACCATATGTTTATTCTTGGTCCTAACTAAATGATTTTGTCAAATAAAATTAAGATGCGCAATGCATATGAGAAAATATCATAATTATATTAATGATAGTGTAATACAAATAAACACTATATGATGGGACCAAGCCCCATACTCGCTACATGATACTTGAATTTCATTGGTGGCATGACTTTAGTCAATGGATCAGCGATCATTAATTTAGTACTAATGTGTTCAATGTCAACCTTTTTATCTTTAACATGTTCCCTTATGGCTAAATATTTAATGTCAATGTGCTTATTTAGACTTCCACTTTTATTGTTTTTAGCCATAAAAACAGCTACTGAATTATCGCAAAATATTCTTAATGGTCTAGAGATAGAATCCATAATTCTAAGTCCAGATACAAAACCCTTAAGCCATACACCTTGTGAAGTAGCCTCAAAACTAGAGACGAACTCAGCTTCCATAGTAAAAGTTGCAGTCATAGTCTGTTTGACACTCCTCCATGACACATCTCCACTGGCCATCATAAAAATGTATCATTATATTGACTTGCGTGAATCAACACAACCGGCAAAATCAGAATATGAGAATCCAACCACCTTTAAATTGTTTGTTCGCCTATACATAAGAATATACTCCTTGGTTCCGTTGAGATATCTCATTACTTTCTTTGCAGCTTTCCAGTGGTCAATACCTGGGTTACTTTGATATCTACCTAACATTCCAACTACAAATGTGATATCAGGTCTTGTGCAAACCTGAGCATACATCCAACTTTCGATAGCAGAAGCATATGTAATTTTCTTCATTTGTTCTCTCTCTAAATTATTCTTCGGTGTTTGGTTCAAAATGAATTTATCACCCTTCACTATGGGAGAAACACTTGGTGAACAATCCTTAATCAGAAATCTCTCTAAAACTTTAGTGATTTAGGTTACCTGAGACAAGCACAAGACACCTTGAAATCTGTCTCTATGAATCTTAATTCCAATGGCATAAGACGCCTCACCCATATCTTTCGTATCAAATTCTTTAGAAAGAAAGTGTTTCACCTCTTGAAGTAAACCCTTATCATTAGTCACAAGCAAAATATCATCCACATATAAAACAAGAAGACAAATTTTGCTCCCACTAATCTTTCGGTATATACATTGATCCATGGGGTTTTCAACAAATCAAAATGATGAAACTACTCCATGAAATTTACAATACCATTGACGGAAAGCTTGTTTTAATCCGTATATGAATTTCTTAAGCTTACAGACTAACTACTCACCTGCACTAAAGATAAAACCTTCAGGTTGTTTCATATAAACCTCTCCCTCTAGATCTCCATTAAGGAATGTCGTTTTCACATCTATTTGGTGCAACTCAAGATAAAAACGTGTGACTAATGCTAAAATAATGCGTAAAGAATATTTCTTAGATACATGAGAAAAAGTCTCTCTGTAATCAATTCCTTCTTTCTGAGTAAATCCCTTAGCAACAAGTCTGGCTTTGTATCTCTCGATATTGCCTAATGAGTCTTTCTTGGTTTTAAATAACCATTTACAACCAATGTCTTTAGCCCCATTAGGCAATTCCACAAGTTCCAAGACATCATCGTTCTTCATGGAATTCATTTCCTCTTTCATCGCATTATACCATAAATTTGATTCTTTGCAACTTATGGCTTGTGAAAAGTTAGGAGGATCATTTTCGACACCAAAATTATAGTCAGATTCTTGTAGATATACTACATAATCACTAGAAATTGATGATTTCTTAAACCTGGTAGACCTTATTAATGTTGTAACATCATTATCTGTATGAGGTTCAACTTGTTGTTCATAATTACTAGGTTCATCATAGACAACTTGATCTATCAGAATATTGTCAACAACTTGTGGTTCTCCAACGATTGAACGTTCAACATTAGATTGTATTTGAGGGGTGTTATGAACAATAATCATTCTATCACTTGAAGTGGAAGGTTGATTTTCTGAATGATCAATATCAGAAATTACATTTTTAATTTGATCGCTCCCACAGATTAAGTCATATTCAAGAAACTTTGCATTTCTTGATTCCACAAATCTAGTGTTGTGAGATGGACAGTAAAATCTGTAACCTTTAGACCGCTCAACATATCCAATGAAATGCCCATTGATGGTCCTTGGTTCTAGTTTTTTTTCTTGTGGATTATAAATCCCGACTTCAGACGGGCATCCCCATACGCGCATATGTTTCAAAGTCGGTTTCCAACCTTTCCACAATTCAAATGGTGTCTTTGAGATAGCCTTGGTTGGAACTCGGTTTAATATATACACTTTTGTTTTTAAAGCTTCAATCCACAATTTTTAGGAAGATTGGAGGTTCTAAGCATACTCCGTACCATGTACAATAATGTTTGGTTTCTCCTTTCTGCTACACCATTCTGATCCGGTGAACCAGACATGGTGTACTGGGAAACACTCCCATGCTCTTGGATAAACTGAGCAAACGGACCTGGTGCTTGTCTATCTTAAATATATCTACCATAATATTCACAACCTCCATCTGATCTCACAATCTTTATATGTTTTCCACATTGTTTCTCTACTTCATCCTTAAATATTTTAAAGGCATCTAATGCTTCGCTCTTGTTATGAAGCATGTAGCGATACATATATCATGAGTAATCATTAATAAAGGTTATAAAATATTTCTGACCATGCATATCCATGTCAGGACACCATGTATATGTATGTATGATTTCTAATAAATCTGAATTCTTATTGGCACCTTTCTTTGACTTGTTGGTCTGTTTCCCTTAATGCAATCCACACAAGTTTCAAAGTCGGTAAAATCTAGAGTACTAAGTACTCCATCTTTTACCAACCTTTTGATTCTTTCAATAGAGATATGCCCTAATCTCCGGTGCCATTGAGTCGAGGAATCCTCATTTATATTACACCTCTTTGTACCAATTTGAACATGAAAATTATTATTAGTAGCATTGTTTTGTAAATTAATACAATAAAGACCTTCAGACTAAATACCATTCCCAACACATTCAGATTTATTGAAAATACTAAAAAAGGTCACAGAAAATATAAAGGAATAACCCAAATGTACAAGTCTGGAAACGGAAATCAAGTTTCCAGAAAAACTTGGAACATAAAAAGTCTTTTCTAATTTCAGAACATAACCACTACTTAAATATAAATAACATGTTCCAACGGCTTCCACATTTGAACCCATCTTATTACCGGACAAGATGCATTGCTCACTGCCCACTGGGTTCCTTAGGTTTTGCATACCCAGTAAAGAGTTGGCAACATGGATTGAAGAACTAGAATCAATCCACCAGGTGTTAATATTAACATTAACAGTATTAGATTCATAACAAACTAACGAGGTAGGATTACCTTTATCCTGAAGCCACTTCTGGAATTTAGCACATTCCTTCTTCATGTGTCCTTTCTTTTCACAGAAAAAACACTTAACTTCATTCTTAATATCAGCTTCAGGTGTTATTTTTCCTTTCCCCTTCTGATTGTTCTTTGGTTTGCCTTTTCCTTGAGTAGCCATCATTGCACTTTCACCTTGTTCCATTAACAACCTTTCTTCTTCTTGGACACACATGGTCATGAGTTCATTAGTTGACCATTTATCTTTATGTGTGTTATAGGATATTTTGAAAGGTCCATATTGATTTGGAAGGGTGTTCAAAATATAGTGCACAAGAAAAGACTCGGAAATTTGTACCTCGAGATTCTTAAGTTGAGCTGAAATATCTCTCATCTGCATGATGTGCCCACAAACATCTCTAACACTTGTGAGCCTAAGTGAAGAGAGCTTCATTATTCGAGTGCTTCCTAAATCCTTGTCTAAAGTGATGAACTGGTCATCAATGGCTTTAAGTAAATTTTGGACATTATCATGGTAATTTGCTGAACCACAGATGCTTGCTGATAAATTTGTCTTAATAAACATCACACTGAGCCGATTGGATCGCTCCCATTTTTCATAAAGTGCAATATCTGCTGGAGTGCTTTTTTCTGTAAGAGAAGGTGGTTCAGTTTTCCTAATAGCATCATCTATTTCCATCCACCCTAAGTGAAGTAGAACTCTTTCTTTCCATGACTTATAATTATCCTCATTAAGTTCGGGAATGTCACTACGGATATCAGAAAAATTAACAGGTTGTGATGCTACAAATAAAGATTATATTCTTATTACTAAATAGATTATTATTAAATATCATGTTTCACCAATGCAAATCATGATCTAATAAATCCAAGACATAGAAATTGCTTGTGGGCTAAATTTTTAATTCAGTAAGATTTATGATCATATGACAAAATATATAAAAATATTTCATTATTACTAAATAATAAAACTATCAAATAATTATTAAGTTATAATTCCTGTGGGAAAATTACGAATAACTTAATATTTTATCCTAATTAGTTATTTAAATATAATAATATTCCTGTGGGATAAAATTATTATATTAAAATAACTAATTACAATTTATGTCTAATTTTATTATGTGATCTTATACCATAATACATATTTTATTTAACTAAGATATTGTGGCTATTCTTGAGTAAATAAAATATGTTGATCACTTAAACAATTCAATATATAATACTAAAATATCATGAGTATATAAAACTATATAACAAAATTAGAATAAAATAAACCATATATTTTATTCACATTTTGTTCACCTAATTATACTCATAAAATAAATAAAGTACATGAAGTATGAATATAAAAATATAAATATAAATAAATACCTGGAGGCCGAAGTAAAACTTTAGGATAAAAATCCAAAAGTACCATAAGTCTAAATGAAAACTAAAATGTCTCCTGAATTCTAATCATCTTCAAATTTAGGACATGTTAGATTCAACACAAAAAAAAAACATTTTGCAAAATTATTTTGGCTAAATTACTTCAGCCATGAACTAAGCAAAAATTATAAAAGTTTAACTAAATCGAAGAAGAGGTATGGTTTAGGCTCTAATACCAAATGTTAGAAAAATCGATAAAAAAATGCAGAATAAATAAATAGATCGAAAAAGAGTAATGATACCTCCGGCCATTGATGTCTTAAGAGACTTTTCCTTATGTTTTGTTCTTCCAACCTCTCAAGCGTTCAACAATAGATGGTGTATAATTTTTTTGTGAATGAATTGAGTTTAGGGATCAAAACTCTAGTATATATAGCCAAGCACCCATCAAGCTTTTTAATGGCAATGAATTAAGTGTTACAACCTTTCATTTGCAAATGGTTAATAGATCAGTGTTACAACTTTTCATTTGTATAAGATTAATGGAAAAATCATTAAGATAAAATTAGTGGATGGATTAATGTTGAATCATGAAAAGCCAAAAGTCATAAGTTTATTTTATTCATCAATTTAAAATAAAGACTAATAAAATAAAATGAAGTTAATATTAATAAAATAATAATGACTATATTTATACCCCTAGATGATAATTCCATTTGTGAATCTAGAGATGTTGACTTGATTGAACACTTCTTTCCTTTGGAAAATGATTGATTTGAATACTTATGTACTTTCTAAAACCGTGTCTTCTAATATTGATGAGCCTTTGAGTGATATTAACCCCAATTCTTTAATTTCTATGAGCCCTAGTAGTATTCCTATGAATGAACCTACGAGAAGTATGAGGAGTATAATCGAGTCAAGTTTTGGTTCCAATTTTATCACTTCTTTTATGATTGAGGGGTTCCATTTAGACATGCTTAGTGAAGAAGTTATTTCTTGCTCTCTTAAAGACGAAACCCATGAAACTTATAATGAGGCTAAAAAATAAGTACACACTTTTTTCTAGTCAAAATTTAATTGTCATTCATGATTCTAAGATTTTTTTTATCATTTTCCTTGATTTTGTAATTAAGTAAAAATTAGTGGTGTTTTATCACCTTTATTAACCTAGTTTACTCTAGATTTTTTTCTTGTAACTTTCTTCATCATTATAGTATATTTTCAATTGAGAAATTGTAGTATAATGCTAATCCTAGCAGCTTTGTTGTGAATTCATAAAAGGTTAATGATCTTTAATGGTGTAACATTTGTTTTGTCTTTTCTTTTGATTAAGCTCTGTGATACTATGATATATATTGTTTATATTTCTTTTAAATTTTGCAATTAATCTTTCAAAAGTGTGCGCATATAGAAAGGCCAAATGGGTTTCTATTGTATGTTTAACATATTTTCATTATTCCCTTCTCTAATATAAATAAACATTTTGAAACTTTTTGTATTTGAATTTACAAATTTATGTATTATAGGCGAGTGATATGTTCCATTGAAGGAAGAGAAGAAATCAAAGCATAGGAAAAAAAGAATCCCAACCTCTATTAAAAATGGATATATCAAATTTTCCTTTATAAGATCTTCAGCACTTCTTTTTTTACTCCATATGAATAAATATCATTTTTAGGTAATTTCATTTAAGTTATTTTAAGATATGGAGTTATTAATCTTTTTTGAATAATGTTTATCATTTCCACGAATCTTATCGTATGCATTTTAATCATATTGATCATCTATTAGGAACCAAGTCGTGATTGTTGAAAGATTGATAAGTTTTGTGATTTCAATTATATTTTTTCTCTTTTTTGTTTCATAAGGAGAAATATAAACATATGTAGGATTATATTTCCTATGTTTTTCATCATTTATCGTAAAATTGATATAATTTTTAGAAGATGAGATAACTTTGATATTATAATGTTTTTAAACTAAGAGGAGAAAAACTCTAGATTTACCAATAAGTTCAAAGGTTAACATACAATTCATATATAAATAATTACAAAGAGCACAGATTTTAGACTTAGAATTAACTCAAAAAAAAATACTATCTTAGAATTGTATCCCTTGACAACATCCTTAAGTGCAAAAATTGTATAGGGGGTGCAAACTCCTTCACAATTTCAACTAACATGTATACGTATTCTTGTTCGGCTTATTCTAGGGATGAATGTAAACCTTCTCAATAGTTGCTCAATAACTTGGCTATTTTCTAACATATCACCATCTGGAAGATAGTCGAAAGTTTCTGGTGGGTGGCTCTTTTTAATGCTCCATATTAAGGCCCACATCATATCTAAGGGCCTAGTAAATTCACTAAGATTTATTTTACCAAAAAAAATCTTAAAATCAATGTATCTGAAGTAAGAGTATTTTCACGGTGGAGAACAAAGTGGAAGGGAGAATTTATTTCATTGTTAACTTTTGTTTTTGTTTTTTATGGAGTTTTGAAGGGAGTGATGTGGCTAGATGCTGGTGTTCGAAGAGGGGAGATAATTTTCATCTTTGAAAAGGTAATTTTAAATATGGTTATAAGGTTTGGTATCGTTCTTTGCAATTTCAATTGGGTGTGAGCAAAAGATGAGTGATGGTGAGCTTATGTTTTAATTTGTTTTGTGTGTTAGTGGTGTGCTGAAGATATTTGTGCTTTCTGTCAACAAGTTATATCTTATGTATATTGAATTAAATATCAAGGAAAATCAAATATTATCTAGACTCATTAATAGAGTCCAATTTTAAAGGCACTCCAATCACACTTGTAATCTAACTCAACACATCTTTGGTCCATAAATCCATGGGAATGTTGTTAAACTTGACCCCAAAAGACATTTTACTACACTCCATGCTTTCAAACTATATTCCATCTTTCCAAACACTTAAAAAAAGTGGTTTACAATTTATGTGCTACATTTGTGTAAGAATTCTTGTAAAATAATTCTCTTCAGTGAATCTGAATAAAAGAATTCCTCTATTTTATTGGATTTTGACTTTACCATACTTATTCAAATGATATTTGAAAAAGTTACCCACCATATATGAAAAAGGCATGTAACTTATGAGCTCACCTACTTGACCACAATTGTACACCTACATCAAACACATGGACATGCATTTTTTTGGTAATTTTTTTTTCTTATGGTTGACTAGTTCATGGAAATTGAGTTAATTATTATTCTTAATTTACAAATCAAATAACGTTTTTCTTCACCTGTTCACAACATCACCCAATCTTGTGCATTTTGTATGTTGACTATATTTAAACATGACTTGACTAACAACTTCAATTTCACTAGATTTGAAATTTTTCAAATTTGGAGAGTTGACTTGATTCAAACTTAGAAGAAAAACTCTAACAACATTTGTATTACCCACTCGATTATAACACGATTTAGAGAATTAATTAATAGTCGCTAAACATCTCCTAGGAATATATATGAGTTGAAGGAGATCTTTTTAGGTACCATTAGAAAACGGTAACAAAAGTAAATAGAAAACGAAAAAATAAAAAGTAAGATCAGCAAATCACACTATAATAATCCAGATTGAGTCAGCTTTTTTGAGCGAACTAATAGGTTTTGACTTTTTGAAGACTTCATGAATACCACAAATTACCCATGATATTTTAGATTGTTGATACCTTTTATTTTTGAAAAAAAAACTTTGGCCGATTATTATTCTTTTTTTGCGAAACAATTTACCATTTTTATAATTTTTTGGGTAAATAGTTAGTCAATGCCTTATCAGTGCCACGATAATACTCAATTACTATTTGAATAATATCTTTAATATTTATGTATTTTTTTTGTATTTATGTTTTTTCACTAGTATAGTAAAAAGATGAATAATTTTTTTTTTAAATTTAAAGAAAAATTAAACAAACTGTAATTATTCTTAATAAAAAATTAAATAAAAAAAGAGATCAGATTATCTAACATCCTTAAGATTATATCGTTCAATATATATTACAAACAAAAATTCAGAGAATGTTTTTAACACCATTTACAAAAAAGCACATCACATGACAAAGCTCTAACCACCAAATTGACAACACGAATATCAATCATACAAAGGATATGTGATTACTTAAAAAGGTCTACAATCAAAGAATTTCAGTAAGACGCTACCATTTGGAACATGAAATTGCAAATTATACCCAAAGTGCAAAGTCTATTCAAGAATTTTGTTAATCTTTTATCATTCTTTGGCTTACATATTAATAAATTATTTATATTAATGTACATGATAATGACTTGGCTATAATAAAGAATGTCCATGAATATAGTCAAAGTGATTAGGTGCTTATCAAATTTCGCTCTAAGTTTGGACAACTTCGCTCAAATGTAATGAGTCGAGATACATCTCCAAATCTTGATGATTGCCTCAATGAATTGTTACGGAAAGAAAAATTGTAGATTACCTAAGTTTCCATAGAGAAAAAACGACGAATAATCACCAGACATGCGTCTAGATTATGCTACTAAAATTTTGTTTTGTACAAAAGAAGGGTGTAATATTATAGGTGTAAGGAGTATGGTAACATTTCTAATGATTGTATGTACCCGTTTTGCATGAATTTTATAACAAAATGACAAATCATTTATGCGTGCTTCATATGCCCACACAACAAGAAAAATATTGCCCACCATGCCGCAACTAGCATCTCCTCGCTACGTGTAGCTTCTCTAGCCATGAATAATCATCCTGTTGATGTTTCCTCAGATCATACGATCACTTTATTAACTCTCGATTTATTCAAAAACATGATCTAATCTCCTTTGTCCATCACGGTTATTACAAGTAAAAAACACTTTATATCTAATTATATGTGGTATTTGAATTTCGGTGTATCAAATCAAATAACCTCATGTGATTCTACTCTTACCAATGTAAAAAATACAAATGTAATCTAGAAATTGAAACCACTAGTATTAAGCCTCTTCACATCAATTCCATTGGTGATGTCTCTCATCCTCTTCCATTAAATTTTATATCTTTGTTTTTCCATAATTATCTACTAATCTAGTCTTTGTAGAATAACTAGTTTATAATAATTATCATGTCTTATTTTCTCTTTCTGGCTTTGTTGTGCAGGATCTAGACTCAGGGATATGATCATGAAGGTCCAGAATATGGTATATTTTTTCTAATTGAAAGTTCCCAATATATGTGTATTTCCTCGTATTTCCTTCTTTACAATATCATATTTGACCATGTGTTAGTTAAGACACAAATGTTTAGGTCATCCCCATTTTCATAATTATTATCTTTGAATAAAAAAATTCAAAAAACATACGTTTATTTTTTATATTTAAAGCTACGAAATTAGAAAAAGAAAGAACTAAATTTCCACCTCATATAAATAAATTCTTTTCCAAATTTTATCTTATACATATTAATGTTTGGAAGATTACTATTGTTATTTAACACTATTACCATAAGTATTTTGTGTCCTTTATAGCAGATCATAACCATTTTACACGGTTATATTTTCTACACTCTTAGTCTGAAGTATTATCTATATTAAAAAAGTTGTACACTAGTATTTACTCGATTTCATGCAACTATTAAAATTATTAAATAAATTTGTTGGGTGAATACATGTCGCATGAATTCAAAAATTACCTGCAAGACACATTAATCATATCTCAGCGTAGCTGTCCATATACTCACCAGCAAAACGGGTACAAAAAATAAATAAAATTAACACCTACTTGTTGTTGCTAGAACTATTCTTGTAGAATCCCTAGTTATTTCAATTTTTGGGTCAAAGAAATCTCTACATCTGTCCATTTAATAAACAATTTACCATTTCAAAAACCCTTAAATTTGTCCTCTTATTATTGCTAGCACAATTTTCTCCCAAAGCATGATTATCTTCATGTATTTGGTAGTGTTTGTTTTCTACATCTTCCTTCAAAAGAACAAACAAAGTAATCACTCAAGCTTACGATGTGTTTTCTTAGGTTATACACCTCAACAAAAATGTTGTTATGTTTTGATTTTTAATCAAACGCATTCGTACATTTCGAATTATGGTGTTGTTTGAGCGTATTTACTTTTATCAGTATGAGATAAATCAAGTTCCGCAAAAATCCATATCATATCTACCTACATTTAATGACATAATTCCTACTATTTATGCTAGCCACAAACTTATACGAGTTTACACTTTCTACAAACAAACTCAGAATGGCACAAATATGTTCACTGAACAAGATCTTGACTCGGTACCAGCTCCAGCAATTGATGCATTACATGAACAAGACTCCTTGATTCTAAATCCACCCATAAATACTATTTTACTTTATGGTCATTTCATTCATCCTCCTAACGAATTTTTCCATACCTCATTAACATCTATGATATCTGCCATTACTATTCCTAACTCTTACTCTCATGTTGTTAAACATGATATTAAGAAATTGACAATGTAGGGTGATATTTTGCTTTGTAGGCTACTCATACTTGGGATATTGTTCCATGTCCCTATCATGTTCATGCGATAGGATGCAAACAAATATACTTTGTATAATTCAAATCAGATGTCTCCATAGATAGTAAGTAGACTAACTGGTTCTGGTGGGGAAAAAAATATGGAATTGACTATGAGGAAATTTTTTCCAAATTGACGTCGGTTCAAACATTTATTGCACTAACAACTTTTAACATGTGGCTTATTTCTCATATTGATGTTGAAAATGAATTCTTGTGTGGAGATTTAAAAGAAGAAGTTTACTCAACATCTCCTCCTGGTATTTTTGTTGTTAAGAGAATGATGTTTGTTAATTGAGACAATCCTTATATGGTCTCGAACAAGCTCGTCGAGCATGGTTCAAAAAGTTCCAACTCAGTCTCAGGTAAATAAGGGTCATCAATGTTCTTCTCTGTGCTCAAAGTAAAAAATATTCATCAATCATTAGTGCTCAAAGGAAATTAGAGCCATCAATGTTCGTTTCTCAAACACATACATGTATAACTATCCTTCTTGTCTATTTTGATGATATAAATATCACTGTTTCATATAAAAATGGTATTCATTTACTCCAACACTCCTTACATTCTTCTTTCAATATGAAAGTCCTTGGTCCCTTACATATTTTTTGGGGCTTAAAGTATGTACATCTCCCAAAGGTCTCCTCATCAATCAGCAAAAATACACAAAAGATCTCATAGCTTTGGCTCAGCTTGAGGACTTTGATGCATTTAATTCTTTTCGGGAAGTTAATAATGAATACAACCAAGATGATGGTAACTATCGTTGGATCTAACCTTTTATCTCACTCTCGTCGGAATCTTAGTCTATCTCACCATTAGAAGACTCGATATTAGTTATAAAGTTTATATTGTTAATCAATTCATGACAACTCTAAAGCATGTATATTTTTCACTGTCAAAAGAATTAAAGATGATATTATCATTTAGATAGAGGTCTAACAACTTCAAAGACCTTAGATTCACTTTCTTGAATGAATTCAGCAATGGTACTATCTAATTTAGTAGGAGTAGCTAGTACAAAAACAATTTCACGGACAGTTTTTCTATTATTAGATATATTAGACACTCTTTCTTTAGATTTGTGTTTGATGTATTTCCATCATTAATCATTAACTAGCTCATCTTCTACATTACTGGAATTGATGTTATGATCATTATTACTTTGTTTTTTAACCCATATTCGTTTTCCTTCTTTTTCTTAACATTAAGACATTTTTACATAGTTTGTACATACACTTTATATGATTTGTCGAGCATATGATTCTAGTCATACACTACCTCAACTTCCTACAAATCATGTAATCATACATCAATATACAACTTAATTCTTCTTTTATGTCAACTTCCATATAAACCCTTGCATACCCAAGTCTAGAGATAGACTCATTAAGATTCCATTTGTAAATCACTCGGATTACACTTGTAATCTAACTCAACCATCTTTAGTCTATATATCCTTGGGATATTTCTAAACATCACCGAAAGAGGCATTTTACTACAATCTATGCTTTCAAACTACATTCCATCTTTCAAACTCCTTAAGAAAAGAGGTTTACCATTAATGTGCTACGTTTGTTCTAGAATTCATATACTATACTTCTCTTCGGTGAATTTCAAAACAAACATGACTCCATATGATCGGATTTTGACTTTACCATATTTGTTCTATTGATATTTGAGAAAGTTACCCACCGAATAGAAATGATGTATGTAATCTATGAACTGGCCTACTAGACCATAATTTTACACCTACATCAAACAGATGGACATGCAATTTTTTGATAATTTTCCATTATGTTTTACTAGTTGGTGGGTCCTTGGGTGTTATAAAATAAAGTACGAAAATAAAGGAACCTTAATTACCGCAAGTGCACGGTTGTCCAAGTAATATCCGATAAATCAGGTTTCGTTCTCAGGGACGGATTAGGTTCAACCCAAATATTAGTCAAGTAGTAAGAATAATTGTTGACATAAAAATAAAGTAGAAGATTTTTGTTTGATTTTATAAATTTAAAAGATGCAATAAAATAAAGAATAAAAGTAAATAACTAGAAATAAATAAAGAAAGTAAATTGACTAACTTCAAAGATGTGAGATACTGGAGTCTCGCAAGGAATCCACCTAATTAACGTAACCTATGCTTGTCTAAGGGTATAATTGGTATTATAATATTAGTCGGGACTCTAATATCTTCTAGCCCCCTGTCGGGTGGACCTACGAGCTATCATAAGGTACTATAAACCCCTGTATGGGCGAATATGCCTCTTCGGATGATATGAATTTACCTATTTGGTTATGTAATTAGTTAAGCCTGTCGGTCAATAACGGACATTACACGGGTAGTACCTAAGTCTGTATTCAAACCCCACTGTCGGATGATCACTTCGCCACTAAAGTGAATAGCCCAAATACTAAACGCTATTTCTACTTGTTCCTAAAAGAAATAGTAATGAAAAAAAAGTAACATCCAATATACAAACTCAATTCAATTTAAATCCTAAGAATCCCAAATTAAAAACATAGAATAAATTAATTAGGGTTCATCCCTTTATTGCGATTCTCAAGTATATGGAAATTTAGCTCATGATAAAATTAAAGACTGAAAATAAATAAAAGGAATTCATATTCTATTACAGAAAATAAATTGATAACCTAAAGGGTAAGATGACTGTTGATGGAAGAACAGAATTCTCCCACCTCTAGTTTCTCCTTGCGTCTTGCTCTGACTTGAAAACCTTAAGCCTCTTGTGTAATTCTCTGAAGTTTGTGAAAAGAGGAGGCTAATGGGTGTATTTATAGGTGTTAGGAAGTCCTAATTCGTTTTTACTTGGAGTGGAAGACCAGTTAAGAACTCTTTAATTCGCAGCCCTAAAATATAGAAAAGGTAAGATTTTGTTGCTGATTTGTTTTGGTCATATCTCCTTCGATACTTATCCGTTTGACGTGTTATGTATATCGAAATCACTTGTCTCGGAAAGCTCTATCCATTGGTCCAGACTATTCTCCCAAATTGGTAGCCAATCTTGAGTTACGAGATCGTCTTTGAACATGGCTGAAATTTCAGATATATTTCCTTCCTTAATCTTCTTATTTCCATGTATATCTTCTTTCTTTTAATTCTTAGACTTGACTTGGTCTCTAATTAATTACCATAAATCTTTTAAAGTTTCACAATAAATAAATAATTAATCCGCATATGCTTTAAAAATTAGTTTATCATTAAATCGAGACTAGAAATAAGAAAGTGGTCTCTAAAATTAGAAACTCGAATAAAATACTTCCTAATACACTAAGAATAATCTAAGACTTTAATTCTCACTTCTCCTCCTTGTATTGGTTTTCCATGCAATTCAAGAACCTACTACTTTACAAATAAAATAACCAAATTAACGCACAAAAGCTCAAAAAATGCAAATAGTCTAATTCTAAGGGGAGAAAGTGTAATATGACGAAATAAGCATAAAAGACTATCAAATAAGTCAAACATTCACCTAAAGGGATATCTCCAAAGGGTTAATAATTAGAACAAACAAGGAGACATCACTAGTTCATCGAAATTAAGTTAAATGTTATTCTTAATTTGTATAACAAATAACTTTTTTCACCATTTGTTCACAATATTAACGGGATCTAGTGAATTCCGTATTTTGACTATTTTTAATATGATTTGACTAACAACTTCAATCTCATTAGATATGAAATTTACAATATTCGTAGAGTTGAACTGATTCAATCTCTAAAGAAAAATTCTAACAACATTCGTATTACCCACTCAATTAGAATATGATTAGAGAGTTAATTTTTAGTCGCTAAACATCTCATGAGTAATATCTCGAGGACCATGAGATTTTTTTAAGTATCACTAAGTATCACCAAAGAACGGTAATATAAATTAAAAAAATGAAAAAATAAAAAGTAAGATCCGCAAATCACGCTCTAAAGATCCGGATTAAGTCACCTTTGTTATTTTACCTTACAACCTTTTTTCTTTAGTATTTATTTTTTTTCTTTCTTTTCCTCAAATTCATCATCTTTTTGCTTTCTTTTGCTTGTTTTTCTCCTTATTCATTTCACCATTAGAATAAACAAAATTCAGAATTTTTTTTAGTACAAAACTTTATCCATCTTTTATTTTTATTTTTTCTCCAATCACTCTTTATTTTACTTATTTGTTATGGAAAAGATTTGATTTACTGAATTTAGTTATAAGCTAAAATATAAGCTAAAATATAGTTTATATATATATTTTTTATTTTGCAAATATATCTTAACTATATTTTTCTTTTTTGGTAAGTGATACATTTTATTGATTAGTCTAATCAAATTTTTATGCAAATAAGCTTTGGATGCATCTAAATCTTTAGAATTGAGTTAGTGAGGTATTAAAGTGAATTGAGATTTGCTGAAATTTTAATTTTTTTTTTTGGAATTTTCAACGTTTGAATTAAATAATGGAAGATGTTTTTGATTTAAATCGGAGTAGCGTGATTCATGATCAGCCTAGTCAAGACTGTATTTGAATGTTTTAGATTAGATGTAATTGATGATGACAATGATTTTACTGGAAGTGAGTGAAATAAAAGTAAGATAGATGGAAATTTAATTAAAAAGATATGGGTCTCAACAATAAGATGTTGTTGTGAGGTGGTTGAGAATATAAGGAACAAAGCACTCATGATTTTGAGATGAAGAACAATATTATCAATAAGAAGGAATAACCCTCTAAAGAGAAGAAGCTATCATTGAAGTTGGAAAAAGATCTTTTGGAATGGAAAAGATTTAGCAGGCCTGCTTTTCTTCTAAGGTCTATTGTTAGATCTACTTGTAACCTTGTGAATTTAACACTAAACAAAATATATTCACAAGAACTAAATGTAGGAAATTGAATGACATCATCTTATAAAAACTACTAGGATAATTGTAAAGTAATTAAAAGATGTTAATGAACAAGTGGGTGAATTAAACAAGGTAGCTGCACTATATGAAAATCAATTCTATTGTTATGAATTTAGGAACAGATGGATATTTGATTTCTTTGGCACCTAAGCTGTCATACTATGAATTGAGCTTAACATAGGATATATGAATGTGATGGTTACTAGTGAATCTTAAGATGATATTTTCGTTTATTCATTAATTTCCATGGCAGAGAAGAAGACATACAATCCCCTTGGAAGCATATGGTGTAGACCCCACACACAGATGTAAAGAATGCATGCATATATGTAAGTTGTTTGTTTCTCGATATTGGTCCACTTAATGGGATGTGATCTATACGAGGGATTGGCTATTAATTTCTGTCTTGTTATGACAGGTGGCGTACATGCAGCTGCTGTGGGATAGATCGATGGATCTATAAAAGGGTGGGGGTTATTTACTTGTTTAGAAAAATTAAGTCTTTCTTTGTTAGTGATATTAAATTGTGCAGGAAATATGATGCAAGGTAATGGTTCAAATGCTATGGTGTCTATGCCAGAAGAAGGAGATTTTGATCTGCTGCAAGACCACCCTTTACTGCCCGAGAATATCCCCACACCTATCATGTCCATTCCAGCAGAAGATCCAGCGGTTGCTACTTCTAGTAAAGGGAAGAAGAAGAATAAGAAGAAGAATAAGAAGAAGAAAAAGAAAAACAAATCCTCAAATTTTGAGATAGTCAATTGGACACCTTTACTTGTCAAACTATTAATTACAGCTGTTTCTTACATCAGCGAAGAGATTTCTACAACAACAAAAACCGTCAATCAGTCAATGTGGAAATCAATTTCACAGGTTATTGCTGAAAGAGGATTTCGTGTTTCGCCTAAGCAGTGCATGGACAAGTTTTCTGAACTCTTCAGCAAGTACAAACGTCTGAATGAGATCCTCGGGTGGGGAACCTGTTGCAATGTTGTTGAGAATCCATTTCTCTTAAAATCAATGGATCACATACCAAAAACTGCTAAAGACGAGGTTACGAGATTTCTTAGTTCTAATGATTTATACTATGAAGAGATGTGTTCTTGCCTTAACAACAATAGGTTGCATTTACCTCATGACACTAAGCTGCAGCGTGCTTTGTTATTGGCTTTCGAAACAAACACCAGGGAAGAGAATCAATGTGAAAGTCAGATCCAGGCACAAGCAAAATCATTGGAGTTGAAGGGGGCCATGAAAGATGAAAGGAGTGAACTGGAAATTCTACGCTTGGAAAATGAAAAACTGAAGCTTCAGAATCAAATGTTGGCACTCCAGTTAAAGCAAAAGGAGACAATTGGTGGCACTTCCACTGCCACTACCACAACCTACCTACATCAGCTTTAAGATTTATTAGCTTTATTACATCTGTATGCTCTGTATTGTATTTTCTCTTGATTCTCTGTATTAATTAAGGTTTCTAAACTTTCTGTTACTATAAATGCAATCTTGTTAAAATATATTACTTCCCTAACCTTGAAATTCCACGAGAATCGTGGAACTCGTTCTTACTCAATCAATAGAGTAACACACTGGTAGAAACCTGTGGTTTTGCCGGAGTACTGAAGATCTATGATTTTTTTATATTTCATGCATAATAGGTAGATAACAGATACAAAGTATCCATAAAGGGTTGAATTCTACTTTTCTTTACTTTTAACATTATCTTTTCAATATACAAGTTTGAAGTTTTGTATATTGTTTTACAAATAAAAAATAAGGAAGCAACACATCTTGAAAGTATTTTTTATTCTTTATATTATACTTTTGTCATTGTTTTGGATTCGTTTAAAAGATGATTACTACGAATATACGTTTATCCTTGTCTCCTAGATGGTTGATACCCTCAATTTTTGAAAAAATAATTTTAAGCCCTATAATTTTTTTTGTGTCATCGTTAATTATTTTTCTAATTTTTTTTTCAAATGGTTAGTCAATGCAAGTAAATACCCATTAACCATTTGGATTATATTTTAAATATTAACATTATTTTTTTACATTTATATTTTACTTTTTTTTCACTACCATACTAAAAAATGGAATAAAAAATTAAAAAAAATTAAAGAAAAAATGAAGACAAATTGTTAATATTTAATATATAATAATAATTAATAAAAAAAATTGCACCTAATTTGTACTGAATTGCTATTTGTCTAATTAGGAAAAAAAGTCACAAAATCATAAGATAAATGATCCAAAAAATCGTTCTTTAAAATAGAGATTGCCAGCCGGCATGCTTAGCAAAAGGTAATAGTAATTTATTTCAACTTTTCTATAAATTCATTATTTTATTATTAATGGTATATTTGTAAAAACACTCGTATTAAACTAAATAATGATACATTTTTTTATTACAAAAACGAAAAAAAGTAAGGAAGACACGAGGGTTATTGAAATAAGGTGGTAATGTACGGGATGGGTTGAAATTGTCATGTCCTACCCTCCATGTTTATGCGAGGGTTAATGTAGAGGCCTTACATGTAATCTAGTTACGATATGGTATGATATTTATTCTGAATGTGTATGATAAATATTATGTTACTTCTGTAACCTTAAAGTTTTGCGACAATCGTGGAACTCATATGTTACTCAATATAAACTTGACACGTCATGATTGGTTTATTTGTCATGATTGTCGTTTTTGTTATAATTTATGAAGAATCTCTCGATAAATTATATTCCTTCGTGATAAATATCAAGATTAATATATGTTTGCTTCATTGTAAATATCTACCCTACTTGCATGCACATTCTATAAAAAAATTCAAATATTGTTAACCTGGTGCCCGCTTATAATATATGTATCATACAATCATTGAATAATAAGTAGATGTCATACCAACATCTATGATTTTTATTAAAAAAAGAATTCATGCATAATAAGTAGATACGTGTATCTTCGCTCCCCAAGGGATTGAAGTCTGGTCTTTTTTACTTTAACATTATCTTTTAATGTAACAATCTCCAGTTTTGTACATTTTTTATGAATATCACATATAAAAAGCTACAAAAGCATTTTAGTCAGCACTTTTTGAAGATGTTCTGGATTCGTATGAAAGGGTAAATACACTAATAACCCTATATCTTTTCCCTTTTAAATTTTCTAATATCCTCATTTTTTGAAAGAAAACCTTTAGATCCTTTATCTTAGTTTTTTTACATAATTGGCAATATTTCTATTTTTTTGTCAAAGGGTTAGTCAAGGTCTCTTCAACGGATGGTGAATCAAGTTTTTCAGTCTCAGATTGTATGCAACATCAAAATTTAAGTTGAAAAAATGATTGTAAAAAATCAACACGTTTGTTGAAGACCTACTCGATCTCGCTGAAATATTCTACGTAATGAGAAGTGTAGGTACTCGATTAAATCCCAAGAAGTGTTTGTTTAGGGTAAATTCTGGAACGTTCTTTGGGTTCATTGGAAGACATCGGGGAATCAATGCTAACCCAACCAATAAATATACCATCCACAACATGAATCCACCTCGGACAATCAATACTTTACACTCTTTGACGGGGAAGGTTGCGACCGTCATCAATATTATGTCAAAATCTGTTAAACATTTTGCTTAATGTTTTAAAGCATCGAATCAATATCTAAGACAGGTTTCGTAGTGCAATACATACTCTTAAGAGGCAACCTAGAAAAACCTTGACTCAATCTCTAATACATATTATCGACTCTAATATGTACGACTAAAAACTAGCCTGTTTAAAACCTTTGACTAAATATTTAAGATAGGTTGTCAAGTGAAGTCTGTCGACTTAAGGGTAACCTTGGAAAAACCTCGACTCAATTTTCAAGACCTAAATCCCAAAAAGGTTGTTTAGTAAACTAAATGAGGTAGACCGTTACAAATATCTTATGAAACTAGAAGCCTCGAATAATTATTTAAGACATATTTTTGAATCTGTAGATTAGATAAAAGAGGTCACTTGAATATAAAATCCACTCCACCTTCACCATAGAGTGGTCGAGTAACTGATAAAAAAATGATCTTGACAATCATTTCATAAAAGAAAACCTCAAATCCACCGTCACCAGAGGGTGGTTGAGTAATCTATATAATATAGATCATCATAATGATTTTATAAACTAAAACCTTATCTTCACCTTTACCAAGGGGTGGACGAGTAACTTATAACATATAGATCTTTATGATAATTTTATAGAATAAAACATCGACTCCACCTTCTCCAGTGGGTGATTGAATAACCTACAAAATGGAGATCTTGACAATCATTTTAGAAACTAAGTTCTTAACTCCACCTTAACCAAATGGGGGTCAAGTAACGTATAGAAAGGTTATCATAATGATCACTTATATATTAGAAAAGCTCGGCCCTTACATAAAGAGGTTTTCAAGTAAAGCTGAATGATTTAGTTATCACCTCGTAAAAAAATCAATCCAACCCATACAAAGGGATTATCAAGTAAAATTAAATTATTTTATCTTGAGTGATCATCCACATAAATTAAACATTGATTCTACCATTTCAACTAGATTGTTGAGAAATTTTAAATGGCTAGATCGTCGTGAACCCCTCATGGTAATGTACCCGATGAAATAAATCGAGGCTCAAACCATCTTAACAAATTATTCTAAAACGAGAGGAAAATCCCTTGCCAGATAAGTCAAAACTCATATTTTCAATAAATAGATGAAAGATCATACATATCTAACGTAAACAATAAATCATGAAAGACGTCACTACTACAAAGAGTCAAACCAGTAGGCCATTAAAAAAAATTTATCTTCTAGAGAGAATTTTACTGTCCCTCAACACACTGGATATCATGTTAGTTGGGAGCCACAAAAGCTTTGAAACGTATGGATGAATGAGCAAGTGACATGGGAGTTCCAAAAAGAAAAACTGAGGGGGAAGGCCATAACTCTGAGGAGTAAAGTACTCGCTTCGTCGTAGAATTTATCATATGTTCCTCCATCATAGAGGAACCAATAAGAACTAATTAAGTATTCATGATAGCAGTTCCATAGGCGCAATTAGTGACTGGACTTCGAGGATAAGGAAAGGCATAGGCCAGTAAGCCAACATCCCTTGGTTATCGATATGAAATTTTTTATTATTTATATTTTTTCATGAATTTAAGTGATGTATAATATGTTGATGTTTAGGAGAATCTTAAATGTGATGAATATCAATCCTAATGATGAGACAAAGGATTCAAAAAACCTTAAAGCCCATTAGCTTTTGTTTTCATGAAACAGTTAACCATTTTTCTAATTTTTTTTGTTAAATAGTTAGTCAATGCCTTATCAGTGTCACGTCAATTCTCAATTACTATTTGGATAATATTTTAAATATTTACATATTTTCTGTTTATATTTTATGTTTTTTCACTAGTATAGTAAAAAATTGGATAAAAAAATAAAAACTTTATAGAAAAATAACAAATTGTAATTATCTTTTATAAAAAATTAAATAAAATAACAAGAGATCAAATTATCCAACATCTATAAGGATCTTATCATTCAATATATATTACAAATAAAAATTTAGAGAGATTTTCTAACACCATTTACAAGAAAGTACATCACATTATAAAGCTCTAACCAACAAATTGACAACACTGATAGAAATCATCCAAATACCAGTAGTCTGAACGTGAATAAAATCTTTCACTATCTTATGGATGTATTATAGGGTAGACATGTGATATATCCTCTTTTTTGATAAATTAATCTACTTACGGGACATCTTTTTGGGAGTAGGGAATAAGTTAGTGATTATTAGTGATTATTCCGTAATGTTTTTTATATAGTATTAGTCTATCGTATTCTGGACATGTTGCTATTTATAGAGATTGTATGCTTTAAATCTATGTTAAGTGTGTAACATTTAGGTATATGGTTGACGCATGATGCAAAGATGGTAAGGAGAAGTCTAAAAGTCAAGTCCTACCCCAAGGCAAGGCGATGTCTTGATGTCACATTAATTCAATTACCATGAATCATTGGAGCTTTGGACAAATTTTGCTATGATTTAGATAATAATTGTATGTATATTAATAATAATAATACAATTGTATATATATTAATTATGACTCTGGATTGGGTTTAGGAAATATTATGTTAAGCGGGAAGGAATTATTGATTGGTATTTGAAATTAGAATAGCATAACGGTTATTACCGTTGTATAACACAATTCACCACAACGGTTATGCTATTCTAATTTCACATACTAATCAATAATTCCTTCCCGCTTAACATAATATTTCCTAAACCTAATCCAAAGTTATAACATTGCCATACCCAATTTCAAGGACCTTTCCCTCAAGGTTCTGCTAATAAAATGCTTCTGCAAAGTACCAAATAATTCTTGAAATATGATCATATAGAAGAATAAAGAGTGAAAATAATGTTGTGGGAACAAGTGCTCCACTTATTTGAAGCACTATATGTAGATATTCACTCTCTACAATAATATTGGAGTCAATATTTTTTCAAGAGAGTTGATTCTCAATGAAAATATAATCATTCATTTCTTCAAAACAAATCAAATTATCACAATCCACATTAGAAACCATATCTATAGATTTCATATCAATTTTTGATTGTGCTTTAAAACAAAACTCATTCGATATTTGCACAGTTTTGACATGTTGATCTGAATTTTCCAAAATAATATTCTCTACACTATTCTTTGTGTGCATAAATCGAATTTTCAATAAACGAACAAATTATTCGCAACATTGAAATGGACAAATATTGCTTATTTGTTGAAACCACTATAGAGCAGGACCATCCATGTGAAGAGAAGCCAAATCTAATCTACGACTGTCATCAACATTTTTATGAATAGTAAAGAATCGATTTGCTTATAACACCCAATCGTTTGGATCACTACCATCAAAACGTTTAAATTTGATATAAACAATTTCTCGTAAGTTTCTAAGTACCGTATACATGGATGGATAATTGAGTCTAACATCCATGGTTCATTGAAAGCACCAATGCGATGATTTAGATAATAATTGTATATATATTAATAATAATTATTATTAATTACAGTATTTAAATAGATTATACTGTAATATAATTATTGAATGTCTACATTCAACAAGAGAATTATAGAAGAAAGAGAAGAAGGAGAAGACCCAAGAGATCAGAAGGAAGTTTATTTATCTTTTACATATATTTTTCTATACATTCTATTATAATTTATAATACAATTCACCACAACGATAATAACCGTTATGCTATTCTAATTTCAGATACCAATCAATAATTCCTTCCCAATTAACATAGTATTTCCTAAACCAAATCCAAAGTCATAAACCATTTTCTCTTGATTTGGATATATCTTGAAATCAGTGAGGCATGAGAAGTGATGGAAATCAATCAAGAGTTGAAATGAATAAGTTATGCCATTTGTTTCCACCGACCTATCCCGCATAAGGCTAAAAACGGGTTGGGATATTTTGGACACATCTAAGTGATCCCATGAGGCCCTAAAATGTTTTAAGATAATTTTTAAACACTTTAAAAGAAAAATATTCAACCTCACATTCCACACTTCAAAATTTATTCCAAAATGTTTTACGAAGATACAATGTGATATGAGTAATCCCAAATTGTTAAAATAATTCAGTTTTTGTGTCTTCACAAATTCACCTGCACTGTCACTTTGAATTTATTTTACTCTAATTCAGACCAATTTCAACAGTATTTGTAAAACACACTAAAAATGTAAATTTTCAAATAAGCAAATAATACCAAGTAGATGGTGTTATAGTCGTTAATAAGACCCAAGTACTAGCACAAACCCTCGAAAAAAGTTCACAGATGAATACCCTATACGTCTTAATGAATAATATTTAAAACTATATTAGATCATTATTTAATAAGGAGAAAAGACAGTGGATGACTATTTTCTAATTTAGAAATATTAAAATAGACTCAGAGTGACTAAAACCAAAATGATGGGGTCTATTTTTCAAAACTTGTAATGTACAAGGAGAAGGTTGACCTAATAGATTGTGCCATACATTCTCCAAATTTGCACTTTTATCTAGTTATCAGAGAAGTTACTATTTACACCCTGCCCCTAGTGAATTCGTCCATTAAATTATATCCTTAATACAAAACAAATGGATTAAAAACAAATATGATAAACTAAGAAATAGATAATATACGCTTAGCAAGAGATGAGACAACAAGTAGTTTGCTTTTCTTAGTCTTTTAATTCAATAAATGGGATAGATATGTACCAATATAGTATATAAGTAGAGAATCACCATTATTAATCATAATAACATCTTTACAAGAGTATGAATGCTTACTAGTCAAAAGAGGATGATCTGAAGTTATATTATGAATGATACACGCCGATATAGCTATGTAAATTTGATTGATACAAATTCAAATTCATAAGGATTACGGCCATTACATTTCATATGGTAAGACAATTTCGGGGTTAACAAAAAGTTATCGAAAATTATTTGGAACACATGAAGACGCGTTTACGGCTTTACCGAACCTTTTTGATGCTTTACGAAGCACTAACCGGGAATTAATATATGAGTTTGAGTATAAACGTGTTATGGGTAACAAAACTACGTTCAATATAATATTTTGCGTATTTGGAGGTAATATCGAAGGTTTCAATCATTTGATGCCCGTGGTTAGCATTGATGCAACACATTTATATGGGAAGTATGATGGTAGACTATTTATTGTGTTTAGGTATAATACGAACAATCAACTATTTTCTTTAGGTTATCTGTTGACCGATGTTGAGTCCACACAAGTGAAGCTTTTTTTCCACTTGCTTGAAAAAATATTTTACGTTGATCCAGAAAATATGTTTATTGTCGAATCAACATAGAGGTATCTTACGTAGTGTTGCTAATGTGTTTCCTGAACCCAAATGAATCCATCGATTTTGTGCGCATCACTTAGCTAGCAATGTGTATCACAAATCTAAAAATCGCTTGGCAAAGAAAGATTTCATTGATTTTGATTATATAGCGATATGCATCAATTCGATAAGTATTACCAAAACAATTTCTAGTTAAATGACGGTAAATACAAAGGTTGGGTTGAAAATATTCCGAAGGAAAAATAGTCTCTTTCACATGATCGCGGGTACTGTTATGTTAATATGACAACAAACTTATAAAAGGTATTTAATAACGTTCTGAAGGGAGTTAGGGGGTTTCCTGTGACGACCTTTCTATTGTAAACATTTCAAAAAAGTGTCGGTTACTTTGTGGAAAGGAGACATCTAGGGAAGGATGCCTTGGAACTCGAGAGTGTATTCCCACCAAAGGTCGCCATTGAAATATATAACAGTGTGGAGTATGCGACTGGTTATGTTCCTCAACTATACGATGCATTTGATGGTATATGGGTCATTCATTCTTTGGATGGTAGGAAGAAGAAAAATGTTGGATCATCCATATTGCAATTTCATATGTATTACTTAATATTTCGGTGAAGAACATGGATACAACTCATGTGTTTATGAATTTTAACGTTGTCCAAGTACATGGATTCGTATGCTAGAAAGTTTTGTCCCCTTATGGATGTTCTAGACTACCTAAGTTACGAAGGTGTTAAAGTTGTGGCATGAATATATATAATAATTACAAGGAATGGACGAAGAAGGTCTTCCAGGTTCACGATGAAATGGATGCAAGAGAAGATCGAGGTACCAATCCTTGTGGTACTTGCAAAGAATATGGGCACAACAAAAAGACTTGTGGTAGTAGTCAGAAAAATAAATAATAGTATGATTCGTGTTATATTAATGTGCTATTGTAATATTTTCGACTTTTTAGCTTATTGTATTATCAAACATAACATTTGAACTGGCGATTTTTTTTTTATTTTCACATAATAATGTAGGAAAAAGAAAAAATCAAAAAAATTATTTTGGGGTAAGGCGGTATCTTGACTACCGCCTAAATCATAGGTGCTCTCGCACTCAATGAATTAAAAAAAGGTGGTGATCGGGATGCCGTCTTTCAGGGAAAAGAGGTTGTCCAAACGCTGTTGTTAACATAAGATATTTTTTACCATAAATCACGTATTGAGTACATTATTTTTAACAACCTATTCAAAACTTAAACTCATCCAACATATTTAAAACAAGACAAACTAACATTAGAAATCGACAAACATGCATTCATCCAACATTTTGCAAACAAGATAAACTATGTTTTTAATCGAAAGCACGTAAATTCAACTAAACATTCAAGAATGATAAATTAATATGCTCGACTCTAATTTCATTTCCTCCTTATCTCTCTACTTTAAGTTGGCCTTTCAACTTCCTCTTGCATAACGTTTAAACTCGTGATTTGTTCAATTAATTCTTGCTCTCCAGCATAATGCATCATCTCCTTCATATCTTCATATCATCAATAGTAACCCTCGGCTCGGCTACACAGTAGGCCTCTTTGAAAGTAGCTTGAATCTGTCTGCATACACATATCAATATTAATACTTAAATAAATCAAGAAAAAAAGGTTTAAAACATACCAGTTTTTGAAGTTGATATCCACGAGGGTGGAACTCTTGTTCAAGATCAACACCCACAGTTCAAGCTTGAGGGGTGGGGGGATATATATCCTTGAATTTGTGCAATACCACTGCTCATATTCCAAAGTACATCCAATGCCTTTGGAACTCTTGTTCAAGATCAACACCCACGTTAAAATTGATGGTAAATCTGAAAATCAGTACTAATTAAGATAATCATCAGCTTGAATTTGATGTTTATGTTTATTATAACTTCTTCATTTAACCAATTATGACCTTAAGTTGATTCTTATGTTGATGATTAATTGATTAGTACTGAAGTTACCCAACAATTTACCAATATTTTATATTTAAGTTGATGATTATTATTTAATATTCAATTTTGTTATTTGTTTCCTCAAGCTGTTATCAGATTCCTCAAATTAGAGCAAAAATCATGAAATTACTTTGTATTTAGTAATTTCCTTAAATTTGGGAATATTTTTAGAACTCATGTATTATTTTATTTTACTAAGGTGGTGCAGAGTTTTTCAAACTGGATAATATTGACATTGAAGATTTACTAAAATTGATCAAATTAGGAATTACCCAGTTATTATTGACAAGTTATGATATAAAAACAATATGTGCAAAAAAGAAGAATACAAAATAGAAAAGGTAAACCTCACTTCATTTTTTTCGTCATTTTTAAATATGGTATAAAATAAAACCCTGTCCCAAAATACAAAACTGTGAAATAAAATATTTGATTAACCTTAGAAGTGACATAGAGAAAAATCAAAATGGAAAACTAAAGATTAATGTTAGTCCAATTCATAGACCTAATGCAAAATTTAGTGGAAAAACTATATGAAATTCCTAAAAAACCTTCAAAATGAATTTCTCACCAAATCATCACTACATAAAGGTTCTTATCTACGTATTCGAGTTTTTTTTTCTAAATTTTGTTTATATTTTAGAAAATTATTGAAATATCTTTGGATATGAGAAAGTATCTTGAAACTGACAAGGGTTTTGGTTCGTTTCTTGAGAAGTAATGATATAGACAATTTTAATTCATTCTATAGAAAAACTTTCTTTTAAAATTATTAATATATATGTGTAGGTATGTATATGTTGTTCCATATTAATATCATGGAGTACATAACACTTATTATTTTGGTAAAATATAATTTACAATAAATTTGGAAATTAACCACTTTATGAGGGAAGGTTATCATATTTAAAAAGTATTTTTTCGAAAGACAAATGTTGTGGAAATCTAGATAGCTCAAGAACTATGAGAATTGAAGAAATGGTGTTCAATGTTTTCAAAGATTTAGTTACATACATTACAAATGTTGTCGATATCACACCTTCTAATGAATTATTATGTTATGTAGGGAGGATGTTTTTGAAAGCCCTTTAAAAGAAGTTTATTGTTTATCATAGGTGGTAATTGTTGTGTTTTAATTGCATAAATCAGTAAAACAATATAGAAACTAATGCAGAAGTAAAATAAAAGTAAATATATAAATAACATTACTTGTCGAGGCTCGGATTGGATCCGGTGTCTTTAAGGTATTTAGGCCACGTACAGGTGTCTTAAGTTTGCTGGCTTCAACCTCCAGGATACAACGACAAAACTATTCAAAAGAAACTGACACACGAATTCTTAAGAATTTCAACGAACTTAATAATGCTGCTTCTTTCTATCTCTCTCTTATAATTTTAATGCTTTGAAAAATGAATAAATGAAATGGTTAAGTTGGCCAACTATTTATAGAAAATGAAAAGGTGGCTTTCCAAAGGTTGTGATGTTTCATTTTGGAGTTACGTTGTATTAATTTAACATACAAGGTTTACTTAAAAGACCAAAAAACTTGGGCTGGTCCAGATGGTATGAACCTAAGGCCTAAAAGCCCAACAAAGTTGATGGTCCAGGTTCATACCCTACCTAAGGCCCAATAAATGTATGAGCCTAAGGCCCAAAAGCCCAACAAAGCTAATGGTCCAGGTTCAAACCCTACCAGACATTTTTTTTCTCTTTCTTTGTTTTATAACAAAAAGAAATAAAGTAACATATATTGTTTTTTTCTTTTAATTTCTTCAAATTACATGACTCAATTTCTCATTCAATTTCAAATGATTTTAACCAAGTAAATATATTACGTTAATCTTTACAACTTGAATAAATGCATTAATATTCATATCATTTCGTTAAATTGAGTCACCGACTAACATCGTAAACATGGTCAACACTTGGGTGGAATCCCATTTATCCAACAATCCCCACATGAATGGAAATTGACTAATAACCTTAAAACATTATGTAAAAGAATGCTAAACACTTGAGAGAGAGTGAGAGAGAAACGTAGAAGAATACTACATCGAGAAAGGTAGCCTTTGGCCTTGAACCTTCTGTAGTAAGATTTATCGGATTTACTTGCTAACTAGTGAATGTGATGTCTTGAACTATTAAGCTTTTGTGTAAACCAAGACAATAGAACTTACATAGTATACTTCCAAACATTATTTGGCTCTCACGGTTGTGTCCATTTACGGCCCTGGACAACTGCTGGTATTTCATGAATAACCGTCAGAAAAAAATTCTCGTAGGGCGGCCCTACCCATGTTATTCATATAGGTGGTCTCTTGTCGAGAGTATTCTGCATTACTCTATCTTATGTTATCGAAGATACAAGAACCATTAAAAGTTTAACTTATCCTTCACTCTTACAAGTAGCACTGTTTAATTTTGTCATAGGAATGGTTTGGGGAGGTCTCCCCATAGTGCGTCGCACCAAGTTGCAGTTTCATGATTCAGTTTTCCCTTTGAACCCAGATTGTGGGATCTCCACTCTGCTAGGTAGGGTTCCCATCATGGCAACTCAGCTTTCGTAGGCTTAAGACCCATTCCCTTTGACAACACTCGCACTTGCTCTCTTTGTAGACTTTTGGTCAGTGGATCCGCTATATTATCCTTTGATAGAACATAATCAATTGTGATAACTCTGTTTGAGAGCAGTTGTCTAACGGTATTGTGTCTACAACGTATGTGTCTAGACTTACCGTTATACATTTCGTTTAGTGCCCTACCAATGTCACTTTGACTATCTCAATGTATGCAGACAGCTGACACAGGATTTGGCCAATCAGGAATATCCTCTAAGAAATTCCGAAGCCACTCGGCTTCCTCAATAGCTTTGTCTAAAGCTATAAACTCAAATTCCATAGTGGATCTAGCTATGCACGTTTGCTTAGTGGATTCCCAAGACACGGCTCCTCCTCATAACATGTAGACAAATCCACTTGTGGATTTTGAGTCAGTGGAGTCTGATATCCAGTTTGCATCACTGTAACCTTCTAGTATAGCTGGATATCCTGTGTACAACAATCCTTCATTCACAGTGTATCTAAGATACCTTAGAACTCTTACAATAGCAATCCAATGGTTCTTCCCTAGATTATGTGTAAACCTACTTAGCTTGCTTACTACATGTGCTAAATCTGGTCTAGTGCAGTTTGTTAGGTACACAAGACTCCAAATAACCAGAGAGTACTCCAAATGGTTGATCGTATCACTGGTCTTCTTAGCAAGATGTGAATTCACATCAACAGGTGTCTTGGCAATATTTGTTCGCCATTACTAAATTTGTTTAATACTTTCTAAATATAGTGTGACTGAGATACTATAAACCTTAAGTTGAATCTTGATACCCAAAATAACATCTGCAAGGCCTAGATCTTTCATGTCAAACTTACTTGAAAGCATCCTTTTGGTGAATGTAATCACATCATTGTTACTTTCAATGATTAACATATCATCCACATATAAACAGACAATGACATATTCTGTCTCATTTCGTTTTACATAAACGCATTTGTCACATTCATTGATCTTGAAATCATTTGAGATCATGAATCTATAAAATTTGTCATGTCATTGCTTCGGTGCCTGTTTTAAACCATATAAAGATTTAACAAGCTTACATACTTGGATCTCCTTCCCTGGAACTACGTAACCCTCAGGGTGTTCCATATATATCTCTTCATTTAGTTCTCCATTTAGGAAAGTTGGTTTTACATCCATTTGATGAATTTCGAGCTTGTATATTGAAGCTATAGCGATTAGCATTCGAATGGATGATATTCTCATGACTGGAGAATAAGTATCAAAATAGTTAAGTCCTTCTCTTTGACTATAACCATTTCCAACAAGGCGAGCCTTGTATTTCTTAATAGACCCATCTGTCTTTAGTTTCTTCTTGAATATCCATTTGCATCCAAGTGGTTTTTCCCAGGATGTAGATACACTAGTTCCCACGTATGGTTTTGCATAATGGATTCTACCTCACTATTTACCGCTTCTTATAGTAAGAGGCGTCAGGGTTTGACACAACATCGTTGAATGTTCATGGTTTGTCATTTCTTCTTGTTTCTCCTTCATTTGGAAATGATTCTTGATCTTGCTCTTCTTGAGTTGTATCACGTGTTCTTTTCAAGGAACCAGATTCTGGTGTGGTCTTGTACTGAAAGGTTGTTTCAAAGAAATGTGCATTTTTTGATTCAATCACCGTATTAACGTTAATGTCAACATGACAAGATTTGTGTACCACGAATCTTTATGCAAAACTTTGCCAAGCATCTCCACACTTATAAATATTTGAAGGAATGTGGTTTTCCTTTCCATAATTCGTAAGGAGTTTTATCTACCTATTTGTGTGGTATCTTGTTGAGGATGTGATCCGCGGTGAGCAAATCCTCTCCCCACAAGTTCTGTGGTCACCTTGAGTTAATAAGCAAGGTATTCATCATTTCCTTCAACATGCAGTTCTTGAGCTCAGCAATCCTATTTTGTTGAGGGAGTTATGCTGGGTATCACCCAAAAAGGTATCACCTAAACATCACCCATGATGTGGCGGTTAGGTGGTCCAATCATGGATTTTCTCTTTCCAGATTTACCTTTTTCTCTCTCCTGCATGATTGGACCACCTAATCGCCACATCATGGGTGATGTTTAGGTGATACCTTTTTGGGTGATACCCAGCATTACTCTTGTTGAGGCGAGTAGGGGGCCGTGTTTTGATGGATGATTCCATGTTTAGCGCAAAACTCCTCAAAAGGAGACACATATTCTCCTCCCCTATCTGTTCTAAGATTCTTAATCTTTTTTTTAGTTAATTCTCAACTTCAGTTTTGTATTGCATAAATGCTTCAAAGTCCTCATCCTCACTTTGAAGCAAGTATATTTGAAAATATCTTGTGCAATCGTCAATGAAATTTATGATATACTTTTTACTACTTCTAGTTTGCACAAATTTAAGTCACATATGTCACTGTGAATTAACTCTAACGGTACCAAAGTCCTTTCTATAGATTTAAATGAGTTTTTTTATTAATTTTGACTCAACGCATACTTCACATTCCTTTTGAGAATTGAAGTTCACATTAGATAGTAACCGGACGTTTACTAACTTATTTAATGAACCAAAATTAACATCTCCTAATCTATCGTGCCATAAATTAGATGATTCAAGGATATATTACTTTCTCGAGTACATTTTGGTAGGTATACGGTCATTACATTCATCTTAAATAAACCATCACATAGGTATCCTTTGCCCACAAATATTCCACCTTTAGTGAGAACAAATTTATCAGACTTAAATACTAGTTTGAAGCCATTCTTACTCAATAACGAACCTGAAACTAGATTCCTTCTAATGTCAGGCACATGGAGAACGTTATAGAGACTCAACTCTTTTTCAGAAGTCATTATTAATAATGATTCCAGATCCAACTACTTTTGATGTAGTGAAATTTCTCATACATAAAGTCTCTTCAGTAGTTGCAACTTTGTATGTCTTGAACATACATGTCAGGTGGCCCCAGTATCCACCCACTAGTGTTTGGTATTGCCAACCAAATTTACTTTAGAAAGTACTGTAGTAAAATCAATCTTATTTGACCTTAGTCATGGTTGCTTGGCCTTATTTTTCTTTCATGGAATTGCCTTTACCCTCTGTGATTTCGGCTGTCTATTCCTTTACACAGATAGTCGTTTCCACTTAACCTCTTAGACTCCTCAACGGGTCTATAAGAGTCGGGATCATGTCCCACAAATGTATTTTCCATAAGTGAAATTGATGATGGTATGTTGTTACCGATTCCTTCATTTCTGGACATATTGTTTATCTTGGTAGATATCATTTCAATTACCAAGGATTACACAATATTATAAATAATTCAAACAAACGAATTATTCAACCTTTCTCACTAAAAGACAACACAAAAACTTGATTCTTTCTTACGACAAAATGATTAAATTAATTTTAATTTCCCAAGTTTTTATATTCTTCTTAGTCCCCCAAGTTTTTATATCCTTGTTATAGAGGATCGAAGAAATTAAAGAGATAATTAATTCACGTAAAAGAAGAATCTCAATCTATTAAGAATTCTTTTAGCGGAAAATTTTCAAACCACAAGGTTCGACAAGTATGCAGATACTAGCAAGATTGATATTAGTTGTTAAAAAACACACTAATATTACAACGTAATATGACATTAGAAAGCGAGTATTTTTCTAGTATGTATACACAAGCCTAGAAATCAGAATAAGAGAAAAGAAATAGAATGTAATATTCATTTTCTGTATACACAGACCCAAAATTTTTTCCAAAAGTAAAGTTTATAAAAACATAAAAAGAAAATGTGTTCTTGTTTATACCACGTGAATCATAAATACCTTAAATTGTTGTGTTTTATTTGTATAAACCAGTAAAACAATATGGAAACCAATGAAAAAGTAAAATAAAAGTAAATAAATAAATAACTTTACTTGTCGAGGCTCGGATTGGATCCGATGTTTTTAAGATATTTAGGCCACGTACATGTGTCTTAAGTGTGCTGGCTTCAACCTCCAGGATACAAGGACAAAACTATTCAAATAAAACTAACACACGAATTCTTAAGAATTTCAACGAACTTAATAATGCTGCTTCTTTCTATCTCTCTCTTATAATTTTAATGCTTTGAAAAATGAATGAATGAAATGGTTAAGTTGGCCAAAAATTTATAGAAAATGAAAAGGTGGCTTGCCAAATGTTGTGATGTTTCATTTTAGAGTTACGTTGTATTGATTTAAGATACAACGTTTACTTAAAAGACAAAAAAAACTTGGGCTGGTCCAGATGGTATGAACCTAAGGCCCAAAAGCCCAACAAAGGTATGAACCTAAGGCCCAAAAGCCCAACAAAGCTAATGGTCCAGGTTCAAACCCTACAAGGCCTTTTTTTTCTTTCTTTGTTTTATAACAAAATGAAATATAATAACATATATTATTTTTTTTTCTTTTAATTTCTCCAAATTACATGACTCAATTTCTCATTCAATTTCAAATATTTTTAACCAAGTGAATATATTACGTTAATCTTTACAACTTGAATAAACGCATTAATATTCGAATCATTTCGTTAAATTGAGTCACCGACTAACATCATAAACATGGTCAACACTTGGGTAGAATCCCATTTGTCCAACAGTAATTTAATATTCTAAATATTTTTTCTATGTTTTCATTTGGTTTAAAAGAGAAGGAGGTGTTCCATTCAATTTCATCTTCGTTAATTTATAATTTTTTTGCGATAATGTCGTTATCGAGACCTTTCATAGTTAGATTTCCATCTTTTATTGGTTTATATGTGATAATATCTATTTTTGGATAAATTTTGGTATTAATTTGACCTATTTTTAGTTGTATCTGCTAGAAATTAAAGTAAAAAATATTTTAACGGTGTTGGAAGGGGAAAGTAATGATTTAATATATTTTTACCTTCTATATTTTCAAATGACCCAAGACTGAAGAGTAAGGGGCATAGCCCAACACATCGTTGGACTTAAGACCATAAATTCTATTTTCATACGATATTCTCAAGATAGTTTTGCATATATATTTATTATTAGAAAAATCGATAAAAAAAATATGTGAAATATATAAATAGATCGAAAAAGTGTAATGATACCTCTGGCCATTTATGTCTTAAGAAACTTTTCATTATGTTTTGTTCTTCCAAACTCTCAAGCATTCAACTATAGATGATGTATAATTTTTGTGTGAATGAATTGAGTTTAGGGACCAAAACTCTAGTATATATAGCCAAGCTCCCATCAAGCTTTTTAATGGTAATGACTTAGGTGTTACAACCTTTCATTTGCAAATGGTTAATATAAAAGTGTTACAACTTTTTATTTGCATAAGATTAATGAAAAAATCATTAAGATAAAATTAGTGGATGGATTAATGTTGGATCATGAGAAGCTAAAAGTCATAATTTTATTTTATTCATCAATTTAATATAAAGACTAATAAAATAAAATGAAGTTTTATATTAATAAAATAAAAATGACTTATATTCTCCCACTTAATCCAAACATTATACTTGATATTTTATCTTAATCATAAATATATGAATCATGGTGATAAGTCCTCCAATAATGAGAGAGTAGTATCTTCCATGTATCACAATATATTTATCTCTTTATTTTTTATGTTGTAACTATATTTAATGAATAAACCATATGTTTATTCTTGGTCCTAACTAAATGATTTTGTCAAATAAAATTAAGATGCGCAATGCATATGAGAAAATATCATAATTATATTAATGATAGTGTAATACAAATAAACACTATATGATGGGACCAAGCCCCATACTCGCTACATGATACTTGAATTTCATTGGTGGCATGACTTTAGTCAATGGATCAGCGATCATTAATTTAGTACTAATGTGTTCAATGACAACCTTTTTATCTTTAACATGTTCCCTTATGGCTAAATATTTAATGTCAATGTGCTTATTTAGACTTCCACTTTTATTGTTTTTAGCCATAAAAACAGCTACTGAATTATTGCAAAATATTCTTAATGGTCTAGAGATAGAATCCATAATTCTAAGTCCAGATACAAAACCCTTAAGCCATACACCTTGTGAAGTAGCCTCAAAACAAGAGACGAACTCAGCTTCCATAGTAAAAGTTGCAGTCATAGTCTGTTTGACACTCCTCCATGACACATCTCCACTGGCCATCATAAAAATGTATCATTATGTTGACTTGCGTGAATCAACACAACCGGCAAAATCAGAATATGAGAATCCGACCACCTTTAAATTGTTTGTTCGCCTATACATAAGAATATACTCCTTGGTTCCGTTGAGATATCTCATTACTTTCTTTGCAGCTTTCCAGTGGTCAATACCTGGGTTACTTTGATATCTACCTAACATTCCAACTACAAATGTGATATCAGGTCTTATGCAAACCTGAGCATACATCCAACTTCCGATAGCAGAAGCATATGTAATTTTCTTCATTTGTTCTCTCTCTAAATTATTCTTCGGTGTTTGGTTCAAAATGAATTTATCACCCTTCACTATGGGAGAAACACTTGGTGAACAATCCTTAATCTGAAATCTCTCTAAAACTCTAGTGATATAGGTTACCTGAGACAAGCACAAGACACCTTGAAATCTGTCTCTATGAATCTTAATGCCAATGGCATAAGACGCCTCACTCATATCTTTCGTATCAAATTTTTTAGAGAGAAAGTGTTTCACCTCTTGAAGCAAACCCTTATCATTAGTCACAAGCAAAATATCATCCACATCTAAAACAAGAAGACAAATTTTGCTCCCACTAATCTTTTGGTATATACATTGATCCATGGGGTTTTCAACAAATCAAAATGATGAAACTACTCCATGAAATTTACAATACCATTGACGGAAAGCTTGTTTTAATCCGTATATGAATTTCTTAAGCTTACAGACTAACTGCTCACCCGCGCTAAAGATAAAACCTTCAGGTTGTTTCATATAAACCTGTCCCTCTAGATCTCCATTAAGGAATGTCGTTTTCACATCTATTTGGTGCAACTCAAGATCAAAATGTGTGACTAATGCTAAAATAATGCGTAAAGAATATTTCTTAGATACATGAGAAAAAGTCTCTCTGTAATCAATTCCTTCTTTCTGAGTAAATCCCTTAGCAACAAGTCAGGCTTTGTATCTCTCGATATTGCCTAATGGGTCTTTCTTGGTTTTAAATAACCATTTACAACCAATGTCTTTAGCCCCATTAGGCAATTCCACAAGTTCCAAGACATCATCGTTCTTCATGGAATTCATTTCCTCTTTCATCGCATTATACCATAAATTTGATTCTTTGCAACTTATGGCTTGTGAAAAGTTAGGAGGATCATTTTCGACACCAAAATTATAGTCAGATTCTTGTAGATATACTACATAATCACTAGAAATTAATGATTTCTTAAACCTGGTAGACCTTCTTAATGTTGTAACATCATTATCTGTATGAGGTTCAACTTGTTGTTCATAATTACTAGGTTCATCATAGACAACTTGATCTATCAGAATATTGTCAACAACTTGTGGTTCTCCAACGATTGAACGTTCAACATTAGATTGTATTTGAGGGGTGTTATGAACAATAATCATTCTATCACTTGAAGTGGAAGGTTGATTTTCTGAATGATCAATATCAGAAATTACATTTTTAATTTGATCGCTCCCACAGATTAAGTCACATTCAAGAAACTTTGCATTTCTTGATTCCACAAATCTAGTGTTGTGAGATGGACAGTAAAATCTGTAACCTTTAGACCGCTCAACATATCCAATGAAATGCCCATTGATGGTCCTTGGGTCTAGTTTTTTTTCTTGTGGATTATAAATCTTGACTTCAGACGGGCATCCCCATACGCGCATATGTTTCAAAGTCGGTTTCCAACCTTTCCACAATTCAAATGGTGTCTTTTAGATAGCCTTGGTTGGAACTCGGTTTAATATATACACTTTTGTTTTTAAAGCTTCAATCCATAATTTTTTAGGAAGATTGGAGGTTCTAAGCATACTCCGTACCATGTACAATAATGTTCGGTTTCTCCTTTCTGCTACACCATTCTGATCCGGTGAACCAGACATGGTGTAATGGGAAACAATCCCATGCTCTTGGATAAACTGAGCAAACGGACCTGGTGCTTGTCTATCTTAAATATATCTACCATAATATTCACAACCTCCATCTGATCTCACAATCTTTATATGTTTTCCACATTGTTTCTCTACTTCATCCTTAAATATTTTAAAGGCATCTAATGCTTCACTCTTGTTATGAAGCATGTAGCGATACATATATCATGAGTAATCATTAATAAAGGTTATAAAATATTTCTGACCATGCATATCCATGTCAGGACACCATGTATATGTATGTATGATTTCTAATAAATCTGAATTCTTATTGGCACCTTTCTTTTAATTGTTGTTCTGTTTCCCTTAATGCAATCCACACAAGTTTCAAAGTCGGTAAAATCTAGAGTACTAAGTACTCCATCTTTTACCAACCTTTTGATTCTTTCAATAGTGATATGCCCTAATCTCCGGTGCCGTTGAGTCGAGGAATCCTCATTTATATTACACCTCTTTGTACCAATTTGGACATGAAAATTATTATTAGTAGCATTGTTTTGTAAATTAATACAATAAAGACCTTCAGACTAAATACCATTCCCAACACATTCAGATTTATTGAAAATACTAAAAAATGTCACAGAAAATATAAAGGAATAACCCAAATGTACAAGTCTGGAAACAGAAATCAAGTTTCCAGAAAAACTTGGAACATAAAAAGTCTTTTCTAATTTCAGAACATAACCACTACTTAAATATAAATAACATGTTCCAACGGCTTCCACATTTGAACCCATCTTATTACCGGACAAGATGCATTGCTCACTGACCACTGGGTTCCTTAGGTTTTGCATACCCAGTAAAGAGTTGGCAACATGGATTGAAGAACTAGAATCAATCCACCAGGTGTTAATAGTAACATTAACAGTATTAGATTCATAACAAACTAACGAGGTAGGATTACCTTTATCCTGAAGCCACTTCTGGAATTTAGCACATTCCTTCTTCATGTGTCCTTTCTTTTTACAGAAAAAAACACTTAGCTTCATTCTTAATATCAGCTTCAGGTGTTATATTTCCTTTCCCCTTCTGATTGTTCTTTGGTTTGCCTTTTCCTTGAGTAACCATCATTGCACTTTCACCTTGTTCCATTAACAACCTTTCTTCTTCTTGGACACACATGGTCATGAGTTCATTAGTTGACCATTTATCTTTATGTGTGTTATAGGATATTTTGAAAAGTCCATATTGATTTGAAAGGGTGTTCAAAATATAGTGCACAAGAAAAGACTCGGAAATTTGTATCTCGAGATTCTTAAGTTGAGCCGAAATATCTCTTATCTGCATGATGTGCCCACAAACATCTCTAACACTTGTGAGCCTAAGTGAAGAGAGCTTCATTATTCAAGTGCTTCCTAAATCCTTGTCTGAAGTGACGAACTGGTCATCAATGGCTTTAAGTAAATTTTGGACATTATCATGGTAATTTGCTGAACCACAGATGCTTGCTGATAAATTTGTCTTAATAAACATCACACTGAGGCGATTGGATCGCTCTAATTTTTCATAAAGTGCAATATCTGCTGGAGTGCTTTTGTCTGTAAGAGAAGGTGGTTCAGTTTTCCTAATAGCATCATCTATTTCCATCCACCCTAAGTGAAGTAGAACTCTTTCTTTCCATGACTTATTATTATCCTCATTAAGTTCGGGAATGTCACTACGGATATCAGAAAAATTAACAGGTTGTGATGCTGCAAATAAAGACTATATTCTTATTACTAAATAGACTATTAGTAAATATCATGTTTCACCAATGCAAATCATGATCTAATAAATCCAAGACATAGAAATTGCTTGTGGGCTAAATTTTTAATTCAGTAAGATTTATGATTATATGACAAAATATATAAAAATATTTCATTATTACTAAATAATAAAACTATCAAATAATTATTAAGTTATAATTCCTGTGGGAAAATTACGAATAATTTAATATTTTATCCTAATTAGTTATTTAAATATAATAATATTCCTGTGGGATAAAATTATTATATTAAAATAAATAATTACAATTTATGTCTAATTTTATTATGTGATCTTATACCATAATACATATTTTATTTAACTAAGATATTGTGGCTATTCTTGAGTAAATAAAATATGTTGATCACTTAGACAATTCAATATATAATACTAAAATATCATGAGTATATAAAACTATATAACAAAATTAGAATAAAATAAACCATATATTTTATTCACATTTTGTTCACCTAATTATACTCATAAAATAAATAAAGTACATGAAGTATGAATATAAAAATATAAATATAAATAAATACCTGGAGGCCGAAGTAAAACTTTAGGATAAAAATCCAAAAGTACCATAAGTCTAAATGAAAACTAAAATGTCTCCTGGATTCTAATCATCTTCAAATTTAGGACATGTTAGATTCAACACAAAAAAAAAAAAAACATTTTGCAAAATTATTTTGGCTAAATTACTTCAGCCATGAACTAAGCAAAAATTATAAAAGTTTAACTAAATCGAAGAAGAGGTATGCTTTAGGCTCTAATACCAAATGTTAGAAAAATCGATAAAAAAATGCTGAATAAATAAATAGATCGAAAAAGAGTAATGATACCTCCGGCCATTGATGTCTTAAGAAACTTTTCCTTATGTTTTGTTCTTCCAAACTCTCAAGCGTTCAACAATAGATGGTGTATAATTTGTGAATGAATTGAGTTTAGGGATCAAAACTCTAGTATATATAGCCAAGCTCCCATCAAGCTTTTTAATGGCAATGAATTAAGTGTTACAACCTTTCATTTGCAAACGGTTAATAGATCAGTGTTACAACTTTTCATTTGTATAAGATTAATGGAAAAATCATTAAGATAAAATTAGTGGATGGATTAATGTTGAATCATGAAAAGCCAAAAGTCATAAGTTTATTTTATTCATCAATTTAAAATAAAGACTAATAAAATAAAATAAAGTTAATATTAATAAAATAATAATCACTTATATTTATACCCCTAGATGATAATTCCATTTGTGAATCTAGAGATGTTGACTTGATTGAACACTTCTTTCCTTTGGAAAATTATTGATTTGAATACTTATGTACTTTCTAAAACCGTGTCTTCTAATATTGATGAGCCTTTGAGTGATATTAACCCCAATTCTTTAATTTCTATGAGCCCTAATAGTATTCCTATGAATGAACCTATGAGAAGTATGAGGAGTATAATTGAGTCAAGTTTTGGTTCCAATTTTATCACTTCTTTTATGATTGAGGGGTTCCATTTAGACATGCTTAGTGAAGAAGTTATTTCTTGCTCTCTTAAAGACGAAACCCATGAAACTTATAATGAGTCTAAAAAATAAGTACACACTTTTTTCTAGTCAAAATTTAATTGTCATTCATGATTCTAAGATTTTTTTTATCCTTCTCCTTGATTTTGTAATTAAGTAAAAATTAGTGGTGTTTTATCACCTTTATTAACCTAGTTTACTCTAGATTTTTTTCTTGTAACTTTCTTCATCATTATAGTATATTTTCAATTGAGAAATTGTAGTATAATGCTAATCCTAGCAGCTTTGTTGTGAATTCATAAAAGGTTAATGATCTTTAATGGTGTAACATTTGTTTTGTCTTTTCTTTTGATTAAGCTCTGTGATACTATGAGATATATTGTTTATATTTCTTTTAAATTTTGCAATTAATCTTTCAAAAGTGTGCTCATATAGAAAAGCCAAATGGGTTTCTATTGTATGTTTAACATATTTTCATTATTCCCTTCTTTAATATAAATAAACATTTTGAAACCTTTTGTATTTGGATTTACAAATTTATGTATTATAGGCGAGTGATATATTCCATTGAAGGAAGAGAAGAAATCAAAGCATAGGAAAAAAAGAATCCCAACCTCTATTAAAAATGGATATATCAAATTTTCCTTTATAAGATCTTCAACACTTCTTTTTTTTACTCCATATGAATAAATATCATTTTTAGTTAATTTCATTTAAGTTATTTTAAGATATGGAGTTATTAATCTTTTTTGAATAATGTTTATCATTTCCACGAATCTTATCGTATGCATTTTAATCATATTGATCATCTATTAGGAACCAAGTCGTGATTGTTGAAAGATTGATAAGTTTTGTGATTTCAATTATATTTTTTCTCTTTTTTGTTTCATAAGGAGAAATATAAACATATGTAGGATTAAATTTCCTATGTTTTTCATCATTTATCGTTAAATTGATATAATTTTTAGAAGATGAGATAACTTTGATATTGTAATGTTTTTAAACTAAGAGGAGACAAACTCTAGATTTACCAATAAGTTCAAAGGTTAACATACAATTCATATATAAATAATTACAAAGAGCACAGATTTTAGACTTAGAATTAACTCAAAAAAAAAAAAAATACTATCTTAGAATTGTATCCCTTGACAACATCCTTAAGTGCAAAAATTGTATAGGGGGTGCAAACTCCTTCACAATTTCAACTAACATGTATACGTATTCTTGTTCGGCTTATTCTAGGGATGAATGTAAACCTTCTCAATAGTTGCTCAATAACTTGGCTATTTTCTAACATATCACCATCAACTGGAAGATTGTCGAAAGTTTCTGGTGGGTGGCTCTTTTTAATGCTCCATATTAAGGCCCACATCATATCTAAGGGCCTAGTAAATTCACTAAGATTTATTTTACCAAACAAATTCTTAAAATCAATGTATCTGAAGTAAGAGTATTTTCACGGTGGAGAACAAAGTTGAAGGGAGAATTTATTTCATTGTTAACTTTTGTTTTTGTTTTTTGTGGAGTTTTGAAGGGAGTGATGTGGCTAGATGCTGGTGTTCGAAGAGGGGAGATAATTTTCATCTTTGAAGAGGTAATTTTAAATATGGTTATAAGGTTGGTATCGTTCTTTGCAATTTCAATTGGGTGTGAGCAAAAGATGAGTGATGGTGAGCTTATGTTTTAATTTGTTTTGTGCATTAGTGGTGTGCTGAATATATTTGTGCTTTCTGTCAACAAGTTATATCTTATGTATATTGAATTAAATATCAAGGAAAATCAAATATTATCTAGACTCATTAATAGAGTCCAATTTTAAAGGCACTCCAATCACACTTGTAATCTAACTCAACACATCTTTGGTCCATAAATCCATGGGAATGTTGTTAAACTTGACCCCAAAAGACATTTTACTACACTCCATTTTCAAACTATATTCCATCTTTTCAAACACTTAAAAAAAGTGGTTTACAATTTATGTGCTACATTTGTGTAAGAATTCTTGTACAATAATTCTCTTCAGTGAATCTGAATAAAAGAATTCCTCTATTTTATTGGATTTTGACTTTACCATACTTATTCAAATGATATTTGAAAAAGTTACCCACCATATATGAAAAAGTCATGTAACTTATGAGATCACCTACTTGACCACAATTGTACACCTACATCAAACACATGGACATGCATTTTTTTGGTAATTTTTTTTTCTTATGGTTGACTAGTTCATGGAAATTGAGTTAATTATTATTCTTAATTTACAAATCAAATAACGTTTTTCTTCACCTGTTCACAACATCACCCAATCTTGTGCATTTTGTATGTTGACTATATTTAAACATGAATTGACTAAAAACTTCAATTTCACTAGATTTGAAAATTTTCAAATTTGAAGAGTTGACTTGATTCAAACTTAGAAGAAAAACTCTAACAACATTTGTATTACCCACTCGATTATAACACGATTTATAGAATTAATTAATAGTCGCTAAACATCTCCTAGGAATATATATGAGTTGAAGGAGATCTTTTTAGGTACCATTAGAAAACGGCAACAAAAGTAAATAGAAAACGAAAAAATAAAAAGTAAGATCAGCAAATCACGCTATAATAATCCAGATTGAGTTAGCTTTTTTTAGCGAACTAATAGATTTTGACTTTTTGAAGACTTCATGAATACCACAAATTACCCATGATATTTTAGATTGTTGATACCTTTTATTTTTGAAAAAAAAAACTTTGGCCGATTATTATTCTTTTTTTGCGAAACAATTTACCATTTTTATAATTTTTTGGGTAAATAGTTAGTCAATGCCTTATCAGTGCCACGATAATACTCAATTACTATTTGAATAATATCTTTAATATTTACGTATTTTTTTTGTATTTATGTTTTTTCACTAGTATAGTAAAAAGATGAATAAAATATTTTAAAATTTAAAGAAAAATTAAACAAATTGTAATTATTCTTAATAAAAAATTAAACAAGAAAAAGAGATCAGATTATGTAACATCCTTAAGATTATATCGTTCAATATATATTACAAACAAAAATTCAGAGAATTTTTTTAACACCATTTACAAAAAATCACATCACATGACAAAGCTCTAACCACCAAATTGACAACACGAATATCAATCATACAAAGGATATGTGATTACTTAAAAAGGTCTATAATCAAAGAATTTCAGTAAGACGCTACCACTTGGAACATGAAATTGCAAATTATACCCAAAGTGCAAAGTCTATTCAAGAATTTTGTTAATCTTTTATCATTCTTTGGCTTACATATTAATAAATTATTTATATTAATGTACATGATAATGCCTTGGCTATAATAAAGAATGTCCATGAATATAGTCAAAGTGATTAGGTGCTTATCAAATTTCGCTCTAAGTTTGGACAACTTCGCTCAAATGTAATGAGTCGAGATACATATCCAAATCTTGATGATTGCCTCAATGAATTGTTACGGAAAGAAAAATTGTAGATTACCTAAGTTTCCATAGAGAAAAAACGACGAATAATCACCAGACATGCGTCTAGATTATGCTACTAAAATTTTGTTTTGTACAAAAGAAGGGTGTAATATTATAGGTGTAAGGAGTATGGTAACATTTCTAATGATTGTATGTACCCGTTTTGCATGAATTTTATAACAAAATGACAAATCATTTATGCGTGCTTCATATGCCCACACAACAAGAAAAATATTGCCCACCATGCCGCAACTAGCATCTCCTCGCTACGTGTAGCTTCTCTAGCCATGAATAATCATCCTGTTGATGTTTCCTTAGATCATACGATCACTTTATTAACTCTCGATTTATTCAAAAACATGATCTAATCTCCTTTGTCCGTCACGGTTATTACAAGTAAAAAACACTTTATATCTAACTATATGTGTAATATCTCACGTGCTTACCTTTTACCCTAAATAACTCCACGGTTGGTTATATTTTTTATTACTCTAAACATATTAAATATGAATAAACTTGTTAAATTGGATGTTAGTGTATTTTGGGGTAGATTATAAAATAAACCTAAAATGAGGGGTCATTTATACTACATAGATATATGCTAAATAATTTATTAAAAGTAAGATCGGGGAATACCAAATAAAAAAAAAGAAAAGGAGAGAAACAAGGAGAGAAACGGGTGACCACAAAGTAGAACATTATAAGCAGAGGAAGGAGAAAACAAAAAAACCTTATAATTAAGGAAGGAAGAAGAACAGTAAGGAATTTCGATCATATGCTAATCTCGGTAACAATCTTTGCGATCTTTTCATTATTTTTCTAGAAAATACACTTGTCTTGGTAATATTATTTATGATCTTATAGATTTGTTTTCCTTTATTCTGAAATGCTATTGCTAATTTATATGAAACTTTGAAAAGAATAAGGTTGACTAGTTAAATTGATTTGTTGTTTCGATTATCTAAGGGGTTGCATGTGCATAAATTATCTTGTTATTCTAATTTCAATACTCTAGTTATTGAATATAGTTGAAAAGGTTTGGGGTTTCATCGATTTAGGGGTATTTGTATAATACTGGAGTTAGATCGTTGGCCTAATTCAGGTGTGCTATTATAATATAAGATAGATTAATTTTGAAGATTAAGCAAGAAACTGGATGGAATTAAATATAGTTGTGTTGAATATGTTTTGTGGTTGTTTTAGAATAGTTTCTTATACCATATGATTCTCTATTTATAAGCCATCTTATATCTCACGGCTAGGAAATGGCTCGGAAGTACAGTAGCTCAACGTTAAAGTTAAAGGAAAGGAAAGGTGCGTCCTACTTAAGTAAAAGCTCGGACTAAGGTAAGTGGACTATCTCAACGTATAGTGGATATTTTTAATTTCAATTACAAATATTTCTTACTAAATGTGTACATATTGCATTTTATGTTCCGTGTTTTCTTCCGGTGAAACGATGATTTGGGAATTTTAGAGTTCAAATCATTGGAGCAAAAATGTGGTTCGTAGTTTGTGGTGTGGAACTGAGATGAAATCATGAGAATTTCGAGAATCTTAGTGTTTGATTTAACTAAGTGTGAAATTGTTGTGTGTATTGTAGTGTGTAATTGTGGTGTGTAAATTGTGGTGTAGAATTGAGATGAGATCATGTGAATATCTACGACCTTAGTGTTTGATTAACCTAAGTGTGAAATTGTGGTGTGTAAATGTGGTGTGGAACTGAGATGAGATCGTGAGAATATCGAGAACCATAGCATTTAATCAAAATAAGTGTGAAATTGTGGTGTGTAACTTGTGGTGTGGAAATGATATAGGGACATCGATAACCTTAGCGTTCAATCAAAGAAAGTGTGTAATTGTGGTGTGAAATAGAGGGTGAAACTGAAATATGATTGTGGTGTGTACTTGATAATTTTTGTTAAATGATAAGAGAAAAATTGTTATATTTTCATATTTGATAATGTATTATCTTGAATGATAAAAAAAAAAAGATAATGTATTATCCTGTGCATCTCTCTATTTCATATTATGTCGTTAAGAAGAAATCTTGAGAAGTCATATTTATAATATTTCAATTACTGGGCTATCGTGCTCATCCATGTTTGTTGTTGTCTTGCAGGTACTAGTGGGCAAGAGGGTCGGTTGAAGGGTAAAGAATAGAAGTATTATGGTTGTGGTTCTAGTGGTATAATATATTTTTGATAATGTGATATTTAAAAATATAATTTTTATATCTTGAAGTTTTGTCAAAGGGTTTGTTATAGGCTATAAATGTGTGTATATATATATATATATATCCTTATAACTCAATTTTTGTGAAGTCATGAGTCAGTTTATTGAATTAGAATACTATGGGGTGCCACAGTTGGTATCAGAGCAATAGGTTTGTCGATCAATATGTTTTAGTCGTCTGTGGTGTGGTCTTTGTAGTTTGATATATATATATATAAATTGTTCACTATACTTATTAATAATAATGACTTGGCAGCTTTGTCATATTTATAAGCAGATATATGGATCCAGTTGATACTTGTCCAAGAGATATGGACGAGAATACTCCTTCAGCAGATATATTAGATATATTAGAAAAACAAAGTGAAGAGGAATTGGCTCACATGACAAAAATTCACCCCAAAACACTAGCTTGCAAGGAAGAAAACTATGCAAAATTTGGATACTTTGAAGACTTGGTACAAATTCTATTCAGGATTGCTAAATGATTCAAACCCAAGGAAAGAAAACCAGTGGTAACAAAGAGAGTAATGTCTGAATCAAGAATGAAACGCAACAATAGTGAAGTAGAAATGAAGAGGCAGCGTGGGTAAGAAGAGTGTTTAATGTAGAATGGTTCTGTGTGTACTGGGGGCGGGAAATGAAGAAAGGGAAAGCTGCCAGTGCACTCCTGATGAGTAAAATGGCTAAATAAAGGTGAAACCGAGAAAATCACCCTAGCTGTTAAAGATTTTCCGATTATTTATTTCCAATCTAGAGAAGTTACATTATTATAGACAAGCATAGACTGAATGATTTTTCCATGCTAAGAAGACAAAGGGCTAGAGATAAGGAGTATGTATTCAGATTCATCGAGATGTAGATTGAGGAAAAAGTTGATCAATGCATCGAAAAGAGCATTGAAATTACATCAACTCTCCCTTGCAATTGATTTGCTCCATATGAAATAATTTTAGTTATTTTAACGAAAAAAAATTGTAATGGAAATCGACTGATGTTGATTTGATAAAGAAAGAAAATTAATAGATTGTGTTGAAATTAGTTGTTGGCTAGAATGGCTGGATACTATTAGAGGTTTAGGTGACTCTCGTGGTGTTAATCTCATATAGCTGAACAAATAACCATCAGAAGGGAAGTTGATCATTTCAGCATGGACCTTTAAGTTAAGGTAATTCAAGGGGAAACTATTATTAAGAGAACTGCTTACATTAGGGAGATGTGTTTAGAATGAAGGCTGATTTTCATAAGGCTTTCGATAAGATATTGGAGAGTTAAAATAATAAGATAAAGAGGGTGTTTGTGTTTAGTGACATGAATTTATCATGAATCTCTTACTCCATGGGAGTGGGGTTATGAGATGATACAAAATAAATTCAAGGAAAAAAAAAAATCCGTCAAAGTTCCCAAGACTGTGTTTTGGAATCTGAGGGAATCGTTTGCGTTTGCTTATATAAGTACACAGAATGGTGATTTTGGTTAGTGTTTTTTTTTCCCCAAGAATCTGCGATGGAGAACTTGCCAAGTACCCTTCTTTTAGACATAGTTGAGTTGAGAAAACTTTAAGCTACCGATGAATTGAAGCTCTGAGTATCTTCGCTTTGTATGAAATAAGAAGAAATTAATTAAAAATGAAATGAAAATGATAAAGGTGAATCACGTTTTGGGGCGACAGATAGTACAATGCCACCTTCGCCAGAGTATCGGAACAGTTGAACATCCGTCACAACAATACTGAACAGAGGAGGTGATTGAATCTTCCTCCACCACATTCTAGAGATCATGCAATGGCAGTTATAACTATTGAAATGGAGAATTTAGGAGGGAAAGGTAGTGAGATTCAGTTTGTGACTGATGAGCTAAGCGACGCGGGATCGGTACTTGTGAATGATGTTAGCGTGCAAATGCAAAATTCTGGTGGTTCGATTCATGAGTTGGAACAAAATGAATCTGATCTGTTATTGATCCTGTTACTATATCTGCCTAGAAACAAGCTACCATTTTATGCAACAGTTGTATTGGAGAAGTTAATGAGCCCATACATGAAAGAAGCTTCACTCAGTAGCGGTTTGCTTAATAAATTAATAGCGCTTTGCTTAATCAATTAATAGATTTAGGTTCTGTTCATATAAACGATTCAGATCCAGCGCTTGAACGGTTAGGATTGAATTGGAGTGAATTATACGCTTATTTTGCATGGATTTTACAGTTTTAGAATAGTAAAAAAGTTGGAAAAGTCGAGGATTTGATCGTGGAAAGATATATATTCATCCTCTGGTATGGGTAAATTGTATAAGTACTCAAGTAAGTTCAATACCATAACTGGAAAGTTAACACGTTCCTTCATTACATGAGAGTGGTTTATTACCAGATGAGTAAACTAAAGAACATGTTCTATATTTGAAAAAAAAAAGCATTTCATCGATGAGTTTTTGATGTTGATGTTGATGATGCTAATTTACTCAAATTGTCTGATAAATAGTGGCTTTTGTGCAAATAGTGTTGTATGGGTGGAATTGAGACATGATTGATTTGTTATTGATTTTAATGTAATTAGAATTATCCTATATCATGAATAATTCTTGAAGTTTTGTAAGGGTTTTGAATAAAAAGATCTCATATTTCATATTTGTTGGGTAATTGTGAATGTGTTGATGATCTCCTACCCGTGTTTGGTCAAAGAATTAGATCAAGGCATGTAACTCAAAATAAATGGTGAAGTCTCACATCTACTGTAGGAAACATGTGAACTCTGAAGTTTGAGAGAGTTATATCAGAGAAAGAGGCTTTATGTGGCTTCGAAACATACTAGAGATTCAATTACCAGAGAAAAGTGTGAGAACCCTTTCAGATACCATGAATCTTAGGAGAGAGAAAAAAATATACAGTTTAGAAAAGAGGTAAAAGATATGAAGAGATAAATGTTAAAGACTGTCAGTTCGTATTTGAAGAATATGATGATGTTGATTTTGAAATATATTAAATAATTAAATCACATGGAAACTCAATGTTTAGGAACACGTTTAGAAAGGTTCAAGAAGATAGAAAAACTATGTCTATTTATTATAGGGACAAGTTGTTGCAATTTGTGAATGATCACCAGGTTTTCATTATTGTGGGAGAGACATGTTTAGGGATTTACACAAAGCGACTTATACAGAACAAGAAAAATATAGAGGATTGGTTGTACTCAGTCTTGCCGAGGTGTAGCTATGTGTTGTTTGAGTCTCTGAGGAAATGGGGTTGAAACATGGGTGTGAAATTGGATATTTTATTCGTTTTAAGGATTGCACGTCAAAGAAGAAAATTGTGATATATGACTAATTAGTGTAACTGTATTGGATGAAACTCATACAAGTACATTATTGTCTGATTTACTATTTGGATTGGTGAAGGATATTGCTCAGGCATGTCCTGATTTAAAAATGCTCATATCAAGTAAAAGTTTGGATAATGAAAATTCGGTGATTACTTTGATTTGCTTCAATATTTAGAGTACTCGGGAGGAAATATGATGTTGAGATAAATTATATTAATAAGCCAGATGATAATTTACTTGTGGATGCAGCAGAAATCCCTATGCTTTAAATCCACGTGACATAATTATCGGGTGATGGAGATATCTTATTGTTCTTGATGGGACAGGAGGAGATTGAAACATCACATGATCTGTCCATTCTCATGAGAGAGATACGTGGTGAATAGTTGGAGGATATTAAAGTAATGAATTTTACTATTTGTGTGTGATTTCTCTAGCATTGTTGGATATTTAGGCAAACGGCTTCGGTTTCTTGCTACTCTTATTGTTCAGATGGGATTTTGTTTCACATCTGGCCTCAGATGGTGTAAAGAAGACGGTTATACAAATAAGGGATATTGTAACCTCTTTGAGAGAAGCAATACATAAAACTTGGGCAAGCGTTGTCCATTCGACCAAGCATTTTATCACCTGTTGTAATATACGAGATGCAAAAGCCTTACGATGTACTTCCATCATATCCAAATGACGTAGCTATAGCTTTGAGTGAGGAAGAAATGAAAAATCCGTGGACAAAAAAAAATAATATACAAAATATTCCAATGAGGTACGACTTCGATTGAGGAAGAGCTTGGAGAGTCGTGATAAAAAAAAAATTGAAAATCTCCAACTCACTCATACTTGTCTTGTATATAAGGCATGTGCATAAAGTCCACCTAAAAGGAAAATAGGGATCCAGTAATTGTTTAAATATGGTGGGGGTAGGTTGATGGGATGATCCATTTTGTAAAGAATTTGATTATGTTAAGGTTTAATTTGTATGGTTGTACAATGAGAAAAGCCACTTGGGAATTCGAGTCTCAGATTCCAGAAGAGTAGTATCATTTTTTTTTCCATTACAGAAGGTAAGTTTCGAGGACGAAACTTCTTGAAGGAGGGAGTAGTGTAATATCTCACGTGCTTACCTTTTACCCTAAATAACTCCACGGTTGGTTATATTTTTTATTACTCTAAACATATTAAATATGAATAAACTTGTTAAATTGGATGTTAGTGTATTTTGGGGTAGATTATAAAATAAACCTAAAATGAGGGGTCATTTATACTACATAGATATATGCTAAATAATTTATTAAAAGTAAGATCGGGGAATACCAAATAAAAAAAAAGAAAAGGAGAGAAACAAGGAGAGAAACGGGTGACCACAAAGTAGAACATTATAAGCAGAGGAAGGAGAAAACAAAAAAACCTTATAATTAAGGAAGGAAGAAGAACAGTAAGGAATTTCGATCATATGCTAATCTCGGTAACAATCTTTGCGATCTTTTCATTATTTTTCTAGAAAATACACTTGTCTTGGTAATATTATTTATGATCTTATAGATTTGTTTTCCTTTATTCTGAAATGCTATTGCTAATTTATATGAAACTTTGAAAAGAATAAGGTTGACTAGTTAAATTGATTTGTTGTTTCGATTATCTAAGGGGTTGCATGTGCATAAATTATCTTGTTATTCTAATTTCAATACTCTAGTTATTGAATATAGTTGAAAAGGTTTGGGGTTTCATCGATTTAGGGGTATTTGTATAATACTGGAGTTAGATCGTTGGCCTAATTCAGGTGTGCTATTATAATATAAGATAGATTAATTTTGAAGATTAAGCAAGAAACTGGATGGAATTAAATATAGTTGTGTTGAATATGTTTTGTGGTTGTTTTAGAATAGTTTCTTATACCATATGATTCTCTATTTATAAGCCATCTTATATCTCACGGCTAGGAAATGGCTCGGAAGTACAGTAGCTCAACGTTAAAGTTAAAGGAAAGGAAAGGTGCGTCCTACTTAAGTAAAAGCTCGGACTAAGGTAAGTGGACTATCTCAACGTATAGTGGATATTTTTAATTTCAATTACAAATATTTCTTACTAAATGTGTACATATTGCATTTTATGTTCCGTGTTTTCTTCCGGTGAAACGATGATTTGGGAATTTTAGAGTTCAAATCATTGGAGCAAAAATGTGGTTCGTAGTTTGTGGTGTGGAACTGAGATGAAATCATGAGAATTTCGAGAATCTTAGTGTTTGATTTAACTAAGTGTGAAATTGTTGTGTGTATTGTAGTGTGTAATTGTGGTGTGTAAATTGTGGTGTAGAATTGAGATGAGATCATGTGAATATCTACGACCTTAGTGTTTGATTAACCTAAGTGTGAAATTGTGGTGTGTAAATGTGGTGTGGAACTGAGATGAGATCGTGAGAATATCGAGAACCATAGCATTTAATCAAAATAAGTGTGAAATTGTGGTGTGTAACTTGTGGTGTGGAAATGATATAGGGACATCGATAACCTTAGCGTTCAATCAAAGAAAGTGTGTAATTGTGGTGTGAAATAGAGGGTGAAACTGAAATATGATTGTGGTGTGTACTTGATAATTTTTGTTAAATGATAAGAGAAAAATTGTTATATTTTCATATTTGATAATGTATTATCTTGAATGATAAAAAAAAAAAGATAATGTATTATCCTGTGCATCTCTCTATTTCATATTATGTCGTTAAGAAGAAATCTTGAGAAGTCATATTTATAATATTTCAATTACTGGGCTATCGTGCTCATCCATGTTTGTTGTTGTCTTGCAGGTACTAGTGGGCAAGAGGGTCGGTTGAAGGGTAAAGAATAGAAGTATTATGGTTGTGGTTCTAGTGGTATAATATATTTTTGATAATGTGATATTTAAAAATATAATTTTTATATCTTGAAGTTTTGTCAAAGGGTTTGTTATAGGCTATAAATGTGTGTATATATATATATATATATCCTTATAACTCAATTTTTGTGAAGTCATGAGTCAGTTTATTGAATTAGAATACTATGGGGTGCCACAATATGTGGTATTTGAATTTCGGTGTATCAAATCAAATAACCTCATGTGATTCTACTCTTACCAATGTAAACAATACAAATGTAATACAGAAATTGAAACCACTAGTATTAAGCCTCTTCACATCAATTCCATTGGTGATGTCTCTCATCCTCTTCCATTAAAATATATATCATTGTTTTTCCATAATTATCTACTAATCTAGTCTTTGTAGAATAACTAGTTTATAATAATTATTATGTCTTATTTTCTCTTTCTGGCTTTGTTGTGCAGGATCTAGACTCAGGAATATGATCATGAAGGTCCCGAATATGGTAAATTTTTTCTAATTGAAAGTTCCCAATATATGTGTATTTCCTCGTATTTCCTTCCTTACAAAATCATATTTGACCATGTGTTAGTTAAGACACAAATGTTTAGGTCATCCCCATTTTCATAATTATTATCTTTGAATGAAAAAATTCAAAAACATACGTTTATTTTTTATATTTAAAGCTACGAAATTAGAAAAAGAAAGAACTAAATTTCCACCTCATATAAATAAATTCTTTTCCAAATTTTATCTTATACATATTAATGTTTGGAAGAGTACTATTGTTATTTAACACTATTACCATAAGTATTTTGTGTCCTTTATAGCAGATCATAACCATTTTACACGGTTATATTTTCTACACTCTTAGTCTGAAGTATTATCTATATTAAAAAAGTTGTACACTAGTCTTTAATCGATTTCACGCAACTATTAAAATTAATAAATAAATTTGTTGGGTGAATACATGTCGCATGAATTCAAAAATTACCTGCAAGACACGTTAATCATATCTCAGCGTAGCTGTCAATATACTCACCAGCAAAACGGGTCAAAAAAATAAATAAAATTAACACCTACTTGTTGTTGCTAGAACTATTCTTGTAGAATTCCTAGTTATTTCAATTTTTGGGTCAAAGCAATCTCTACATCTGTCCATTTAATAAACAATTTACCATTTCAAAAACCCTTAAATTTGTCCTCTTATTATCGCTAGCACAATTTTCTCCCAAAGCATGATTATCTTCATGTATTTGGTAGTGTTTGTTTTCTACATCTTCCTTCAAAAGGACAAACAAAGTAATCACTCAAGCTTACGATGTGTTTTCTTAGGTTATACACCTCAACAAAAATGTTGTTATGTTTTGATTTTTAATCAAACGCAATCGTATATTTCGAATTATGGTGTTGTTTGAGCGTATTTACTTTTATCAGTATGAGATAAATCAAGTTCCGCAAAAATCCATATCATATCTACCTACATTTAATGACATAATTCCTACTATTTATGCTAGCCACAAACTTCTACGAGTTTACACTTGTTACAAACAAACTCAAAATGGCACAAATATGTTCACTGAACAAGATCTTGACTCGGTACCAGCTCCAGCAATTGATGCATTACATGAACAAGACTCCTTGATTCTAAATCCACCCATAAATACTATTTTACTTTATTGTCATGTCATTCATCCTCCTAACCAATTTTTCCATACCTCATTAACATCTATGATATCTGCCATTACTATTCCTAACTCTTACTCTCATGTTGTTAAACATGATATTAAGAAATTGACAATGTAGGGTGATATTTTGCTTTGTAGGCTACTCATACTTGGGATATTGTTCCATGTCCCTATCATGTTCGTGCGATAGGATGCAAACATATATACTTTGTATAATTCAAATCAGATGTCTCCATAGATAGTAAGTAGACTAACTAGTTCTGGTGGGGAAAAAACAAAATATGGAATTGACTATGAGGAAATTTTTTCCAAATTGACGTCGGTTCAAACATTTATTGCACTAACAACTTTTAACATGTGGCTTATTTCTCATATTGATGTTGAAAATGAATTCTTGTGTGGAGATTTAAAAGAAGAAGTTTACTCAACATCTCCTCCTGGTATTTTTGTTGTTAAGAGAATGATGTTTGTTAATTGAGACAATCCTTATATGGTCTCGAACAAGCTCGTCGAGCATGGTTCAAAAAGTTCCAACTCAGTCTCAGGTAAATAAGGGTCATCAATGTTCTTCTCTGTGCTCAAAGTAAAAAATATTCATCAATCATTAGTGATCAAAGGAAATTAGAGCCATCAATGTTCGTTTCTCAAACACATACAGGTATAACTATCCTTCTTGTCTATTTTGATGATATAAATATCACTGTTTCATATAAAAATGGTATTCATTTACTCCAACACTCCTTACATTCTTCGTTCAATATGAAAGTCCTTGGTCCCTTACATATTTTTTGGGGCTTAAAGTATGTACATCTCCCAAAGGTCTCCTCATCAATCAGCAAAAATACACAAAAGATCTCATAGCTTTGGCTCAGCTTGAGGACTTTGATGCATTTAATTCTTTTCGGGAAGTTAATAATGAATACAACCAAGATGATGGTAACTATCGTTGGATCTAACCTTTTATCTCACTCTCGTCGGAATCTTAGTCTATCTCACCATTAGAAGACTCGATATTAGTTATAAAGTTTATATTGTTAATCAATTCATGACAACTCTAAAGCATGTATATTTTTCACTGTCAAAAGAATTAAAGATGATATTATCATTTAGATAGAGGTCTAACAACTTCAAAGACCTTAGATTCACTTTCTTGAATGAATTCAGCAATGGTACTATCTAATTTAGTAGGAGTACCTAGTACAAAAACAATTTCACGGACAGTTTTTCTATAATTAGATATATTAGACACTCTTTCTTTAGATTTGTGTTTGATGTATTTCCATCATTAATCATTAACTAGCTCATCTTCTACATTACTGGAATTGATGTTATGATCATTATTACTTTGTTTTTTAACCCATATTCGTTTTCCTTCTTTTTCTTAACATTAAGACATTTTTCAATAGTATGTACATACACTTTATTTGATTTGTCGAGCATATGATTCTAGTCATACACTACCTCAACTTCCTACAATATCATACATCAATATACAACTTAATTCTTCTTTTATGTCAACTTCCATATAAACCCTTGCATACCCAAGTCTAGAGATAGACTCATTAAGATTTCATTTGTAAAGCACTCAGATTACACTTGTAATCTAACTCAACCATCTTTAGTCAATATATCCTTGGGATATTTCTAAACATCACCGAAAGAGGCATTTTACTACAATCTATGCTTTCAAACTACATTCCATCTTTCAAAATCCTTAAGAAAAGAGGTTTACCATTAATGTGCTACGTTTGTTCTAGAATTCATATACTATACTTCTCTTCGGTGAATTTCAAAACAAACATGACTCCATATGATCGGATTTTGACTTTACCATATTTGTTCTATTGATATTTGAGAAAGTTACCCACCGAATAGAAATGATGTATGTAATCTATGAACTGGCCTACTAGACCATAATTTTACACCTACATCAAACAGATGGACATGCAATTTTTTGATAATTTTCCTTTATGTTTGACTAGTTGGTGGGTCCTTGGGTGTTATAAAATAAAGTACGAAAATAAAGGAACCTTAATTACCGCAAGTTCACGGTTGTCCAAGTAATATCCGATAAATCAGGTTTCGTTCTCAGGGATGGATTAGGTTCAACCCAAATATTAGTCAAGTAGTAAGAATAATTGTTGACATAAATAAAGTAGAAGATTTTTGTTTGATTTTATAAATTTAAAAGATGGAATAAAATAAAGAATAAAAGTAAATAACTAGAAATAAATAAAGAAAGTAAATTGACTAACTTCAAAGATGAGAGATACTGGAGTCTCGCAAGGAATCCACCTAATTAACGTAACCTATGCTTGTCTAAGGGTATAATTGGTATTATAATATTAGTCGGGACTCTAATATCTTCTAGCCCCCTGTCGGGTGGACCTACGAGCTATCCTAAGGTACTATAAACCCCTGTATGGGCGAATATGCCTCTTTGGATGATATGAATTTACCTCTTTGGCTATGTAATTAGTTAAGCCTGTCGGTCAATAACGGACATTACACGGGTAGTACCTAAGTCTGTATTCAAACCCCACTGTCGGATGATCACTTCGCCACTAAAGTGAATAGCCCAAATACTAAACGCTATTTCTACTTGTTCCTAAAAGAAATAGTAATGAAAAAAAAGTAATATCCAATATATAAAACTCAATTCAATTTAAATCCTAAGAATCCCAAATTCAAAACATAGAATAAATTAATTAGGGTTCATCCCTTTATTGCGTTTCTCAAGTATATGAAAATTTAGCTCATGATAAAATTAAAGACTGAAAATAAATAAAAGGAATTCATATTCTATTACAGAAAATAAATTGATAACCTAAAGGGTAAGATGACTGTTGATGGAAGAACAGAATTCTCGCACCTCTAGTTTCTCCTTGCCGTCTTGCTCTGACTTGAAAACCTTAAGCCTCTTGTGTAATTCTCTGAAGTGTGTGAAAAAAGGAGGCTAATGGGTGTATTTATAGGTGTTAGGAATTCCTAATTCGTTTTTACTTGGAGTGGAAGACCAGTTAAGAACTCTTTAATTCACAGCCCTAAAATATAGAAAAGGTAAGATTTTGTTGCTGATTTGTTTTGGTCATATCTCCTTCGATACTTATCCGTTTGACGTGTTATGTATATCGAAATCACTTGTCTCAGAAAGCTCTATCCATTGGTCCAGACTATTCTCCCAAATTGGTAGCCAATCTTGAGTTACAAGATCGTCTTTGAACATGGCTGAAATTTCAGATATATTTCCTTCCTTAATCTTCTTATTTCCATGTATATCTTCTTTCCTTTAATTCTTAGACTTGACTTGGTCTCTAATTAATTACCATAAATCTTTTAAAGTTTCACAATAAATAAATAATTAATCCGGATATGCTTTAAAAATTAGTTTATCATTAAATCGAGACTAGAAATATGAAAGTGGTCTCTAAAATTAGAAACTCGAATAAAATACTTCCTAACACACTACGAATAATCTAAGTTTTTAATTCTCACTTCTCCTCCTTGTATTGGTTTTCCATGAAATTCAAGAACCTACTACTTTGCAAATAAAATAACCAAATTAACGCACAAAAGCTCAAAAAATGTAAATAGTCTAATTCTAAGGGGAGAAAGTGTAATATGACGAAATAAGCATAAAAGACTATCAAATAAGTCAAACATTCACCTAAAGGATATCTCCAAAGGGTTAAGAATTAGAACAAACAAGGAGACATCACTAGTTCATCGAAATTAAGTTAAATGTTATTCTTAATTTGTATAACAAATAACTTTTTTCACCATTTGTTCACAATATTAACGGGATCTAGTGAATTCCGTATTTTGACTATTTTTAATATGATTTGACTAACAACTTCAATCTCATTAGATATGAAATTTACAATATTCGTAGAGTTGAACTGATTCAAACTCTAAAGAAAAATTCTAACAACATTCGTATTACCCACTCAATCAGAATATGATTAGAGAGTTAATTTTTAGTCGCTAAACATCTCATGAGTAATATCTCGAGGACCATGAGATTTTTTTAAGTATCACCAAGTATCACCAAAGAACGGTAACAGAAATTAAAAAAACGAAAAAATAAAAAGTAAGATCCGCAAATCACGCTCTAAAGATCCGGATTAAGTCACCTTTTTTATTTTACCTTACAACCTTTTTTCTTTAGTATTTATTTATTTTCTTTCTTTTCCTTAAATTCATCATCTTTTTGCTTTCTTTTGCTTGTTTTTCTCCTTATTCATTTCACCATTAGAATAAAACAAAATTCAGAATTTTTTTTAGTACAAAACTTTATCCATCTTTTATTTTTATTTTTTCTCCAACCACTCTTTATTTTACTTATTTGTTATGGAAAAGATTTGATTTACTGAATTTAGTTATAAGCTAAAATATAGTTTATAAATATATTTTTTATTTTGCAAATATATCTTAACTATATTTTTCTTTTTTGGTAAGTGATACATTTTATTGATTAGTCTAATCAAATTTTTATGCAAATAAGCTTTGGATGCATCTAAATCTTTAGAATTGAGTTAGTGAGGTATTAAAGTGAATTGAGATTTGCTGAAATTTTAATTTTTTTTTGAAATTTTCAACGTTTGAATTAAATAATGGAAGATGTTTTTGATTTAAATCGGAGTAGCATGATTCATGATTAGCCTAGTCAAGACTGTATTTGAATGTTTTAGATTAAATGTAATTGATGATGACAATGATTTTACTGGAAGTGAGTGAAATAAAAGTAAGATAGATGGAAATTTAATTAAAAAGATATGGGTCTCAACAATAAGATGTTGTTGTGAGGTGGTTGAGAATATAAGGAACAAAGCCCTCATGATTTTGAGATGAAGAACAATATTATCAATAAGAAGGAATAACCCTCTAAAGAGAAGAAGCTATCATTGAAGTTGGAAAAAGATCTTTTGGAATGGAAAAGATTTAGCAGGCCTGATTTTCTTCTAAGGTCTATTGTTAGATCTACTTGTAACCTTGTGAATTTAACACTAAACAAAATATTATCACAAGAACTAAATGTAGGAAATTGAATGACATCATCTTATAAAAACTACTAGGATAATTGTAAAGTAATTAAAAGATGTTAATGAACAAGTGGGTGAATTAAACAAGGTAGCTGCACTATATGAAAATCAATTCTATTGTTCTGAATTTGGGAACAGATGGATATTTGATTTCTTTGGCACCTAAGCTGTCATACTATGAATTGAGCTTAACACAGGATATATGAATGTGATGGTTACTAGTGAATCTTAAGATGATATTTTCGTTTATTCATTAACTTCCATGGCAGGGAAGAAGACATAGAATCCCCTTGGAAGCATATGGTGTAGACCCCACACACAGATGTAAAGAATGCATGCATATATGTAAGTTGTTTGTTTCTCGATATTGGTCCACTTAATGGGATGTGATCTATACGAGGGATTGGCTATTAATTTCTGTCTTGTTATGACAGGTGGTGTACATGCAGCTGCTGTGGGATCGATCGATGGATCTATAAAAGGGTGGGGGTTATTTACTTGTTTAGAAAAATTAAGTCTTTCTTTGTTAGTGATATTAAATTGTGCAGGAAATATGATGCAAGGTAATGGTTCAAATGCTATGGTGTCCATGCCAGAAGAAGGAGATTTTGATCTGCTGCAAGACCACCCTTTACTGCCTGAGAATATCCCCACACCTATCATGTCCATTCCAGCAGAAGATCCAGCTGTTGCTAATTCTAGTAAAGGGAAGAAGAAGAATAAGAAGAAGAATAAGAAGAAGAAAAAGAACAAATCCCCTAATTTTGAGATAGTCAATTGGACACCTGTACTGGTAAAACTATTAATTACAGCTGTTTCTTACATCAGCGAAGAGATTTCTACAACAACAAAAACCGTCAATCAGTCAATGTGGAAATCAATTTCACAGGTTATTGCTGAAAGAGGATTTCGTGTTTCGCCTAAGCAGTGCATGGACAAGTTTTCTGAACTCTTCAGCAAGTACAAACGTCTGAATGAGATCCTCGGGTGGGGAACCTGTTGCAATGTTGTTGAGAATCCATTGCTCTTAAAATCAATGGATCACATCCCAAAAACGGCTAAAGACGAGGTTACGAGATTTCTCAATTCTAATGATTTATACTATGAAGAGATGTGTTCTTGCCTTAACAACAATAGGTTGCATTTACCTCATGACACTAAGCTGCAGCGTGCTTTGTTATTGGCTTTCGAAACAAACACCAGGGAAGAGAATCAATGTGAAAGTCAGATCCAGGCACAAGCAAAATCATTGGAGTTGAAGGGGGCCATGAAAGATGAAAGGAGTGAACTGGAAATTCTACGCTTGGAAAATGAAAAACTGAAGCTTCAGAATCAAATGTTGGCACTCCAGTTAAAGCAAAAGGAGACAATTGGTGGCACTTCCACTGCCACTACCACAACCTACCTACATCAGCTTTAAGATTTATTAGCTTTATTACATCTGTATGCTCTGTATTGTATTTTCTCTTGATTCTCTGTATTAATTAAGGTTTCTAAACTTTCTGTTACTATAAATGCAATCTTGTTAAAATATATTACTTCCCTAACCTTGAAATTCCGCGAGAATCGTGGAACTCGTTCTTACTCAATCAATAGAGTAACACACTGGTAGATACCTGTGGTTTTGCCGGAGTACTGAAGATCTATGATTTTTTAAAATTTTATGCATAATAGGTAGATAACAGATACAAAGTATCCATAAAGGGTTGAATTCTACTTTTCTTTGCTTTTAACATTATCTTTTCAATATACAAGTTTGAAGTTTTGTATATTGTTTTACAAATAAAAAATAAGGAAGCAACACATCTTGAAAGTATTTTTTGTTCTTTATATTATACTTTTTTCATTGTTTTGGATTCGTTTAAAAGATGATTACTACGAATATACGTTTATCCTTGCCTCCTAGATGGTTGATACCCTCAATTTTTGAAAAAATAATTTAAGCCCTTTAATTGTTTCTATTTCATCGTTAATTATTTTTCTAATTTTTTTTTTCAAATGGTTAGTCAATGCAAGTAAATACCCATTAACCATTTGGATTATATTTTAAATATTTACATTTTTTTTTACATTTATATTTTCATTTTATAACACTACCATAATAAAAAAATGGAATAAAAAATTTAAAAGAATTAAAGAAAAATGAAAATAAATTGTTATTTTTTAAAATATAATAATAATTAATAAAAAACATTGCACCTAATTTGTACTGACTAGCTATTTGTCTAATTAGGAAAAAAAGTTAATGGTGTCACAAAATCATAAGATAAATGATCCAAAAAATCGTTCTTAAAAATAGAGATAGCCAGCGGCATGATCAAAAGGTAATAGTAATTTATTTCAACTTTTCTATAAATTCATTCTCTTATTATTAATGGTTTTTTTTTGTAAAAACACTCGTATTAAACTAAATAATGATACATTTTTTATTAGAAAAACAAAAAAAGTAAGGATGACACGAGGGTTATTGAAATAAGGTGGTAATGTACGCGATTGGTTGAAATTTTCATGTCCTGCCCTCCATGTTTCTGCGAGGGTTAATGTAGAGGCCTTACATGTAATCTAGTTAAGATATGGTATGAACTTTATTCTGTGTATGAAATATATTATGTTACTTCTGTAACCTTAAAGTTTTGCGACAATCGTGGAACTCATTCGTTACTCAGTATGAACTTGACACGTCATGATTGGTTTATTTGTCATGATTGTCGTTTTTGTTATAATTTATGAAGAATCTCTCGAGAAATTATATTCCTTCGTGATAAATATCAAGATTAAAATACGTTTGCTTCGTTCTGAATATCTACCCTACTTGCATGCACTTCTATAAAAAAATTCAAATATTGTTAACCTGGTGCCCGCTTATAATATATGTTTCGTACAGTCATTGAATAATAAGTAGATGTCATACCAACATCTATGATTTTTATTAAAAAAAAGAATTCATGCATAATAAGTAGATACGTGTATCTTCGGTCCCCAGGGAATTGAAGTCTGGTCTTTTTTACTTTAACATTATCTTTTAATGTAACAATCTCCAGTTTTGTACATTTTTTTATGAATATCACATATAAAAAGCTACAAAAGCATTTTAGTCAGTACTTTCTGAAGATGTTCTGGATTCGTATGAAAGGGTAAATACACTAATAACCCTATATCTTTTCCCTTTTAAAGTTTCTAATGTCCTCATTTTTTGAAAGAAAACCTTTAGATCCTTTATCTTATTTTTTTTTACATAATTGGAAATATTTCTATTTTTTTGTCAAAGGGTTAGTCAAGGTCTCTTCTACAGATGGTGAATCGAGTTTTTTGGTCTCAGATTGTATGCAACATCAAAATTTAAGTTGACAAAATGATTGTAAAAATCAACACGTTTGTGGAAGACCTACTCGATCTCGCTGAAATATTCTACGTAATGAGAAGTGTAGGCATTCGATTAAATCCCAAGAAGTGTTTGTTTAGGGTAAATTCTGGAACGTTCTTTGGGTTCATTGGAAGACATCGGGGAATCAATGCTAACCCAAGCAATAAATATACCATCCACAACATGAATCAACCTCAAACAATCAATACTTTACACTATTTGACGGGGAAGGTTGCGACCGTCATCAATATTATGTCAAAATCCGTTAAACATTTTGCTTAATGGTTTAAAACATCGAATCAATATCTAAGACAGGTTTCATAGTGCAATACATACTCTTAAGGGGTAACCTAGAAAAACCTTGACTCAATCTCTAAGACATATTATCGACTCTAATATGTACGACTAAGAACCATCCTGTTTAAAACCCTTGACTAAATATTTACGATGGGTTGTCGAGTGAAGTATGTCGACTTAAGGGTCACCTTGGAAAAACCTCGACTCAATTTTTAAGACCTAAATCCCAATAAGGTTGTTTAGTAAACTAAATGAGGTAGACCGTTACAATCATCTTATGAAACTAGAAGCCTTGAATAATTATTTAAGACATATTTTCGAATTTGTAGATTAGATAAAAGAGGTCACCTGAATATAAAATCCACTCCACCTTCACCATAGGGTGGTCGAGTAACTGATAAAAAAATGATCTTGACAATCATTTCATAAAAGAAAACCTCAAATCCACCTTCACCAAAGGGTGGTTGAGTAACATATATAATATAGATAATCATAATGATTGTATAAAATAAAACCTCATCTTCACCTTTACCAAGGGGTGGACGAGTAACTTATAACATATAGATCTTTATGATAATTTTATAGAATAAAACGTCGAATCCACCTTGTCCAATGGGTGATTGAATAATCTACAAAATGGAGATCTTGACAATCATTTTAGAAACTAAATCCTCAACTCCACCTTAACCAAATGGGGGTCAAGTAACGTATAGAAAGGTTATCATAATGATCACTCATATATTAGAAAAGATCGGCCCTTTCCTTCATAAAGAGGTTTTCCAGTAAAGCTGAAGGATTTAATTATCACCTCATAAAAAAAATCAATCCAACCCACACAAAGGGATTATCAAGTAAAATTAAATTATTTTATCTTGAGTGATCATCCACATAAATTAATCATTGATTCTACCATTTCAACAAGATTGTTGAGCAATTTTAAAGGGCTAGATTGTCGTGAACCCCTCATGGAAATGTACACGATGAAACACATTGATGCTCAAACCATCTTAACAAATTATTCTAAAACGAGAGGAAAAATCCCTAGCTAGATAGGTCAAAACTCATATTTTCAATAAATAGATGAAAGATCATACATATATAACGTAAAAAATAAATCATGAAAGACGTCACTACTACAAAGAGTCAAACCCAGCAGGCCATTAAATTTTTTTATCTATACGGAGAATTTTACTGTCCCTCAACACACTAGATATCATGTTAGTTGAAAGCCTCAAAAGCTTTGAAACGTATGTATGAATGAGCCAGTGACATGGGAGTTCCAAAAAGAAACACTGAGGGGGAAGGCCATAACTCTGAGGAGTAAAGTACTCGCTTCGTCGTAGAATTTATCATATGTTCCTCCATCATAGAGGAACCAATAAGAACTAATTAAGTATTCATGATAGTGGTTCCATAGGCGTAATTAGTGTCTGGACTTCGAGGATAAGAAAAGGCATAGGCCAGTAAGCCAACATCCCTTGGTTATCGATATGACAAATTTTATTACTTAGATTTTTTTCATGAATTTAAGTGATGTATAATGTGTTGATGATTTTAGGAGAAGCTTAAATATGATGAATATCAATCCTAATGAGGAGACAAAGGATTCAAAAACCCTTAAAGCCCATTATCTTTTATTTTTGTGAAACAGTTAACCATTTTTCTATTTTGTTTTGTAAAATAGTTAGTCAATGCCTTATCAGTGTCACGTCAATTCTCAATTACTATTTGGATAATATTTTAAATATTTACGTATTTTCTGTTTATATTTTATGTTTTTTCACTAGTATAGTAAAAAATGGATAAAAAATAAAAACTTTATAGAAAAATTAAACAAATTGTAATTATCTTTAAGAAAAAATTAAATCAAATAAAAAGAGATCAAATTATCCAACATCCTTAATGATCATATCATTCAATATATATTACGAACAAAAATTTAGAGAAATTTTCAAACACCATTTACAAGAAAGTACATCACATGATAAAGCTCTAACCAACAAATTGACAACACTGATAGAAATCATCCAAATACTAGTAGTCCGTCCGAACGTGAAGAAAATCTTTCACTATCTTATGGATGTATTCTAGGGTAGACATGTGATATATCCTCTTTTTTGTTAAATTAATCTATTTATGGGACATCTTTTTGGGATTTTATAGCGAATAATTTAGTGCTTATTAGTGATTATTCCCTAATGTTTTTATATAGTACTTTTCTATCGTATTCTGGACATGTTGCTATTTATAGAGATTGTATGCTTTAAATCTGTGTTAAGTGTGTAACATTTAGGTATATGGTTGACGCATGATGCAAAGATGGTAAGGAGAAGTCAAAAGGTCAAGTCCTACCCCAAGGCAAGGCGTAAAATGAGTTTAAAGTCACTTTGGGAAAGTTAGAGCATTTACCAGAGATGTCTTGATGTCACATTAATTCAGTTACCATGAATCATTGGAGCTTTGGACAAATTTTGCGATGATTTAGATAATAATTGTATATATATTAATAATAATAATACAATTGCATATATATTAATTATGACTTTGGATTAGGTTTAGGAAATATTATGTTAAGCGGGAAGAAATTATTGATTGGTATTTGAAATTAGAATAGCATAACGGTTATTACCGTTGTATAATACAATTTATAATACAATTTATAATACAATTCACCACAACAGTTATGCTATTCTAATTTCAAATACCAATCAATAATTCCTTCCCGCTTAACATAATATTTCCTAAACCTAATCCACAGTCATAACATTGCCATACCCTATTTCAAGAACCTTGCCCTCAAGGTTCAGCTAATAAAATACTTCTGCAAAGTACCAAATAATTCTTGAAATTTGATCATATAGAAGAATAAAAAGTGAAAATAATGTTGTGGGAACAAGTGATCCACTTATTTGAAGCACCACAAGTTTATTTATTTGAAGCACTATATGCATATATTCACTCTCTACAATAATATTGGAGTCAATATTTTTCCAAGAGAGTTGACTCTCAATGAAAATATAATCATTCATTTCTTCAAAACAAATCAAATTATCGCAATCCACATTAGAAACCATATCTATAGATTTCATATCAATTTTTGATTGTGTTTTAAAACAAAACTCCTTTGATATTTGCACAGTTTCGACATGTTGATCTGAATTTTCTAAAATAATATTCTCTACACTATTCCCTGTGTGCATAAATCGAATTTTCAATAAACGAACAAATTCTTCCCAACTTTGAAATGGATAAATATTGTTTATTTGTTGAAACCACTGTAGAGTAGGACCATCTATGTGAATAGAAGCCAAATCTAATCTACGGATGTCATCAACATTTTTATGAATAGTAAAGAATCGATTTGCTCATAACACCCAATCGTCTGGATCACTACCATCAAAACGTTTAAATTTGATATGAACAATTTCTAGTACGTTTCTAAGTACCGCATCCATGGATTGATAATTGAGTCTAACATCCATGGTTCAATGAAATCACCAATGCGACGATTTAGATAATAATTGTATATATATAATAATAATAATTATTATTAATTACAGTATTTAAATAGATTATACTGTAATATAATTATTGAATATCTACATTTCCTGGGATGAAACAAGAGAATTATAGAAGAAGAAAGAGAAGAAGGAGAAGACCCAAGAGATCAGAAGGAAGTTTATTTATCTTTTACATATCTTTTTATATACATTCTATTACAATTTATAATACAATTCACCACAATGGTAATAACCGTTATGCTATTCTAATTTCAAATACCTATCAATAATTCCTTCCTACTTAAAATAATATTTCCTAAACCTAATCCAAAGTCATAACAAATTTTATCTTGATTTAGATATATCTTGAAATCAGTGAGGCGTGAGAAGTGATGGAAATCAATTCAGAGTTGAAATGAATAAGTTATGCCATTTGTTTCCACCTACCTGTCCCGCATTAGGCTAAAAATGGGTTGGGATATTTTGAACACATCTAAGTGATCCCATGAGGCCCTAAAGTGTTTTAAGATAATGTTTAAACACTTTAAAAGAAAATTATTCAACATCACATTACACACTTCAAATTTTATTCCAAAATGTTTTACGAGGATACAATGTGATATGAGTAATCCCAAATTGTTAAAATAATTCAGTTTTTGTGTCTTCACAAATTCACCTGCACCGTCACTTTGAATTTCTTTTCTCTAATTAAGACCAAATTCAATAGTATTTGTAAAACACACTAAAAATGTAAATTTTCAAATAAGCAAATAATACCAATTAGATGGTGTTATAGTCGTTAATAAGACCCAAGTACTAGCACAAACCCTCGAAAAAAGTTGACAGATGAATACCCTACACGTCTTAATGAATTATATTTAAAACTATTTTAGATAATTTTTTAATAAGGAGAAAAGATAGTGGATGACTATTTCCTAATTGAGAAGTATTAAAATAGACTCAGAGTGACTACAACCATAATGATGGGGTCTTTTTTTCAAAACTTGTTATGTACAAGGAGAAGGTTGACCTAATAGATTGTGCCATACATTCTCCAAATTTGCACTTTTATCTAGTTATCAGAGAAGTTACTATTTACACCCTGCCCCTAGTGAATCCGTCCATTGTATTATATCCTTAATACATAACAAATGGATAAAAAATAAATATGCTAAACTAAGAAATAGATAATATACGCTTAGCAAGAGATGAGACAACAAGTAGTTTGCTTTTCTTAGTCTTTTAATTCAATAAATTGGATGGATATGTACCAATATAGTATATAAGTAGAGAATCACCATTATTAATCATAATAATATATTTACAAGAGTATGAATGCTTACTAGTCAAAAGAGGATGATCTTAAGTTAAATTATGACTGATACACGCCGATATAGCTATGTAAATTTGATTGATACAAATTCAAATTCATAAGGATTACTGCTATTACATTTCATATGGTAAGGAAATCGCGGGGTTAACAAAAAGTTATCGAAAATTATTTGGAACACATGAAGACGCGTCTACGGCTTTACCAAAGCTTTTTTATGCTTTACGAAGCACTAACCGGGAATTAATATATGAGTTTGAGTATAAACGTGTTATGGGTAACAAAACTACGTACAATTTAATATTTTTCGTATTTGGAGCTAATATCGAAGGTTTCAATCATTTGATGCTTGTGGTTAGCATTGATGCAACACATTTATATGGGAAGTATGATGGTAGACTATTTATTGTGTTTAGGTATAATACGAACAATCAACTATTTTCTTTAGGTTATCTGTTGACCGATGTTGAGTCAACACACGTGAAGCTTTTTTTTCCACTTGCTTGAAAAAATATTTTACGTTGAACCAGAAAATATGTTTATTGTCGAATCGACATAGAGGTATCTTACGTAGTATTGCTAATGTGTTTCCTGAACCCGAATGAGTCCATCGATTTTGTGCGCATCACTTAGCTAGCAATTTGTATCACAAATCTAAAAGCCGGTTGGCAACGAACGATTTCATTGATTTTGATTACATATCGATATGCATCAATTCGATAAGTATTACCAAAAAAATTTGCGAGTTAAATGAAGGTAAATACAAAGGTTGGGTTGAAAATATTCCGAAGGAAAAATAGTCTCTTTCACATGATCGCGGGTACCGTTGTGGTAATATGACAACAAACTTATAAAAGGTATTTAATAATGTTTTGAAGGGAGTTAGGGGGTTTCCTGTGACGACCTTTCTATTGTAAACATTTCAAAAAAGTGTCGGTTACTATGTGGAAAGGCGACATCGAGGGAAGGATGCCTTGGAACTCGAGAGTGTATTCCCACCAAAGGTCGCCATTGAAATATACAACAGTGTGGAGTATGCGACTGGTTATGTTCCTCAACTTTACGATGCATTTGATGGTATATGGGTCATTCATTCTTTGGATGGTAGGAAGATGGAAAATGTTGGATCGTCCAAGTTGCAATTTCATATGTATTACTTAATATTTCGGTGAAGAACATGGATACCTCTCATATGTTTATGAATATTTAACGTTGTCCAAGTACATGGATTCGTATGCTAGAAAGTTTTGTCCCCTTATGGATGTTCTAGACTACTTACGAAGTGTTAAAGTTGTGGCATACATATATATCATAATTACAAGGAATGGACGAAGAAGGTCTTCCAAGTTCACGATGAAATGGATGCAAGTGAAGATCGAGGTACCAATCCTTGTGGTACTTGCAAAGAATATGGGCACAACAAAAAGACTTGTGGTAGTAGTCAGAAAAATAAATAATAGTATGATTCGTGTTATATTAATGTGCTCTTGTAATATTTTCGACTTTTTAGCTTATTGTATTATCAAACATAACATTTGAATTGTCGATTAATTGTTCTTTTGTTTGATTTTGGATTATTCGGTTTAGCTAGTTGTTTCACATAATAATGTAGGAAAAACAAAAAAACAAAAAAAACAAAAAAAAAAAAATTATTTTGGGTAAAGGCGGTATCTTGACTACCGCCTAAATCATGGGTGCTCTCGCACTCAATGAATTAAAAAAATGTGGTGATCGGGATGCCGTCTTTCAGTGAAAAGAGGTTGTCCAAACGCTGTTGTTAACATAAGATATTTTTTACCATTAATCACGTATTGAGTACATTATTTTTAACAACCTATTCAAAACTTAAACTCATCCAACATATTTAAAACACGACAAACTAACATTAGAAATCGACAAACATGCATTCATCCAACATTTTGCAAACAAGATAAACTATGTTTTTAATCGAAAACACGTAAATTCAACTAAACATCCAAGAATGATAAATTAATAAGCTCGACTCTAATTTCATTTCCTCCTTCTCTCTCTACTTTAAGTTGGCCTTTCAACTTCCTCTTGCATAACGTTTAAACTCGTGATTTGTTCAATTAATTCTTGCTCTCCAGCATAATGCATCATCTCCTTCATATGAACCCATCAATAGTAACCCTCAACTCGGCTACACAGTAGGACTCTTTGAAAGTAGCTTGAATCTGTCTGCATACACATATCAATATTAATACTTAAATAAATCAAGAAAAAAGGGTTTAAAACATACCAGTTTTTGAAGTTGAGATCCACGAGGGTGGAACTCTTGTTCAAGATCAACACCCACAGTTCAAGCTTGAGGGGTGGGGGGATATATATCCTTGAATTTGTGCAATACCACTGCTCATATTCCAAAGTACACCCAATGCCTTGGTAACTCTTGTTCAAGATCAACACCCACATTAAAATTGATGGTAAATTTTAAAATCAGTACTAATTAACATAATCATCAGCTTGAATTTGATGTTTATGTTTATTATAATTGCTTCATTTAACCAATTATGACCTTAAGTTGATTCTTATGTTGATGATTAATTGATTAGTACCGAATTTACCCAACAATTCACCTATATGTTATATTTACGTTGATGATTATTATTTAATATTCACTTTTGTTATTTGTTTCCTCAAACTGTTATCAGATTCCTCAAATTAGAGCAATAATCATGAAATTACTTTGTATTTAGTAATTTCCTTAAATTTGGGAATATTTTTAGAACTCATGTATTATTTTATTTTACTAAGGTGGTGCAGAGTTTTCCAAACTGGATAATATTGACATTGAAGTTTTACTAAAATTGATCAAATTAGGAATTACCCAGTTATTATTGACAAGTTATGATATAAAAACAATATGTGCAAAAAAGAAGAATACAAAATAGAAAAGGTATACCTCACTTCATTTTTTTCGTCATTTTTAAATATGGTATAAAATAAAACCCTGTCCCAAAATACAAAACTGTGAAATAAAATATTTGATTAACCTTAGAAATGACTTAGAGAAAAATCAAAATGGAAAACTAAAGATTAATGTTAGTCCAATTCATAGACCTAATGCAAAATTTAGTGGAAAAACTATATGAAATTCCTAAAAAACCTTCAAAATGAATTTCTTACCAAGTCATCACTACATAAAGGTTCTTATCTACGTATTCGAGTTTTTTTCTCTAAATTTTGTTTATATTTTAGAAAATTATTGAAATACCTTTGGGTATGAGGAAGTATCTTGAAACTGACAAGGGTTTTGGTTCGTTTCTTGAGAAGTAATGATATAGACAATGTTAATTCATTCTATAGAAAAAGTTTCTTTTAAAATTATTTATATATATGTGTAGGTATGTATATGTTGTTCCATATTAATATCATGGAGTACATAACACTTATTATTTTGGTAAAATATAATTTACAATAAATTTGGAAATTAACCACTTTATGAGGGAAGGTTATCATATTTAAAGAGTACTTTTTTGAAAGACAAATGTTGTGGAAATCTAGATAGCTCAAGAACTATGAGAATTGAGGAAATGGTGTTCAATGTTTTCAAAGATTTAGTTACATACATTACAAATGTTGTCGATATCACACCTTCTAATGAATTATTATGTTATGTAGGGAGGATGTTTTTGAAAGCCCTTTAAAAGAAGTTTATTGTTTATCTTAGGTGGTAATTGTTGTTTTTTTATTTGTATAAACCAGTAAAACAATATAGAAACTAATTCATAAGTAAAATAAAAGTAAATAAATAAATAACATTACTTGTCGAGACTCGGATTGGATCCGATGTCTTTAAGGTATTTAGGCCACGTACATGTATCTTAAGTTTGCTGGCTTCAACCTCCAGGATACAACGACAAAACTATTCAAAAGAAACTGACACACAAATTCTTAAGAATTTCAACAAACTTAATAATGCTGCTTCTTTCTATCTCTCTCTCTCTCTCTTATAATTTTAATGCTTTGAAAAATGAATGAATGAAATGGTTAAGTTGGCCAACTATTTATAGAAAATGAAAAGGTGGCTTGCCAAAGGTTGTGATATTTCATTTTGGAGTTAAGTTGTATTAATTTAACATACAAGGTTTACTTAAAAGACCAAAAAACTTGGGCTGGTCCAGATGGTATGAACCTAATGCCTAAAAGCCCAACAAAGTTGATGGTCCAGGTTCATACCCTACCTAAGGCCCAATAAAGGTATGAACCTAAGGCCCAAAAGCCCAACAAAGCTAATGGTCCAGGTTCAAACCCTACCAGGTCTTTTTTTCTCTTTCTTTGTTTTATAACAAAAAGAAATAAAATAACATATATTGTTTTTTTTCTTTTAATTTCTCAAAATTACATGACTCAATTTCTCATTCAATTTCAAATGATTTTAACCAAGTGAATATATTACGTTAATATTTAAAACTTGAATAAACACATTAATATTCGAATCATTTTGTTAAATTGAGGTCAGCGACTAACATCGTAAACATGGTCAACACTTGCATAGAATCGCATATGTCCAACAATTCCTACATGAATGGAAATTGACTAATCACCTTAAAAAATTATGCAAAAGAATGCTAAACACTTGAGAGAGAGCGAGAGAGAAGCGTAGAAGAATACTACTTCGAGAAAGGTAGCCTTTGGCCTTGAACCTTCTGTAGTAAGAGTTATCGGATTTACTTGCTAACTAGTGAATGTGATGTCTTGAATTATTCAGCTTTTGTGTAAACCAAGACAATAGAACTTACATAGTATACTTCCAAACATTATTTGGTTCTCATGGTTGTGTCCATTTACGGCCCTGGACAACTCCTGGTATTTCATGAATAACCGCCGGTGAATTTCGCCTTTAAAAATTCTCGTAGGGCGGCCCTACCCATGTTATTCATATAGGTAGTCTCTTGTCGAGAGTATTCTACATTACTCTAACTTATGTTATCGAAGATACAAGAACCATTAAAAGTTTAACTTATCCTTCACTTTTTACAAGTAGCACTGTTTAATTTTGTCCTAGGAATGGTTTGGGGAGGTCTCCCCCCAGTGCGTCGCACCAAGTTGCAGTTTCATGATTCAGTTTTCCCTTTGAACCTAGATTGTGGGATCTTTACTCTGCTAGGTAGGGTTCCCATCATGGCAACTCAGCTTTCGTAGGCTTAAGACCCATTCCCTTTGACAACACTCGCACTTGCTCTCTTTGTAGACTTTTGGTCAGTGGATCCGCTATATTATCCTTTGATAGAACATAATCAATTGTGATAACTCTATTTGAGAGCAGTTGTCTAACGGTATTGTGTCTATAACGTATGTGTCTAGACTTACCGTTATACATTTCGTTTAGTGCCCTACCAATGGCACTTTGACTATCTCAATGTATGCAGACAGCTGACACAGGATTTGGCCAATCAGGAATATCCTCTAAGAAATTCCGAAGCCACTCGGATTCCTCAATAGCTTTGTCTAAAGCTATAAACTCAGATTCCATAGTGGATCTAGCTATGCACGTTTGCTTAGTGGATTCCCAAGACACGGCTCCTCCTCATAACATGTAGACAAATCCACTTGTGGATTTTGAGTCCGTGGAGTCTGATATCCAGTTTGTATCACTGTATCCTTCTAGTACAGCTTGATATCCTGTGTACAACAGTCATTCGTTCATAGTGTATCTAAGATACCTTAGAACTCTTACAATAGCAATCCAGTGGTTCTTCCCTGGATTATGTGTAAACCTACTTAGCTTGCTTACTGCATGTGATAAATCTGGCCTAATGCAGTTTGTTAGGTACACGAGGCTCCCATTAACCCGAGAGTACTCCAAATGGTTGATCGTATCACTAGTCTTCTTAGCAAGATGTGAATTTACATCAACAGGTGTCTTGACAATATTTGTGTCGCCATTACTAAATTTGTTTAATACTTTCTAAATATAGTGTGACTGAGATACTATAAACCTGAAGATGTTCGGATAATCTTGATACCCAAAATAACATCTGCAAGGCCTATATCTTTCATGTCAAACTTACTTGAAAGCATCCTTTTGGTGAATGTAATCACATCATTGTTACTTCCATTGATTAACATATCATCCACATATAAACAGACAATGACATATTCTGTCTCATTTCGTTTTACATAAAAGCATTTATCACATTCATTGATCTTGAAATCATTTGAGATCATGAATCTATAAAATTTGTCATGTCATTGCTTCGGTGCCTGTTTTAAACCATATAAAGATTTAACAAGCTTACATACTTGGATCTCCTTCCCTGGAACTACGTAACCCTCAGGGTGTTCCATATATATATATATATATATATATATATATATATATATATATATATATCTTCATTTAGTTCTCCATTTAGGAAAGCTGGTTTTACATCCATTTGATGAATTTCGAGCTTGTATATTGAAGCTATAGCGATTAGCATTCGAATGGATGATATTCTCGTGACTGGAGAATAAGTATCAAAATAGTTAAGTCCTTCTCTTTGACTATAACCATTTCCAACAAGGCGAGCCTTGTATTTCTTAATAGACCCATCGGTCTTTAGTTTCTTCTTGAATATCCATTTGCATCCAAATAGTTTTTCCCAGGATGTAGATACACTAGTTCCCACGTATGGTTTTGCATAATGAATTCTATCTCACTATTTACCGCTCCTTATAGTAAGAGGCGTCAGGGTTTGACATAGCATCGTTGAATGTTCATGGTTTGTCATTTCTTCTTGTTTCTCCTTCATTTGGAAATGATTCTTGATCTTGCTTTTCAATTGGCAATGATTCTTGATCTTGCTCTTCTTGAGTTGTATCACATGTTCTTTTCAAGGAACCAGATTCTGGTGTGGTCTTGTATGGAAAGGTTGTTTCAAAGAAGTGTGCATTTTTTGATTCAATCACCGTATTGACGTTAATGTCAACATGACAAGATTTGTGTACCACGAATCTTTATGCAACACTTTGCCAAGCATCTCAACACTTTTAAATATTTGAAGGAATGTGGTTTTCCTTTCCATAATTCGTAAGGAGTTTTATCTACCTTCTTGTGTGGTATCTTGTTGAGGATGTGATCCGCAGTGAGCAAATCCTCTCCCCACAAGTTTTGTGGTCACCTTGAGTTAATAAGCAAGGTATTCATCATTTCCTTCAACGTGCGGTTCTTGCGTTCAGCAATCCTGTTTTGTTGAGGCGAGTAGGGGGCCGTGTTTTGATGGATGATTCCATGTTTAGCGCAAAACTTCTCAAAAGGAGACACATATTCTCCTCCCATATCTGTTCTAATATTCTTAATCTTTTTATTTAGTTGATTCTCAACTTCAGTTTTGTATTGCATAAATGCTTCAAAGGCCTCATCCTCACTTTGAAGCAAGTATATTTGACAATACCTTGTGCAATCGTCAATGAAATTTATGAAATACTTTTTACCACTTCTAGTTTGCACAAATTTCAAGTCACATATGTCACTGTGAATTAGCTTTAAAGGTACCAAAGTCCTTTCTATAGATTTAAATGAGGTTTTTATTAATTTTGACTCAACGCATACTTCACATTCCTTTTGAGAATTGAAGTTCACATTAGATAGTAACCGGACATTTACTAACTTATTTAATGAACCAAAATTAACATCTTCTAATCTATCGTGCCATAAATTAGGTGATTCAAGGATATATTACTTTCTCGAGTACATTTTGGTAGGTATACGGTCATTACATTCATCTTAAATAAACCATCACATAGGTACCCTTTGCCCACAAATATTCCACCTTTAGTGAGAACAAATTTATCAGACTTAAATACTAGTTTGAAGCCATTCTTACTCAATAACGAACCTGAAACTAGATTCCTTCTAATGTCAGGCACATGGAGAACGTTATAGAGACTCAACTCTTTTTCAGAAGTCATTATTAATAATGATTCCAGATCCAACTACTTTTGATCTAGAGAAATTTCCTATACATAAAGTCTCTTCAGTAGTTGCAACTTTGTATGTCTTGAACATACATGTCTGGTGGCCCTAGTATCCACCCACTAGTGTTTGGTATTGCCAACCAAATTTACTTTATAAACTACTGTAGTAAAATCAATCTTATTTGATCTTAGTCATGGTTGCTTGGCCTTATTTTTCTTTCATGGAATTGCCTTTACCCTCTGTGATTTCGGCTGTCTATTCCTTTACACAGATAGTCATTTCCACTTAACCTCTTACACTCCTCAACGGGTCTATAAGAGTTGGGATCATGTCCCACAAATGTATTTTCCATAAGTGAAATTGATGATGGTATGTTGTTACCGATTCCTTCATTTCTGGACATATTGTTTATCTTGGCAGATATCATTTCAATTACCAAGGATTACACAATATTATAAATAATTCAAACAAACGAATTATTCAACTTTTCTCACTAAAAGACAACACAAAAACTTGATTCTTTCTTACGACAAAATGATTAAATTAATTTTAATTTCCCAAGTTTTTATATTCTTCTTAGTCCCCCAAGTTTTTATATCCTTGTTATAGAGGATCGAAGAAATTAAAGAGATAACTAATTCACATAAAAGAAGAATCTCAATCAATTAAGAATTCTTTTAGCGGAAAATTTTCAAACCACAAGGTTCGACAAGTATGAAGATACTAGCAAGATTGATATTAGTTGTTAAAAAACACACTACTATTACAACGTAATATGAAATTAGAAAGCGAGTATTTTTCTAGTATGTATACACAAGCCTAGAAATCAGAATAAGAGAAAAGAAATAGAATGTAATATTCATGTTCTGTATACACAGACCCAAAATGTTTTCCAAAAGTAAAGTTTATAAAAACATAAAAAGAAAATATTTTCTTGTTTATACCACGTGAATCATAAATACCTTAAATTGTTGTGTTTTATTTGTATAAACAAGTAAAACAATATAGAAACTAATGCATCAGTAAAATAAAAGTAAATAAATAAATAATTTTACTTGTCGAGGCTCGGATTGGATCCGATGTCTTTAAGATATTTAGGCCACGTACATGTGTCTTACGTTTGCTGGCTTCAACCTCCAGGATACAAGGACAAAACTATTCAAATAAAACTAACACACGAATTCTTAAGAATTTCAACAAACTTAATAATGCTGCTTCTTTCTATCTCTCTCTTATAATTTTAATGCTTTGAAAAATGAATGAATGAAATGGTTAAGTTAGCCAAATATTTATAGAAAATGAAAAGGTGCCTTGCCAAATATTGTGATGTTTCATTTTGGAATTATGTTGTATTAATTTAAGATACATTGTTTACTTAAAAGACAAAAAAACTTGGGCTGGTCCAGATGGTATGAACCTATGGCCCAAAAGCCCAACAAAGGTATGAACCTAAGGCTCAAAAGCCCAATAAAAGTAATGGTCCAGGTTCAAACCCTACCAGGTCTTTTTTTTTTCTTTCTTGGTTTTATAACAAAAAGAAATATAATAACATATATTGTTTTTTTTTCTTTTAATTTCTCCAAATTACATGACTCAATTTCTCATTCAATTTCAAATGATTTTAACCAAGTGAATATATTACGTTAATCTTTACAACTTGAATAAACGCATTAATATTCGAATCATTTCGTTAAATTGAGTCACCGACTAACATCGTAAACATGGTCAACACTTGGGTAGAATCCCATTTGTCCAACAGTAAGTTAATAGTCTAAATATTTTTTCTATGTTTTCATTTGGTTTAATAGAGAGGGAGGGGTTCCATTCAATTTCATCTTTGTTAGTTTATTATTTTTTTGCGATAATGTCGTTATCGAGACCTTTCATAGTTAGATTTCCATCTTTTATTGATTTATATGTGATAATATATTTTTTTGGATAGATTTTGGTATTAATTTGACCTATTTTTAGTTGTATCTGTTGGAAATTAAAGTAAAAAATATTTCATCGGTGTTGGAAGGGGAAAGTAATGGTTTAATATATTTTTATCTTCTATATTTTCAAATGACCCAACACTGAAGAGTAAGGGGTATACCCCAACACATCGTTGGACTTAAGACCATAAATTCTATTTTCATAGGATATTCTCAAGATAGTTTTGCATATATATTTATTATTAGAAAAATCGATAAAAAAAATATGTGGAATAAATAAATAGATCGAAAAAGTGTAATGATACCCCTGGCCATTGATGTGTTAAGAAACTTTTCCTTATGTTTTGTTCTTCCAAACTCTCAAGCATTCAACTATAGATGATGTATAATTTTTGTGTCAATGAATTGAGTTTAGGGACCAAAACTCTAGTATATATAGCCAAGCTCCCATCAAGCTTTTTAATGACAATGCATTAGGTGTTAGAACCTTTCATTTGCAAATGGTTAATATAAAAGTGTTACAACTTTTTATTTGCATAAGATTAATTGAAAAATCATTAAGATAAAATTAATGGATGGATTAATGTTGGATCATGAAAAGGCAAAAGTCATAATTTTATTTTATTCACCAATTTAATATAAAGACTAATAAAATAAAATGAAGTTTTATATTAATAAAATAAAAATGACTTATATGCTCCCTCTTGATCCAAACATTATACTTGATATTTTATCTTAATCATATATGAATCATGGTGATAAGTCCTCCAATAATGAGAGATTAGTATCTTCCATGTATCACAATATATTTATCTCTTTATTTTTTATGTTGTAACTATATTTAATGAATAAACCATATGTTTATTCTTGGTCCTAACTAAATGATTTTCTCAAATAAAATTAAGATGCGCAATGCATATGAGAAAATATCATAATTATATTAATGATAGTGTAATACAAATAAACACTATATGATGGGACCAAGCCCCATACTCGCTACATGATACTTGAATTTCATTGGTGGCATGACTTTAGTCAATGGATCAGCGATCATTAATTTATTACTAATGTGTTCAATGACCACCTTTTTATCTTTAACATGTTCCCTTATGGCTAAATATTTAATGTCAATGTGCTTATTTATACTTCCACTTTTATTGTTTTTAGCCATACAAACAGCTACTGAATTATCATAAAATATTCTTAATGGTCTAGAGTTAGAATCCATAATTCTATGTCCAGATACAAAACCCTTAAGCCATACACCTTGTGAAGTAGCCTCAAAACAAGAGACGAACTCAGCTTCCATAGTAGAAGTTTCAGTCATAGTCTGTTTGACACTCCTCCATGACACATCTCCACTGGCCATCATAAAAATGTATCCTGATGTTGACTTGCGTGAATCAACACAACCGGCAAAATCAGAATCTGAGAATCCGACCACCTTTAAATTGTTTTTTCGCCTATACATAAGAATATACTCCTTGGTTTCGTTGAGATATCTCATTACTTTCTTTGTAACTTTCCAGTGGTCAACACCTGGGTTACTTTGATATCTACCTAACATTCCAACTACAAATGTGATATCAGGTCTTGTGCAAACCTGAGCATACATCCAACTTCCGATAGCAGAAGCATATGTTATTTTCTTCATTTGTTCTCTCTCTAAATTATTCTTCGGGGTGTGGTTCAAAATTAATTTATCACCCTTCACTATGGGAGCAACACTTGGTGAACCATCCTTAATCCGAAATCTCTCTAAAACTTTAGTGGTATAGGTTACCTGAGACAAGCCCAAGACACCTTGAAATTTGTCTCTATGAATCTTAATGCCAATGACATAAGACGCCTCACCCATATCTTTCGTATCAAATTTTTTAGAGAGAAAGTGTTTCACCTCTTGAAGCAAACCCTTATCATTAGTCACAAGCAAAATATCATCCACATTTAAAACAAGAAGACAAATTTTACTCCCACTAATCTTTTGGTATATACATTGATCCATGGGGTTTTAAACAAATCAAAATGATGAAACTACTCCATGAAATTTACAATACCATTGACGGAAAGCTTGTTTTAATCCGTATATGAATTTCTTAAGCTTACAGACTAACTACTCACCCGCGCTAGAGATAAAACCTTCAGGTTGTTTCATATAAACCTCTACCTCTAGATTTCCATTAAGGAATGTCGTTTTCACATCTATTTGGTGCAACTCAAGACCAAAATGTGTGACTAATCCTAAAATAATGCGTAAAGAATCTTTCTTAGATACAGGAGAAAAAGTATCTCTGTAATCAATTCCTTCTTTCTGAGTAAATCCCTTAGCAACAAGTCTGGCTTTGTATCTCTCGATATTGCCTAATGGGTCTTTCTTGGTTTTAAATAACCATTTACAACCAATGGTTTTAGCCCCATTAGGCAATTCCACAAGTTCCCAGACATCATTTTTCTTCATGGAATTCATTTCCTCTTTCATCGCATTATACCATAAATTTGATTCTTTGCAACTTATGGCTTGTGAAAAGTTAGGAGGATCATTTTCGACACCAAAATTATAGTCAGATTCTTGCAGATATACTACATAATCACTAGAAATTGATGATTTCTTAAACCTGGTAGACCTTCTTAATGTTATAACATCATTATCTGTATGAGGTTCAACTTGTTGTTCATAATTACTAGGTTCATCATAGACAACTTGATCTATTAGAATATCGTCAACAACTTGTGGTTCTCCAACGAATGAACGTTCAACATTAGATTGTATTTGAGGGGTGTTATGAACAATAATCATTCTATCACTTGAAGTGGAAGGTTGAATTTCTGAATGGTCAATATCAGAAGTTACATTTTTAATTTGATCGCTCCCACAGATTAAGTCATATTCAAGAAACTTTGCATTTCTTGATTCCACAAATCTAGTGTTGTGAGATGGACAATAAAATCAGTAACCTTTAGACCGCTCAACATATCCAATGAAATGCTTATTGATGGTCCTTGGGTCCAGTTTTTTCTCTTGTGGATTATAAATCCTGACTTCAGACGGGTATCCCCATACGCGCATATGTTTCAAACTCGGTTTCCAACCTTTCCACAATTCAAATGGTGTCTTTGAGACAGCCTTGATTGGAACTCGGTTTAATATATACACTTTCGTTTTTAAAGCTTCAATCCATAAGTTTTTAGGAAGATTGGAGGTTCTAAGCATACTCCGTACCATGTCCAATAATGTTCGGTTTCTCCTTTCTGCTACACCATTCTGATCCGGTGAACCAGACATGGTGTACTGGGCAACAATCCCATGCTCTTGGAGAAACTGAGCAAACGGACCAGGTGCTTGTCTATCTTAAGTATATCTACCATATTATTCACCACCTCTATCTGATCTCACAATCTTTATATGTTTTCCACGTTGTTTCTCTACTTCATTCTTAAATATTTTAAAGGCATCTAATGCTTCGCTCTTGTTATGAAGCATGTAGCGATACATATATCATGAGTAATCATCAATAAAGGTTATAAAATATTTCTGACCATGCATATCCATGTCAGGACAAGATATATCTGTATGTATGATTTCTAATAAATCTGAACTCTTATTGACACCTTTCTTTGGCTTGTTGGTTTGTTTCCCTTAATGCAATCCACACAAGTTTCAAAGTCGGTAGAATCTAGAGTACTAAGTACTCCATCTTTTACCAACGTTTTGATTCTTTCAATAGAGATATGCCCTAATCTCCGGTGCCATATAGTCGAGGAATCCTCATTTATATTACACCTCTTTGTACCAATTTGGACATGAAAATTATTATTAGTAGCACTGTTTTGTAAATTAATACAATAAAGACCTTCAGACTAAATACCATTCCCAACACATTCAGATTTATTGAAAATACTAAAAAATGTCACAGAATACATAAAGGAATAACCCAAATGTACAAGTCTGGAAACAGAAATCAAGTTTCCAGACAAACTTGGAACATAAAAAGTCTTTTCTAATTTCAAAACATAACCACTACTTAAATATAAATAACATGTTCCAACGGCTTCCACATTTGAACCCATCTTATTACCGGACAAGATGCATTGCTCACTGTCCACTGGGTTCCTTAGGTTTTGCATACCCTGTAAAGAGTTGGAACCATGGATTGAAGAACTAGAATCAATCCACTAGGTGTTAATATTAACATTAACAGTATTAGATTCATAACAAACTAACGAGGTAGGATTACCTTTATCCTGAAGCCACTTCTGGAATTTAGCACATTCCTTCTTCATGTGTCCTTTCTTTTTACTGAAAAAACACTTAGCTTCTTTCTTAATATCAGCTTCATATGTTATTTTTCCTTTCCCCTTCTGATTGTTCTTTGGTTTGCCTTTTACTTGAGTAGCCACCATTGCACTTTCACCTTATTCCATTAACAACCTTTCTTCTTCTTGGACACACATGGTCATGAGTTCATTAGTTGACCATTTATCTTTATGTGTGTTATAGGATATTTTGAAAGGTCTATATTGATTTGGAAGGGTGTTCAAAATACAGTGCACAAGAAAAGACTCGGAAATTTGTACATCGAGATTCTTAAGTTGAGCCGAAATATCTCTCATCTGCATGATGTGCCCACAAACACCTCTAACACTTGTGAGCCTAAGTGAAGAGAGCTTCATTATTCGAGTGCTTCCTAAATCCTTGTCTGAAGTGACGAACTGGTCATCAATGGCTTTAAGTAAACTTTGGACATTATCATGGTGATTTGCTGAACCACGGATGCTTGCTGCTAATTTTGTCTTAATAAACATCACACTGAGGCGATTGGATCGCTCCCATTTTTCATAAAGTGCAATATCTGCTGGAGTGCTTTTGTCTGTAAGAGAAGGTGGTTCAGTTTTCCTAATAGCATCATCTATTTCCATCCACCCTAAGTGAAGTAGAACTCTTTCTTTCCATGACTTATAATTATCCTCATTAAGTTCGGGAATGTCACTACGGATATCAGAAAAATTAACAGGTTGTGATGCTGCAAATAAAGACTACATTCTTATTAATAAATAGAGTATTGGTAAATATCACGTTTCACCAATGCAAATCATAATCTAATAAATCTAAGACATAGAAATTGCTTGTGGGCTAAATTTTTAATTCAATAAGATTTTTGATCATATGACAAAATATATAAAAATATTTCATCATTACTAAATAATAAAACTATCAAATAGTTATTAAGTTATAATTCTTGTGGGAGAATTACAAATAATTTAATATTTTATCCTAATTAGTTATTTAAATATAATAATATTTCAGTGGGATAAAATTATTATATTAAAATAAATAATTACAATTTATGTCTAATTTAATTATGTGATCTTATACCATAATACATATTTTATTTAACTAAGATGTTGTGGCTATTCTTGAGTAAATAAAATATGCTGATCACTTAGACAATTCAATATATAATACTAAAATATCATGAGTATATAAAACTATATAACAAAAATATAATAAAATAAACCATATATTTTATTCATATTTTGTTTACCTAATTATACTCATAAAATAAATAAAGTACATGAAGTATGAATATAAAAATATAAATATAACTAAATACCTGGAGGCCGAAGTAAAACTTTAGGATAAAAATCCAAAAGTACCATAAGTCTAAATGAAAACTAAAATGTCTCATGGATTCTAATCATCTTCAACTGTAGGACATGTTAGATTCAACACAAAAAAAAAACATTTTGCAAAATTATTTTGGCTAAATTACTTCAGCCATGAACTAAGCAAAAAATATAAAAGTTTAACTAAATCGAAGAAGAGGTATGCTTTACGCTCTACTACCAAGTGTTAGAAAAATTGATACAAAAATGCAGAATAAATAAATAGATCGAAAAAGAGTAATGATACCTCCGGCCATTGATGTCTTAAGAAACTTTTTCTTATGTTTTGTTCTTCCAAACTCTCAAGTATTCAACAATAGATGGTGTATAATTTTTGTGTGAATGAATTGAGTTTAGGGATCAAAACTCTAGTATATATAGCCAAGCTCCCATCAAACTTTTTAATAGAAATGAATTAGGTGTTACAACCTTACATTTGCAAATGGTTAATAGAAAAGTGTTACATCTTTTCATTTGTATAAGATTAATGGAAAAATCATTAAGATAAAATTAGTGGATGGATTATTGTTGGATCATGAAAAGTCAAAAGTCATAAGTTTATTTTATTCATCAATTTAAAATAAAGACGAATAAAATAAAATGAAGTTAATATTAATACAACAAAAATGACTTATATTTATACCCCTAGATGATAATTCCATTTGCGAATCTAGAGATGTTGACTTGATTGAACACTTCTTTCCTTTGGAAAAATGATTGATTTGAATACTTATGTACTTTCTAAAACCGTGTCTTCTAATATTGATGAGACTTTGAGTGATATTAACCCCAATTCTTTAATTTCTATGAGCCCTAGTAGTATTCCTATGAATGAACCTATGAGAAGTATGAGGAGTATAATCGAGTCAAGTTTTGGTTCCAATTTTATCACTTCTTTTATGATTGAGGGGTTCCATTTAGACATGCTTAGTGAAGAAGTTATCACTTTCTCTCTTAAAGACGAAACCTCTGAAACTTATAATGAGGCTAAAAAATAAGTAAACACTTTTTTCTAGTCAAAATTTAATTGTCATTCATGATTCTAAGAATTTTTTTATCCTTCTCCTTGATTTTGTAATTAAAAGAAAATTAGTGCTGTTTTATCACCTTTATTAACCTAGGTTACTCTAGATTTTTTTCTTGTAACTTTCTTCATCATTATAGTATATTTTCAATTGAGAAATTGTAGTATAATGCTAATCCCAGCAGCTTTGTTGCGAATTCATAAAAGGTTAATGATCTTTGATGGTGTAACATTTTTTTGGTCTTTTCTTTTGATTAAGCTCTGTGATACTATGAGATATATTGTTTATATTTCTTTTAAATTTTGCAATTAATCTTTCAAAAGTGTGCTCAAATAGAAAGGCCAAATGAGTTTCTATTGTATGTTTAACATATTTTTCATTATTACCTTCTTTAATATAAATAAACATTTTGAAACTTTTTGTATTTGGATTTAAAAATTTAAGTATTATAGGCGAGTGATATGTTCCATTGAAGGAAGAGAAGAAATTAAAGCATAGGAAAAAGAGAATCCCAACCTCTATTAAAAATGGTTATATCAAATTTTCCTCTATAAGATCTTCATCACTTTTTTTTACTCCATATTAATAAATATCATTTTTAGGTAATTTCATTTAAGTTATTTTAAGATATGGAGTTATTAATCTTGTTTGAATAATTTTTATCATTTCCACAAATCTTATCATATGCATTTTGATCATATTGATAATCTATTAGGAACCAAGTCGTGATTGTTGAAAGATTGATAAGTTTTGTGATTTCAATTATATTTTTTCACTTTTTTGTTTCATAAGGAGAAATATAAACATATGTAGGATGAAATTTCCTATGTTTTTCATCATTTATCGTAAAATTGATATAATTTTCAGAAGATGAGATAACTTTGATATTATAATGTTTTTAAACTAAGAGGAGAAAAACTCTAGATTTACCAATAAGTTCAAAGGTTAACATACAATTCATATATAAATAATTACAAAGAGCACATAATTTTAGACTTATAATTAACTAAAAAAAAATACTATCTTATAATTGTATCCCTTGACAACATCCTTAAGTGCTAAAATTGTATAGGGGGTGCAAACTCCTTCACAATTTCAACTAATATGTATACGTATTCTTGTTCGGCTTATTCTAGGGATGAATGTAAACCTTCTCAATAGTTGCTCAATAACTTGGCTATTTTCTAACATATCACCATCAACTGGAAGATTGTCGAAAGTTTCTGGTGGTTGGCTCTTTTTAATGCTCCATATTATGGCCCACAACATATCTAAGGGCCTAGTAAATTCACTAAGATTTATTTTACCAAAAAAATTCTTAAAATCAATGTATCTAAAGTATATTAAGAATGAGGGAGTATTTTCACAGTGGAGAACAAAGTGGAAGGGAGAATTTATTTCATTGTTAACTTTGGTTTTTGTTTTTTGTGGAGTTTTGAAGGGAGTGATGTGGCTAGATGCTGGTGTTCGGAGAGGGGAGAGAATATTCATCTTTGAAGAGGTAATTTTAAATATGGTTATAAGGTTTGGTATCGTTCTTTGCAATTTCAATTGGGTGTGAGCAAAAGATGAGGGATGGTGAGCTTATGTTTTAATTTGTTTTGTGGTTTAGTGGTTTGCTGAAGATATTTGCGCTTTCTGTCAACAAGTTATATCTTATGTATATTGAATTAAATATCAAGGAAAATCAAATATTATCTAGACTCATTAATAGAGTCAATTTTTAAAGGCACTCCAATCACACTTCTAATCTAACTCAACACATCTTTGGTCCACAAATCCATGGGAATGTTGTTAAACTTGACCCCAAAAGACATTTTACTACACTCCATGCTTTCAAACTATATTCCATCTTTCCAAACACTTAAAAAAAGTGGTTTACAATTTATGTGCTACATTTGTGTAAGAATTCTTGTACAATAATTCTCTTCAGTGAATCTGAATGAAAGAATTCCTCTATTTGATTGGATTTTGACTTTACCATACTTATTCAAAGGATATTTGAAAAAGTTACCCACCATATATGAAAAAGGCATGTAACTTATGAGCTCACCTACTTGACCACAATTGTACACCTACATCAAACACATGGACATGCATTTTTTTGGTAATTTTTTTTCTTATGGTTGACTAGTTCATGGAAATTGAGTTAATTATTATTCTTAATTTACAAATCAAATAACGTTTTTCTTCACTTGTTCACAACATCACCCAATCTTGTACATTTTGTATGTTAACTATATTTAAACATGACTTGAGTAACAACTTCAATTTCACTAGATTTGAAATTTTTCAAATTTGGAGAGTTGACTTGATTCAAACTTAGAAGAAAAACTCTAACAACATTTGTATTACCCACTCGATTATAACACGATTTAGAGAATTAATTAATAGTCGCTGAACATCTCCTAGGAATATATCTGAGTTGAAGGAGATTTTTTTAGGTACCATTAGAAAACGGTAACAAAAGTAAATAAAAAACGAAAAAAATAAAAAGTAAGATAAGCAAATCACGCTATAATAATCTAGATTGAGTCAGCTTTTTTGAGCGAACTAATAGGTTTTGACTTTTTTGAAGACTTCATGAATACCACAAATTACTCATTATATTTTAGATTGTTGTTACCTTTTATTTTTGAAAAAAAAAACTTTTGCCCATTATCTTTATTTTTTTGTGAAACGATTTACCATTTTTCTAATTTTTTGGGTAAATAGTTAGTCAATGCCTTATCAGTGCCATGATAATACTTAATTACTATTTGAATAATATCTTAAATATTTATGTTTTTTTGTATTTATGTTTTTTCACTAGTATAGTAAAAAGATGAACAAAAAATTGAAAAATTTAAAGAAAATTTAGACAAATTGTAATTATTCTTAATAAAAAATTAAATCAAATAAAGAGATCAGATTATCTAACATCCTTGAGATTATATCGTTCAATATATATTACAAACAAAAATTCAGAGAATTTTTTTAACACCATTTACAAAAAAGCACATCACATGACAAAGATCTAACCACCAAATTGACAACACGAATATCAATCATACAAAGGATATGTGATTACTTAAAAAGGTCTACAATCAAAGAATTTCAGTAAGGCGCTACCATTTGGAACATGAAATTGCAAATTATACCCAAAGTGCAAAGTCTATTCAAGAATTTTGTTAATCTTTTATCATTCTTTGGCTTACATATTAATAAGTTATTTATATTAATGTACATGATAATGCGTTGGCCATAATAAAGAATGTCCATGAATATAGTCAAAGTGATTAGGTGCTTATCAAATTTCGCTCTAAGTTTGGACAACTTCACTCAAATGTAATGAGTCGAGATACATCTCCAAATCTTGATGATTGCCTCAATGAATTGTTACGGAAAGAAAAATTGTAGATTACCTAAGTTTCCATAGAGAAAAAACGATGAATAATCACCAGACATGAGTCTAAATTATGCTACTAAAATTGTGTTTTGTACAAAAGAAGGGTGTAATATTATAGGTGTAAGGAGTATGGTAACATTTCTAATGATTGTATGTACCCATTTTGCATGTATTTTATAACAAAATGACAAATCATTTATGCGTGCTTCATATGCCCACACAACAAGAAATATATTTCCCACCATGCCGCAACTAGCATCTCCTCGCTACGTGTAGCTTCTCTAGCAATGAATAATCATCCTGCTGATGTTTCCTCAGATCATAAGATCACTTCATTAACTCTTGATTTAATCGAAAACATGATCTAATCTCCTTTGTCCATCACGGTTATTACAAGTAAAAAACACTTTATATCTAATTATATGTGGTATTTGAATTTCGGTGTATCAAATCAAATAACCTCATGTGATTCTACTCTTACCAATGTAAAAAATACAAATGTAATCTAGAAATTCAAACCACTAGTATTAAGCCTCTTCACATCAATTCCATTGGTGATGTCTCTCATCCTCTTTCATTAAAATATATCTTTATTTTTCCATAATTATCCACTAATCTAGTCTTTGTAGAAGAACTAGTTTATAATAATTATCATGTCTTATTTTCTCTTTCTGGCTTTGTTGTGCAGGATCTAGACTCAGGGATATGATCATGAAGGCCCAGAATATGGTATATTTTTTCCAATTGAAAGTTCCCAATATATGTGTATTTCCTCGTATTTCCTTCCTTACAAAATCATATTTGACCATGTGTTAGTTAAGACACAAATGTTTCGGTCATCCCCATTTTCATAATTATTATCTTTGAATTAAAAATTCTAAAACATACGTTTATTTTTTATATTTAAAGCTACGAAATTAGAAAAAGAAAGAACTAAATTTCCACCTGATATAAATAAATTCTTTTCAAAATTTTATCTTATACATATTTATGTTTGGAAGATTACTATTGTTATTTAACACTATTACCATAAGTATTTTGTGTCCTTTATAGCAGATCATAACCATTATACACGGTTATATTTTCTACACTCTTAGTCTGAATTATTATCTATATTAAAAAAGTTGTACACTAGTCTTTACTCGATTTCATGCAACTATTAAAATTATTAAATAAATTTGTGGGGTGAATACATGTCGCATGAATTCAAAAATTACCTGCGAGACACATTAATCATATCTCAGCGTAGCTGTCCATATACTCACCAGCAAAACGGGTCGAAAAAATAAATAAAATTAACACCTATTTGTTGTTGCTAGAACTATTCTTGTAGAATCCCTAGTTATTTCAATTTTTGGGTCAAAGCAATTTCTACATCCGTCCATTTAATAAGCAATTTACCATTTCAAAAACCATTAAATTTGTCCTCTTATTATTGCTAGCACAATTTTCTCCCATAGCATGATTATCTTCATGTATTTTGTTGTGTTTGTTTTCTACATCTTCCTTCAAAAGAACAAACAAAGTAATCACTCAAGCTTACGATGTGTTTTCTTAGGTTATACACCTCAACAAAAATGTTGTTATGTTTTGATTTTTAATCAAACGCATTCGTATATCTCGAATTATGGTGTTGTTTGAGCGTATTTACTTTTATCAGCATGAGATAAATCAAGTTCCACAAAAATCCATATCATATCTACTACCTTTAATGAAATAATTCCTACTATTTATGCTAGCCACAAACTTCTACGAGTTTACACTTGCTACAAACAAACTCAAAATGGCACAAATATATTCACTGAACAAGATCTTGACTCGGTACCAGTTCCAGCAATTGATGCATTACATGAACAAGACTCCTTGATTCTAAATCCACCCATAAATACTATTTTACTTTATGGTCATGTCATTCATCATCCTAACGAATTTTTCCATACCTCATTAACATCTATGATATCTGCCATTACTATTCCTAACTCTTACTCTCATGTTGTTAAACATGATATTAAGAAATTGACAATGCAGGGTGATATTTTGCTTTGTAGGCTACTCATACTTGGGATATTGTTCCATGTCCCTATCATGTTCGTGCGATAGGATGCAAACAAATATACTTTGTATAATTCAAATCAGATGTCTCCATAGATAGTAAGTAGACTAACGGGTTATGGTGGGGAAAAACAAAATATGGAATTGACTATGAGGAAATTTTTTCCAACTTGACGTCGGTTCAAACATTTATTGCACTAACAGCTTTTAACATGTGGCTTATTTCTCATATTGATGTTAAAAATGAATTCTTGTGTGGAGATTTAAAAGAAGAAGTTTACTCAACATCTCCTCCTGGTATTTTTGTTGTTAAGAGATGATGTTTGTTAATTGACACAATCCTTATATGGTCTCGAACAAGCTCGTCGAGCATGGTTCAAAAAGTTCCAACTCACTCTCAGGTAAATAAGGGTCATCAAGGTTCTTCTCTGTGCTCAAAGTAAAAAATATTCATCAATCATTCGTGCTCAAAGGAAATTAGAGCCATCAATGTTCTTTTCTCAAACACATGCGGGTATAACTATCCTTCTTGTCTATTTTGATGATATAATTATCACTGTTTCATATAAAAATGGTATTCATTTACTCCAACACTCCTTACATTCTTCTTTCAATATGAAAGTCCTTGGTCCCGTACATATTTTTTGGGGCTTAAAGTATGTACATCTCCCAAAGGTCTCCTCATCAATCAGCAAAAATACACAAAAGATCTCATAGCTTTGGCTCAGCTTGAGGACTTTGATGCATTTAAGTCTTTTCGGGAAGTTAATATTAAATACAACCAAGATGATGGTAACTATCATTGTATCTAACCTTTTATCTCACTCTCGTCAGAATCTTGGACTATATCACCATTAGAAGACTCGATATTAGTTATAAAGTTTATATTGTTAATCAATTCATGACAACTCTAAAGCACGTATATTTTTCACTATCAAAAGAATTAAAGATGATATTATAATTTAGATAGAGGTCTAACAACTCCAAAGACCTTAGATTCACTTTCTTGAATGAATTCAGCAATGGTACTATCTAATTTAATAGGAGTATCTAGTACAAAAAAAAATTCACGTATAGTTTTTCTATTATTAGATATATTAGACACTCTTTCTTTAGATTTGTGTTTGATGTATTTCCATCATTAATAACTAACTAGCTCATCTTCTACATTACTGGAATTGATGTTATGATCATTATTACTTTGTTTTTGAACCCATATTCGCTTTCCTTCTTTTTCTTAACATTAAGACATTTTTCAATAGTTTGTACATACACTTTATATGATTTGTCGAGCATATGATTCTAGTCATACACTACCTCAACTTCCTACAAATCATGTAATCATACATCAATATACAACTTAATTCTTCTTTCATGTCAACTTCCATATAAACCCTTGCATACCCAAGTCTAGAGATAAACTCATTAAGATTCCATTTGTAAAGCACTCGGATTACACTTGTAATCTAACTCAACCATCTTTAGTCTATATATCCTTGGGATATTTATAAACATCACCGAAAGAGGCATTTTACTACAATCTATGCTCTCAAACTACATTCCATCTTTCAAAATCCTTAAGAAAAGAGGTTTACCATTAATGTGCTACATTTGTTCAGGAATTCATATACTATACTTCTCTTCGGTGAATTTCAAAACAAACATGACTCCATATGATCGGATTTTAACTTTACCATATTTGTTCTATTGATATTTGAGAAAGTTACCCACCGAATAGAAATGATGTATGTAATCTATGAACTGGCCTACTAGACCATAATTTTACACCTACATCAAACAGATGTGCATGCAATTTTTTGATAATTTTCCTTTATGTTTGACTAGTTGGTGGGTCCTTGGGTGTTATAAAATAAAGTACGAAAATAAAAGAACCAAAATTACCGCAAGTGCACGATTGTCCAAGTAATATCCGATAAATCGGGTTTCGTTCTCAAAAACGGATTAGGTTCAACCCAAATATTAATCAAGTAGTAAGAATAATTGTTGACATAAAAATAAAGTAGAAGATTTTTGTTTCGTTTTATAAATTTAAAAGATGCAATAAAATAAAGAATAAAAGTAAATAACTAGAAATAAATAAAGCAAGTAAATTGACTAACTTCAGAGATGAGAGATACTGGAGTCTCGCAGGGAATCCACCTAATTAACGTAACCTATGCTTGTCTAAGGGTATAATTGGTATTATAATATTAGTCGGGACTCTAATATCTACTAGCCCCCTGTCGGGTGGACCTAGGAGCTATCCTAAAGTACTATAAACCCCTGTATGGGCGAATATGCCTGTTCGGATGATATGAATTTACCTTTTTGGCTATGTAATTAGTTAAGCCTGTCGGTCAATAACGGACATTACACGGGTACTACCTAAGTCTGTATTCAAACCCCACTGTCGGATGATCACTTCGCCACTAAAGTGAATAGCCCAAATACTAAACGCTATTTCTACTTCTTCCTAAAAGAAATAGTAATGAAAAAAAAGTAATATCAAATATGTAAAACTCAATTCAGTTTAAATCCTAAGAATCCCAAATTCAAAACTTAGAATAAATTAATTAGGGTCATCCCTTTATTACGATTCTCAAATATATAGAAATTTAGCTCATGATAAAATTAAAGACTGAAAATAAATAAAAGGAATTCATATTCAATTACAGAAAATAAATTGATAACCTAAAGGGTAAGATGACTGTTGATGGAAGAACATATTTCTCCCACCTCTAGTTTCTCCTTGCCGTCTTGCTCTGACTTGAAAACCTTAAGCCTCTTGTGTAATTCTTTGAAGTGTGTGAAAAGAGGAGGCTAATGGGTGTATTTATAGGTGTTAGGAAGTCCTAATTCGTTTTTACTTGGAGAGGAAGACCCGTTAAGAACTCTTTAATTCGCAGCCCTAAAATATAAAAAAGGTAAGATTTTGATGCTGATTTGTTTTGGTCATATCTGCTTTGATACTTCTCCGTTTGACGCGTTATGTATATCGAAATCACTTGTCTTGGAAAGCTCTATCCATTGGTCCAAAATATTCTCCCAAATTGGTAGCCAATCTTGAGTTATGAGATCGTCTTTGAACGTGGCTGAAATTTCAGATATATTTGGTAACTTTATCTTTTCCTACTTTGCATATTTCCTTCCTTAATCTTCTTATTTCCATGTATATCTTCTTTCCTTTACTTATTAGACTTGACTTGGTCTTTAATTAATTACCATATATCTTTTAAAGATTCACAATAAATAAATAATTAAACCGCATATGCTTTAAAAATTAGTAAATCATTAAATCAAGACTAGAAATAAGAAAGTGCTCTCTAAAATTAGAAACTCAAATAAAATACTTCCTAACACACTAAGAATAATCTAAGACTTTAATTATCACTTCTCCTCCTTGTATTGATTTTCCATGAAATTCAAGAACCTACTACTTTGCAACTAAAATAACCAAATTAACGCACAAAAGCTCAAAAAATGCAAATAGTCTAATTCCAAGGGGAGAAAGTGTAATATGACGAAATAAGCATAAAAGTCTATCAAATAAGTCAAACAATTATCTAAAAGGATATCTCCAAAGGGATAATAATTAGAACAAATAAGGAGGCATTCCTAGTTCATGGAAATTAAGTTAAATTTTATATTTAATTTGTATAACAAATAACTTTTTTCACCATTTGTTCACAATATTAACGGGATCTAGTGAATTCCGTATTTTGACTATATTTAAATATGATTTGACTAACAAATTCAATCTCATTAGATATGAAATTTCCAATATTCGTAGAGTTGAACTGATTCAAACTCTAAAGAAATTTTTTAACAACATTCGTATTACCCACTCAATTAGAATACGATTAGAGAGTTAATTTTTAGTCGCTAAACATCTCATGAGTAATATCTCGAGGACCATGAGATTTTTTTAAGTATCACCAAGTATCACCAAAGAACGGTAACAGAAATTAAAAAAACGAAAAAATAAAAAGTAAGATCCGGATTAAGTCACCTTTTTTATTTTACCTTACAACCTTTTTTCTTTAGTATTTTTTTTCTTTCTTTTCCTCAAATTCATCATCTTTTTGCTTTCTTTTGCTTATTTTTCTCCTTATTCATTTCACCATTAGAATAAAACAAAATTCAGAATTTTTTTTAGTACAAAACTTCATCCATCTTTTTTTTTATTTTTTCTCCAATCACTCTTTATTTTACTTATTTGTAATAGAAAAGATTTGATTTGCTGAATTTAGTTATAAGCTAAAATATAGTTTATATATATATTTTTTTATTTTGCAAATATATCTTAACTATATTTTTCTTTTTTGGTAAGTGGTACATTTTATTGATTAGTCTCATCAAATTTTTATGCAAATAAGCTTTGGATGCATCTAAATCTTTAGAATTGAGTTAGTGAGGTATTGAAGTGAATTGAGATTTGCTGAATATTTTTTTTTTTGAAATTTTGAAAGTTTGAATTAAATAATGGAAGATGTTTTTGAATTGAATCGGAGTACCGTGATTCATGATCAGCCTAGTCAAGACTGTATTTGAATGTTTTAGATTAGATGTAATTGATGATGACAATGATTTACTGGAAGTGAGTGAAATAAAAGTAAGATAGATGGAAATTTAATTAAAAAGATATGGGTCTCAACAATAAGATGTTGTTGTGAGGTGGTTGAGAATATAAGGAACAAAGCACTCCTGATTTTGAGATGAAGCACAATATTATCAATAAGAAGGAATAACCCTCTAAAGAGAAGAAGCTATTATGGTATGAAATTTATTTTGAATATGCGTATGAAAGATATTATGTTCCTTATGTAACGTTAAATTTTTGTGACAATCGTGGAACTCCTTCGTTACTCAATATGAACTTGACATATCATAAGTGCTTTATTTTTTATGATTGTCGTTTTTGTAATAATTTATGAAAAATCTCTCGAGAAATTATATTCCTTAGTGATAAATATCAAGATTAAAATATGTTTGCTTCACTATGAATATCTACCCTACTAGCATGCGCATTCTATTAAAAAATTCAAATATTGTTAATCTAGAGCCTGCTTATAATTTATGTTTCATACAGTCATTGAATAATAAGTAGATGTCATACCGAAATCTATGATTTTAATGTAACAATCTACAGTTTTTTACATTTTTGATAAATATCATATATTAAAAGCTACAAAAGCATTTTAGTCAGCACTTTTTGAAGATGTTCTGGATTCGTATGAAAGGGGAAGGAAATACACTAATAACCTTATATCTTTTCCCTTTTAAAGTTTATAATATCCTCATTTTTTGAAAGCAACCCTTTAGATCCTTTATCTTAGTGTTATATTTACATAATTGGCAATATTTCTGTTTTTTTGTCAAAGGGTTAGTCAAGGTCTCTTCACGGATGGTGAATCGAGTTTTCCAGTCTCAGATTGTATGCAACGTAAAAATATAAGTTGACAAAATGATTGTAAAAATCAACACGTTTGTGGAAGACCTACTCGATCTTGGTGAAATATTCTACGTAATGAGAAGCGTAGGTATTCGATTAAATCCCAAGAAGCGTTCGTTTAGGGTAAATTCTGGAACGTTCTTTGGGTTCATTGTAAGACATTGGGGAATCAATGCTAACCCAAACAATAAATATAACATCCACAACATGAACCACCTGGAAAAATCAATAATTTACACTCTTTGAGGGGGAAGGTCGCGACCGTCAGCAATATTATGTCAAAATCCGTTAAACATTTTGCTTAATGGTTTAAATCATCAAATCAATATCTAAGACAGGTTTCGTAGTGCAATACATACTCTTAAGGAGCAACCTAGAAAAACCTTCACTCAGTTTCTAAGAAATATTATCGCGTCTAATTTGTACGACTAAGAACCAACCTGTTTAAAACCCTTGACTAAATATTTTAAGATAGTTTGTCGAGTGAAGTCTGTCGAGTTAAGGGTCACCTTAGAAAAACCTCGATTCAATTTTTATGACCAGGTTGTCATGTACAAGGCATAAGCCAAAGAGGCCACCTTGGTTTTACTAAATCCCAAGAAAAGTTTGTTTAGTAAACTAAACGAGGTAGTCTGTTAATCTGTAGAGTAGATAAAAGAGGTCATTTGAATAGAAAATCAACTCCACCTTCACCATGGGGTGGTCGAGTAACTAATAAAAAATGATCTTGACAATTATTTTATAAAAGAAAACCTCAAACCCACCTTCACCAAAGGATGGTTGAGTAACCTATATAATATAGATCATTGTGATGATTTTATAAACTAAAACCCCGTCTTCACCTTTACCAAGGGGAGGACTAGTAACTTATAACATATAAATCTCTATGATTATTTTATAGAATAAAACATCGACTCCACCTTTTTCAATGGGTGATTGAGTAACCTATAAAATGGAGATCTTGACAATCATTTCAGAAACTAAAACCTCGACTCCACCTTAACCAAATGTGGGTCAAGTAACTTATAGAAAGGTTATCAGAATGATCAATCATATATTAGAAAAGCTCAACCCTTTCCTTAGTAAAGAGGTCCTCAAGTAAAGGCGAAGGATTTAATTATCACCTCGTACAAAAAATCAATCCGACCAACACAAAGGGATTATCAAGTAAAATTATATTATTTTATCTTGAGTTATCATCCACATAAATTAAACTTCGATTCTACTATTTCATCAAGATTGTTGAGCAATTTTAAAGGGCTAGATCATCGTGATCCTTTCATGGAAATGTACCCGATAAAACACATCGAGGCTCAAAGCATCTGAACAAATTATTCCAAAACGAGAGGAAAAATCCCTAGCTAGTTAGGTCAAAACTTATATTTTCAATAAATAGATGAAAGATCATACATATCTAACGTAAAAAATAAATCATGAAAGACGTCGCCAATACAAAGAGTCCAACCCAGCAGGCCATTGAAAAATTCTATATTCTAGGGATTATTTTACTGTCCCTCGACACACCGGATATCATGTTAGTTGGGAGCCACAAAAGCTTTGAAACGTATGGATGAAGGAGCCAGTGATAGGGGAGTTCCGAAAAGAAAACTGAGGGGGAAGGCCAAAACTCTAAGGAGTAAAGTACTCGCTTCGTCGTAGAATTTATAATATGTTCCTCCATCGTAGAGGAACAATTAAGAACTAATAAGTATTCATGTCAACAATTCCATAGGCACAATAAGTGACTGGACTTCTAGGATAAGCATGGGCCATTAAGCCAACATCCCTTTGTTATCGATAGGACAAATTTTACCACTTAGATTTTTTCATGAATTTAAGTGATGTATAATGTGTTGATGTTATTAGGAGAAGTTTTAATATGATGAATATCAATTTAGAAGAGGAGACAAATGATTTAAAAAATCTTTAGGCCCATTATCTTTAGTTTTTCGTGAAACAGTTAACCATTTTTCTAATTTTTTTGCTAAATAGTTAGCCAATACCTCATTAGTGTCAGGTCAATACTCAATTACTAGTTGGATAATGTTTTAAATATGTACGTATTTTTTTTATATTTTATGTATTTTCACTAGTATAGTAAAAAAATAAACAATAATAAAACAAATTATAATTATTATTAATAAAAATTTAAATCAAATAAAAAGAGATATTATCCAACATTATCAAGGATCATATCGTTCAATATATACTTCAAAAAAAAATTAGAGAATTTTTTTATCACCATTACGAAAAAGCACATCACATGATAAAGCTCTAGAACCGAATTGACAACACGAATAGAAATCGTCCTAATACAAGTAGTCCGAACAATTAAGAACAATATATATATTCCTCCATCGTAGAGGGTCAATTAAGAACTAATAAGTATTCATGTCAACAATTCCATAGGCACAATATATATATATATATATATTGTTCCTCTACAACCTATTTTGGTGTCACTAACTTTACTACCCAAGTCTTTAAGTCAACTCCTCCCTGAAAGGGTGGAGGATAAGGGGAAGGGTTCCACTAGCTCAATTAGAAAATAAATAACGACTATATGCAGACTTAAACCTAGGGACTGTAATTATATTTAAGACGTTGTCATTGAACTTATACTGAAACACCGAACCTACGACACACTGGCCCGGGAACTCTCCCTCACATGCGCCATGTGGGAATACATCATGACAATTATTCTAGCACGTCCAATCCCCATGTCGTCAAGTGTAACACTATTGTATCATGTCAAATGATCTATAGCAATATCAAATATCAAATATGAAAGGACTAAGTAGGTTGCTTCAACAACGATAATAATTAACAAATAAATTAATAGACGATAAAGTAGGTCGTGTTATCCCAAATATATAATTAATCAATGATAACCAAATAATATAATTCAAATCATTAATATCACAAAGAGATATAAATTATCGAATTGACTATATTACTTCATAATTAATAATAGTGTTAATAACCTCCATATTAGACATTATTTATATCTTTCGCCTATTTATAAATATAACCGATTCAAGTAGGTTCTTTCTAAAACTATTTTCAAGTATTCTCTTGTTAGTCGTGCATTATTTATTTGTAAATTCGTTATAATAGTTATAGAATTGATATATTTATTTGACTATTGAGTATATATGGTAGTGTTTTTCTTGTTCTCTATCATTAGACTAGTGTAAGGATATATAAATTTATATATATAATGTATCGATTATCATGTTGAGTCATGATATACTAACTAAGTATCTATCTGTAATTCTTCATCATTACAATTGTACTGATCATTATTATTAAGAAGATATGTGTCATAAAGTATATAAAAGGTATGTGTTAATAAAGGGAAAATAGTGAAGTGACAATAATATCAAAATTAGGGAAAATTGATATAGTAAAATGTTATAAATGTGGCGTTAACGGTAGACGAAGAAATTATGGGTATCATTGTAGTTGTTCTTGATTTATTTAAGTTAACTTTTTAAATATATAAATATATATATACTAGATATAGCCCATGTCTGAAGACACTATGAAAAAAATTATGAGAATAATTCACAAATAATGCTCAATAAGCAAAGAAACTTACATTTGAGCCAATAATTGAAAAAGACGCATTAGTATAAGCATGAGTATCAATAAAATTAAGGTTAATATTAAAGGCACACAAATAATAGACATAACCTGCATAAATCTAATAAAAAATTTAGGTTATGAAATACAAATAAATCATAAAATCTATGTATATTTTATCAAACATCCAACCAATACTTAAAAAAACAAAAAATAATCAATATGTAATAGAAATAAAATATGTGAATCATACATCGTCAGAGTTTTTAAATCATAACTCTTGAATATATTGTTATGTCAACATACACATATCTTTCAATTTGAGAAATCTGAATGATAACCTATCAATTTGATAAACATAGATAATTAGTAACTGAGTTAAAAAACTATAAACATTAGTTAATTTATGAAAATCATTACCATGTGATTCGAATTCCATCTAGGCAACCGTTTTCCATTTATCCAATCTTAGTCCATGATAATCTTCCAATTCTACAAATATGAATAGTTTTAACTATTATTCTAAACAAAAATGAACTTGTATTAGAAAAAAATAATCTGACATAAGAGTTTGTATAATTTGACTTGTGGGTATTGTAAGTGATACGATTCTTGTCTCATACTGTTACGATCACATTTTTTGTACGAATGTATTATATCTACATACATACACATTGGTATATTACAAATATAATATACACCATGAACTACATAGATAGTCATATGATTTTTTTACAACATGTATAATTCCAACAAATACATAATTTTACTTATATTGTAATGAGGTGAATGTAAATATAAACCTAATCATTAATCACATACCTTTAGAATACACTATATCAAAATTTATGGGTATACAATATTTGTCGTAATTTGATCATTTTTAAAAAAAAAACAAACTTATGTTATCCTATATCGTGCATCTAGATAATGCAACATATAGTTGTCCATAAATAAATACAAGAATGCAAAAATCAATTCCAACTAATTTTACAAATTGTCCTCGTGATTTATCGATTGTCATGGAATATGCTAAGCAACAGGATATTGTCTCATGGTAATCTTTAATGGTTTATCGAAAGAGGAAGGTGTCAAATATATTTTTGTAATTAATTCCAAATTACTAAATATATCTTCGTTTAAAATTAGGGTTTCAATGAAACACGTCGAACACCTGACAACCATCAACCTTGTTACACAATCTTCCCTTCAGTGCAATATTTCTTAACAACATAATAGGAGCACGAACTTTCAATTCCAATCTAAATTTAGGTAACCCACTCAGATCAATAAATTTAAAAATTCATTTGGATATCGAGATAATATAGATTTATCTACTTAATCTTTTTTATGCATCGTATCTGCATGATACGTCTATTGTATTCTAGGAAAAATCTCAAGTCCAAGATTGTTGATTTCAATAATATAATTTCGTGGGGAAATTATTGTGCTTAATTAAGATACGTGGGAGTTACGGTTCCAAGGTTATGCAGGAAGGGATATGTCATAGATATGAAATTGCTCAAGTCTTTTCACTTGCACATTGTTGTTGGGATTTACATAGAGTCCTATGGGTTAGAGCAAATTTAAAATAATTAAAAAATAACATTAAATTATAAGCATATCCAAAACATGTTTAAAAAAATCCTATGCCTAAAGTCACTTAAGGAAATGAGGAGAATCTAGGTGAAACTCATAACTGAAGACACTTAAGGGAAAAATTATTATATTGATAGGAATCGAACCCAAATCTTATACTATTTATTGGACTACATATTTCCTACTATCAAAAAATTAGAAATTAAATGCAGGGAGATCTTTTAAGGGGGGTAAACATCTCAATCATTCTTTAGATAAGGCATCCATATAGTTAATAATTATATGTAAAAAATTAATTAAATACAAAGAATGACTCACATAAGTTCACTACTAATATGCATAACGTTATAAGTGTAGTTGACAAATAGTAGAGCAAATTGAAATGTAATTGCTAAATAACGTATAACTTATTTATGATATGTAAAAAGATAAAATTTTGTATTTGATACAATGGTACAATAATAATACAATAACGTAGATATGAAAAATTCGTACCTAGAAAAAAATAAAGTAGTTTGGAGAATTTTAACATCAAAAAAAATTATATCAACTGGAATACCAGAACGAAATCCATTAATATGTAATAAATTAAGCTTAACAGGAATAAGTTTATTCAATTAAAACTTTCATTAAACTTTTCAAAAAAAAAAAACAATGACTACAAAAAATAATTAAGATAAATAACTCAATACTCATTGGGAAGTTGTAGTTTCCTGTACTCTTCATCAAGGTTGTAATTGAGAAATGAAGCACCTACTACCTTTGGCTATACTTTTGACTTCTTCTTTGCTGCACTAAATCTCATGTTGTGCTTCACAGTGCAAACCAAAAAAATTGGAAGAATGAGTCTTTATCATTATATTCTTTATCCCGGGTCTTGGAAAATATCGATGAGATGGTGCCATATGTAGAAAAGTCAAACTTTTAATTGCCCTTACTGATCTTGGTCAGTAAGCGTTGTATTTCTAATAGCCACACCAATGATACATATTTTTTGAGAATAAGTATGTGGTTACTAAATCAAATATTGGAACATGTTTTTCTCACTATAAATTCTTAAAACACTTTCAAATAATTTGAGTTCGACCGGTTAAAGGCTCTAGTTTTCGTATGAAGAAATTGATTTCTATTAGTGAAATATTGAATAATATTTAACTTTATCTCATGGAATAAATAAAATAACATTGATTTTTTTTTCCAGTAAATTCATGTCAAACATAATAAAATGTTTTTAATCAAAAATACTAAAAGAATATAAAAAATGATAAATATGATTGTAATTAGAACATCCCATCTAACATTTTTTCCCAAAAAATATATAAAAAAATATCAACAATAATCATTAACTCAAAAATAGAAAATAACAATGACATACAGTTTTTATGTATAAGAATTTGGATTAATTTTCATCCAATGCCTATGGTATTACTTCGATAAGCTTAAGGAGTGCATTAAAATGATACATTAAGAACAACATTTACATAGAGGTTAGCACAAAATCAAGTAAATGGAATCGTTGAATTATTTTACCATATTACCAGATTCCTGAACTAACAAGTCCTTTACGCATAACATATGAAGCTTGCTCATATTTAGCTGCATTAGCAATCACAGACATATGGTTCAAAAGAGGTACTACACTAAAATTATTTTTATCGGAGCCCTCTATTTGTGAAAACGTTTGATTATTATGTAAGAAATTGCCCTACCAGCTTAATTCTTCTGAAATCGATATGCAACTATATTAAAATTATTAATAAAATTTTCAGCACCCTTACCTCAACACCATTAAGCCCCTAACAGCTGCATTTGTTTACCTTTGAGCACCAATATCTGTAGCTTACAAATTTGCTACTGACTTAAATAAAAAATGGCAGACTTCTCATACAGCCTCCTATGTATAAATTCAATATAGATGAATAGGGTTTTCTTAATTAAAATCATATTCATAACTACAGTTCTTGGATATTCTGAAGGTTAATTCTCAAATTAATTTCTGAATATAGTCCCTCAAATCAACTCCATTATCAATGTAATTTTATCATTTCCTTCATAGATTTAATAAGAATTGTATGGAAGAGATCCATACATTAAACAAATGATATTAAAATATAAAATTTCACAGTATAATAATTTTACCTTTTCAAGAATTTGATAAGAGGATGAGCAGTAACATATTTATAAGATTGCAATTGTTGCAGATGACACGAAACTTTTTTCATTTTCATCGAGTTGAGGTTATTAGTTTTTTATAGTTACAACTATTATTCTATACCAATTCTGGAATAGATGATGATAAAAAATATAACATTTTTACAGTCAAAATCAATGATTATAGATAAACAGAGCAACCTTAGAGCCCGGTGAGCCATTTATTAGTTATACTTGTAAGTTCCCTCAACATATTAAAATACATACACACAATTCCACTCAATTAAGTATTTCAATAATTCTAATAGGGATTCAATGAGTTTGGAAGTCTAATAAATAATATTAAGATAAATAAAATGATTAATTGCATATTTTACCCTTATATTATTTGAATGACTCAAAAAAGAAAGCAAACCATTTTCTCCAGGCTTGCTTCCTAAGTCTAAAATATCTGTATAGATAGATCTAAAATCAACAATTCTAAAATCAACAAAACTAAAATAAACATTTCTAAAAGCAACAATTCTAAAATAAAAAATATTCCCAGGTATGTATTCTAGCAAGATTGTGTTTATGGACTTCAAACATGGTTGAATCTATAGAATTACGAAGTCTTTCTATAATGTTGTCCAACCGAAAATTCTACAACATAAGATATAGGGTTGTTGTGTACAATTAGGAAACAATTAATCTTTATCTTAATTTGGATTTGTCAATTGTTGCCAAAGCATAAGAGGTGGAGAAGTAAAAATCTAAAAAATAATTAAACTTAAATTAGATTGTAAAAATGATAAGACTAGGTTAAAAATTAAATCATTATTTGAGTTTTTCTATGGTTGATGGCTTAGTAGCGGTGGATTTATCTTACAGGAGAGCACTTGGTGTCTAGTGGGTGGATGAGTGTGAATATTGTCAAGAATGGTACCTACGACATGGTGGAAAGGTGAGTGTGAAGAAGGGAGAATAGTACTCGGCAGTAGGGTGGAAAGGGTAGTGTAAAGATGGTGGAGAATGGTAGATGTGATTATGTTTAATTAAGGAATAATTTTTTTTTTCTTTATGTGTTTAGTTTATTTTTTCCTTAAAAAGAAAATTTAATTAATAAATATAGATTTACCACCACTTAATATTAAAACATTTGGACCATAGATAAATCTTTATTTTGTAGTATATATATATATATATATATATGAATGCGCACATGGATAACATAATATATTTAATTTGCAAGATATATAAATAAATAATAATTATTATAATAATATATATGGTAAACATGAATAACATGGATCACATCATTAATTAGTTATTCTTTATTATCATATCTTTTTTATAATGTCAAATAACTTACATTAAAACTGTGAATATTTATAACTAATTGTAACAATCATACTATAAATATTTATATACGAAGTATAATTTTATTTGTTATCTACTTAGATAATTTTAAGAATTATATTATTAAATTTTGTAATAATACTTTATTAGGTTAATAATTTAAAATTATTTAGGGTCACAGGAGAAGTTTTGATAAAGCGGAAAAAGACAAACACATATATAATGAGAATTTTTTTATCATGTATTTATATTTGAAGGTTAAGATATTTAGCAACTTCTGAATAATCAGTCTTGCTATATATATCTCCGGAGAAAACCCTTCCGGAAAACCCCCAATAAAGTCTATGAGTGCAAAGGAGATACTTTGGGATGAAATTATATTCCTAGAAACATAATATAAAATAAGACAATGACAAAATACAAGTTGCTCGAGAGTGACAATGTTGGTCGGTGGATAAAGTCTGTATGTGTTATGAATCCGATGAATTTTCTAGGTATCCACAAATTGATTCGGATGGTGCTTAAATACCTTCCCATTCAGAACAAACTTTAATCATTATGCTCTAGTGACGAATATCTACTTTCACATTACTAAGTCCCTGACTTGGATACCTTTAGGTTGGATCTTGTCGTACAATACTTGGACCATGAATGTTTTAATCCAAATTTTATCGAAGGTACGCCATTTCTCGTGTCTTCTCGATTAGATCCAACTGGCATTGTAGGTTATCTTCATTTTCACCCAAGTTGATATTTCCAAATTTCAAGCTAAGTGTTGTAGTTGCTTTAGGGGAATGTGACGTCTCTCCTTTTATGTTAGGTTTAGGTCAAGAGAGATATCATTAGGAATCGTTTGATGATTAATTATGGAATTTATCCCTAAAATTAATGTGAATTGCGTTTGATCTTATTTTGGATGATATATGTATATATAGAGAGAATTTTGAGAAAATTTATGTGTTATATGTATAGCTCTTGGATACTTTGATGTTAATAGATCCCAATATGATGCTATAAGCTAAAAAGTCATGAAGAAAACAAAAAACCAAGTAAAAGAAAGACTCGTAAGTCCACTTAAAGCTCAACAAAAATTCTTGGCCGGATGCTTCTGTCGACTTGGGAAAATCATAACAGCATGACGTAAAACAACACTAGGGGATGGCTCTTTGCATGTGTATGAGTTATCCCAAAGGTGTACCTAGAGTCTTTGTTACAATAAACGCACGTTAAAATCGATTGTTTGGTTTTTAGATTTTATAATTTAATTAATCTAATGACCAAAGTAAAAATTATAAAAATTACATAATATTGAAAGAGAATAAATCTAAAATTCAATTATGCTAGATATATAAGATGAGAGTAGTTCGAGTCTTGCTAGTAATTCCCCATAGTGAAATTATATGTTTTTAAACATAAGGTTGAATTGGTGATTTTGAAAGGGTGATGTTAAATTAGTCGGAATCCTATAATAACCCTAAATCCCTTTAGGGTAGATATGAGCTACATTTTGACTTCAAAGACCTCCCTCTAGGAACCTTATAAAAGTTATCTAGTGGTTAAGGGCATACCCTATGTCACTACCCAATAAGCCTAGACCTCTTGGTTATTAGAAGAAAATCAAATGCATATAAAACAAGTTTTGTATTCCGACACCTCTTCCAGATGTAGTCCAAATTCTTACCCGACCCACTAATTGATCAATATAGTGGCTAAAATATTTCATGCAAGTATATATCCAACGGAAATTCAACAGTTTATTTTAATACGAAGATCCAAACATATGAGAAAACATCAAATTATCAACTACGGTTCATACAACATGCATTTTGCAAGCTATGATAAGTTTTGGTCAAATTAAAAATTTAATTACGAGGTATTAAATAGTCATGAATAGAACTAGACCAAAAAAGTATGAATAATATAACTAAAATAATTGAAATATATGGATATGAATGGTGGAATCCTGAAGGTTGACTTCTTATTATTTCTATCTTCTTCTCTTATGCGTTTGTAGCTTAAAAATGAGCATGTATCTGTTTCATAACTTCATTTTTCACCTAATATAAGTGTGAAACTATTTTGGTTTGTGGAACCACTTAGATGGGTCAAGAGTGACACAATAATGTTTTCTAGCAATGCTCAATATGGTTAAGTCACTGTGACAATATGAGAATACTTTTGTAGTCTTAAATTTTATTCAGACATTTATTTCTCTCACTATCTCCCGACTCAAAGGAATAACTTGAGTTTAAGGGGACTGAGCAAAAACCCTACCAAATTTGTGTGGTGACTTTCTCAAGATGGCTCCAACGTTTTATCGGAAACTGCACTTTACTTTTTTAGTTTACTTTGAATTTTTGACTTCTCATCGTTATCTCGGGATCTCGCATCATCAATACAACAAGGATCTACACTATTAACAAAAAATTAGCGTAAAAAAACTTCAAAAATACCAAAACATCCGAGAATAATAAAGAACTCAAATAACATTACATAATAGGCATAAATCTTCATTATCTAAATATATCATAAAAAACGAGACATCAAGACCTTCAACTAAGAAAAAAATTGTCACAACAAATTACAGTCCAACAAATCACAAAGGAAGGAACAAACAATGAATCAAAAACAATACCAAACAAGTCTCATGAATTAATCCCTAAGAAATAATACACAAATATGTTTGCCATAAAAATAATAAACATACTATAATGTCAATGATAAATTAGCTTCACAATGCAAGAAGATGTTGGTTTCACATTTTTATTAATGGTGGCTATTTGTGGTTCCTCGGTCCTCCCACATCGTCTAATGGCGACTACTCCTTTTGTCGCTCAAACATAACCGAACCACATAACTAGCAATATCGAGGTATTCGGGTATAATGTAGGCTTAAGGTAGGGTGCAATATATATAAGGTAATTTAAAGTGGGTTATTCTCTCTCCTCACTATCCGTCAACTAATCTCCCTAGAGCTTAAGTTTACCGTTATAAAGATGTTCACTTAACAAAATTCCTTAAATTTATTAATATGTTGACAATATTTTAACCTTACTTGACTAACAATTTTAATCGCATTAGATAAGAAATTTTCAAGATTCTGAGAGTTACTTGATCTAAAATTGGAAGGAATGTTTTAACATCGTTCGTGTTTCTCACTCCATTAGAACACTATTTCAAGAGTTAATAAAGAGTTGATAAGAGTAATATCTTGAGTAGGAGAAGATCTTTTAGGTACCATCGGAAATCTATAAAAAATAAAAAAACGATAAAAGAAAGAGTAAAATCCTCAAATCTTGCTCTACTAGTCCGGATTGAGTCAGCTTTTTGTTTCTTATTCAAATCTTCAACCATTATTTCTTATTTATTCTTCATTCACTTTATACTTTACTTATATGTTTATGGAAAAATATTTGATTTTCTACACTGGGGTTAGATATAAACTGAAACGTGGGTTGTTTTAGAAAGAATTATTGTGAGAAGTTGATACTAAATGGAGCAGTATATAATTATTTTGTTGAGTTGTATTTGTTTTATTAGTCTCACCAAATTTTGTGCAAATAAGCTTTGGTTGGCTCTAAATCATTTTATTTGTTTTAGTGAGGTATTAAAGCGAATTCAGTTTTGCTGAAATTTTAAAATTGTTTGGATTTTTCATGTTTGGATTAAATACTGGAAGAGGTTTTAATTTTAAATTGTGTATGGTGATTTATGATCAGCCTTATACTGTTTGTATCCTAGTGTTTTAGATAAAATGTAACTTATGATCACAATGATGTTATTGGCAGTGAGTGAGATAAAAGAAAGATTGAGATTGTTTTGTAAAAGTTATGGGTATCAACAATGAGATGTTGTTGTGAGGTGGTTAAGAATCTAAGGAACGAAGAATCTACACTCATTACCTTGAGTTGAAGCACAAGTAGGATTATGTGCACAATATTATCACTAGGATAGTGGAGAAGTAAACCTTTGAATAGAGGAAGCTACAAATTATTTGAGTTGGAAAAAGATCTTTTGGAACGGAAAATATTTAGCCGGACTGCTTTTCCTTTAAGGTATATTGTTAGATCTACTTGTAACCTTGCGAATTTAACACTAAACTAAATATTGTTAGTTGTGTATATTGTCTCTTCAACTTATTATAAAGGTAATATATATTTTAAAACTTTTCATAAATGTTCACATTTTTAGCGGAGGACCATCTTCACAAGAACTAAATGTATGAAAATGTATCACATCATTTTATAAAAAATTTAATATTATTTCATAACTTTAATAAACAAGGTAAAACCCGTGTCTGAAGACACTAAAGAAAAAAATTGTTTTGTTAACGGAAATTGAACACAGGTTCCAAGGGTGAAGGTCAAGGTTAAAGTTAGGTTTCAGGTTTTTCTTTTGTTACTCATCAAGAAGAAGGTTAGGTTAAGGCTAAGGTTGAGTTTAAGGTTAAGGATAAGGTTAGGATTAAGGTTTAGGTTAAGGTTAAGGATGAGGTTAATTTTAAGGTTAAAGTTAAGGGTTAAAGTTAACTTTTAAGTCAAGGTTAAGGTTGAATTTAACTTTAAGATTGAGGTTAAGTTAGAGTTAAGGTTTAAGATTAAACGTTTAAGATTTAACAGAATTCCAGGCTTAAGGTTGAATATTAGCGCGATGATTCTTTATCTGTTTAAGGTTAAGGTTACATTTAAGATGAAAGTTAAGGTTAAGGTTTAAAGTTAAGGTTAAGGTTTAAGGTTTAAGGTTTAATGTTTAAGGCTCAAGGCTCAAGGTTCAAGGTTCAAGGTTCAAAGTTCAAGATTAAGGTTAAGTTTTAACTTCAAGGTTAAGGTTATGGTTAAGGTTTAGGCTAAACTTAAGATGAAGGTGAATATAAAGGTTAAGGCTTGAGATTCAAGGGTTAAGGTTTAAGGTTTAAGGTTTAAGGGTTAAGGTTTAAGGTTTAAGGGTTAAGGTTTAAGGTTTAAGGGTTAAGGTTAAAGTGAAGATGAAGATAAGCTTGTAAGGTTTAATGTTCAAGGTCAAAGTAATGTTTAAGGTTTAAGGTGTAAGGTTTAAGGTTAAAGGTTAGGGGTTAAGATTAAAGTTAAGGTTAAGGTAATGATGAAGATTAGGGTTTATGGTTTAAGATGTAATGTTTAAGGTTTAAGTTTAAGCTTAAGTTTAATGTTAAGTTTAGGATTAAGGTTAATGTTAAGGATAAGGTTAAGGTTTAGATTAAGGTAAAGTTTAAGGTTAAGGTTAGGTTATGACTAAGGCTAAGGATAAGGTTAATAATAAGGTTAATAGCTAAGGGGTTAAGGTTATGGATAATAGGTTATGGATAAGGTTAAGGTATAGTTTAAGTTTAAGGTTACGGTTAAAGTTAAGGTCAAGGTTAAGGTCAAGGTTAAGGTCAAGGTTAAGGTTAAGGTCAAGGTTAAGGTTAAGGTCAAGGTTAAGGTTAAGGTTAAGGTTAAGGTTAAGGTCAAGGTTAAGGTTAAGGTTAAGGTCAAGGTTAAGGTTAAGGTTAAGGTTAAGGTTAAGGTTAAGGTTAAGGTCAAGGTTAAGGTTCAAGTTAAGGTTAAGGTAAAGGTAAAGGTAAAGTTAAAAATAAAGTTAAAGGTTAAGGTTAAGTTTAAGGTTAAGGTTAATGTTAAGGTTAAGTTTAAGGTTATGGTTAAGGTTAAGGTTAAGGTTAAGGTTAAGCTTTGGGTTTAGGTTAAGATTAAGGTTAAGGTTTGGGTTTGGGTTTGGGTTTTGGTTTGGGTTTGGGTTTGGGTTAAGGTTAAGGTTAAGGGTAAAGTTAAGGTTAAAGTTAATGTTAAGGTTGATAGTTAAAGGTCTAAGGTTATGGATAAGGGGTTGAAAAATCGTTTAGGGTAATACATTGCTCCCATATTCTAAATTTGAAAAAATATCTTTTAAAAGATCAATGTTATTTTTATATAGATACAATAAATGAGAAAATTAAAAAAATTAAAAAATTTGAGAGATTTATGAGAAGAATAAAATAATAATGAGAGAAATAAGGGTGAAAGAAATAAAGAATTTTTAAATATTAATAGAAAAAATTAAATTTAAGATAGTCTTATAAAATATACTTCATTTCTGCTATTAAAGTATTAAATATCAATTTGTTGTAATTTGGTTGTAAAAGTCCAAATCGGATTTGCCCAATTGTTCTTAAGTGTTTCAAGATATTATTATTATTTTTATCTCCACCATATATTTTAATTATTTTCCTTCATTAGATTTTTGAAAAATCCTGTAGAATACACTGCTCCCATATTCCTAATCTAAAGAAATATTCTTTTAAAAGATCAATGTGGTTTTTATTTAGATATAACAAATGAGAAAATAAAAAAAGTGAAAATTCAAATAGATTTTTGAAAATAATAAAAAATAATAAGAGAAATGTGATTTAAGGTTTTTTTTTCAAAATATATAAATTTTTTTATTAAGTAAATAAAGATTAGTTAATAGTATTAATGATACCACTTATGTTTAGTCAAATTAAATCCTGGCCACCACTTATGTTTAGCCAGATTTAATCCTGGCCACCACTTATGTGGGTAAATTTGGACCGTAGAAAAAACTTCGAAATATAATATAGATGTAAAGTAATTAAAATATCTTAATGGACAAGTGGTTAAGTTAAACAAGGTAGCTGCAATATATGAAAATCAATTTTACTTGTACGAATATGGAAAAAGATGAATTTGAGAAGGAGATATTTGATCCCTTTGGCACCTAAGCTCTCATACTTTTTTAAGTTATGAATTGATCTTGACAAAGTCAATAAGATGATACAGTGTAGACCCCACATGCAGATGTAAAGAATGCATTAAGATATGTAAGTCGTTTGTTTCTGGAGATATGATCTAAGTATAAGCGATTGGCTATTAATTTCTGTCTTGTTATGATAGGTGGCGTACATGCAGCTGTTGGGATAGATCGATTGATCTATAAAAGGGTGGGGGTTATTTTATTGTTTAGTAAAATGAAGTCTTTCTTTGTTAGTGATATTAAATTGTGCAGATTTGTCTTGTTTGCATTTTACCTAGTTCATATAGTACCCCATAAGAGCTTAGTCAAGACCCTTAAAGAGTTGTTGAAGATTTGTCTACTGAACTGAAAATACTTAAGTGTGGGGGTGTTTGACAAAGGTAAGGCTACCCTACTTCAAGAAACTCACTGTAGGATTCAAGACCACATGTTCATTTTTCATAGGATTTGCGCAAGATAGTTTTGCATATAGTATCATATTCATAGATGATAATATATTTGTGAATCTAGATATGTTGACTTTGTTGAACACATATTTCCTTATGAAAATATAAATGATTTTAATACTTATGTACCTGCTAAAACCATATACTTGAATATTGATGTGACTTTGTTTGATATTAAACCCTACCCTTTAAATTCTTTTAGTCTTAATAGTATTCCCGAGGATGGCCCTAGGATAAGTAAGAGGCTTAGGATCAAGTCATGTTTTGGACTCGAATTATTCCTACTTTTATGATTGGGGGTTTCAAATAGACGTGCTACGTGAAGAAGTTGTCACTTTATCTCTTATGGAGAAGACCCCTAAATTTTTTAATTAAGCTAGAAAATTAGTAAGCGCTAGTTTTTGGAAAGAGTCCATTATAATCAAACTTGTATTTATTGAATCAAATCATACATGATAATTAAATGACTTACCTAAAGGTATTAACCTATTATTATCAATCCTTTTATAAAGAAAAGATTGAGATTTGATGGTTCAATAAATAAATTTAAAGTTGCACTTGTTAAGCGGGGTTTAACCTAAAAGAAACGCTTATTGACATGCATTCTCTTTCTAACCAAAATAGCCACTTTTCGTACCCTTATTGCACTAGTTGTCATTCATGAACTAGTTAAAATTTTTATGGATGTTAAAACTGTATTTTTTAATAGAGATCTAAATGAAAAATCGTATATGAAACAACGTGAGGGATTTGTGTTACCGGGTCAAGGGGATAAAGTATGTAAGCTTAGAAACTGCCTTAATTAAAGATCGTTTTGTAGTTAGCACTTCTTACTCACGTGTTTCCTCGAAAGTAAAAGGATTAGATTGTGTAATTATAGGTCTCTATGTGGATGGAATGCTTATACTTGGTAGTTGTATTCATATTATTGATGTTACTAAAAGCTTCTTATCTTTTAAGTTTGATATGAATATATGGGGGAACCTGTTGTGATTATATGGGTAAAAATATTTAGGCGAGGTAATTGTATTTCCCATAATCAGTCTAATTATATAGAAAAGATATTGAAATAATTTTATTATTTTGAAGATGAATTGACTATGAGGAAACATTTTCCAAATTAACGTTTATTCCAACATTTCTTACACTAACTGTTTCTAACATGTGGCTTATTTCTAAGATTGATGTTAAGAATAAATTCTTCTATGGAGATTTAAATAAAGAAGCTTACTCAATATTTCCTCTGTGTATTTGTGTTGTTCAAAATAATGACGTTTGTTAACTCAGATGATCCTTATATGGTCTCAAACAAGCTCCTCAAGCGAAGTTCAAAAAGTTCCGACTCACTCTCAAGTAAATAAGAGTAATCAATATTCTTATCTAGGCTCAAAGTAAATAAAATTCATCAAAGTTCTTTTCTCAAACACATGCAGTTATAACTATCATTCTTGTCTATTTTGATTAGATAATTATCATGATATCATATAAAAATGGTGTTCATCTACTCCAACACTTCTTACATTCTTCTATCAATACGAACAACATTGGTCCCTTACACATCTTTTGGGGCTTAAAGTCTATACTTCAACCAAAAGTCTCTTTATCAATTAGAAAAAATAAACAAAAGATCACATGGCTTTGGATCAGCTTGAGGACTTTGATGATTTGATACACCTTGTGAAGTTAATGTTAAATACAACTGAGATGGTGTTGACCATCATGAAATCTAATCTTTTATCTCACTCTTGTCGGGAAATTTGTCTATCTCATCATCACAAGTTTTGATATTGCTTAAACAGTTTATATTGTTAGTCAATTCATGACAACTCTAAAGCACCTACATTTTTTCATTATTAAGAGAATTAAAGATGATATTATCATTTAGATGGAGATCTAAAAGCCCCATAGACCATGCATTCACTTTTTTGTATAAATTCAGCAATGTCACTACCTAATTTAGTAGGAGTAGCTAGTATAAAAACGATTTTTCACGTACTTCTATTAGGTAGATTAGACACTCTTTCTTTAGATTTGTCTATGATGTATTTTCATCGTGAATCAATAACTAACTCATCTTCTACACTACTCGAACTGATGTTATAATAATTATTACTTTTCTTTTGAACCCATATTTGTCTACCCTTCTTTTTCTTAACATTGAGACATTTTTAAATAGTTTGTCCATACACTTTATTTAACTTATCGAGCATAGGATTCTAGTTATACACTAAATAAAATTCCTACAAATCATGTAAGAATACACCAATTTATAACTTAATAGACAATTCTTCTTTCATGTCAACTTCCACACAAACCCTTGCATACCCAAGTCTAGATTTACACTCATTATTAGAGGCCATTTGTAAAGTCACTCAAATTACACTTGTATTCTAATTCAACCCATCTTTGGTCCACCAATCCATTGAGATATTTTTAAACATTACCCAAAGGGGCATGTTACTACAATCCATACTTTCAAACTATATTCATCTTTCAAAAACATCTAAGAGAAGAGGTTTACCATTAATGTGCTGCATCCACTACTAAAAATTAAAGTATTCGCGGCAATTTTTAAGGTCAAAGACGGGAGTTTAAAAGTGACGTGTATTGATAGGCGGCGATCAGCTTATTGCCGTGAAAAGTGCCGCCTATAAAGCTGACGCCTATGCAAAGATGGCATATAGAAGACTGCCGCTAATTCAACCTTGCATTGACGGCAATTGTCTCGAAACTGCCGCCTATATATATTTGTATTATAGGCTTTATATTTTATATATTAATTAAATTAAAAATAGTAACATTTAATATAGATGGCAATTAGACTACCGTGTATTAAAAAACTTATATATGTTTATATATATATATATATATATATATATATTTAATTAAAAATAATATTTAACATAAACTGAAAGTTAAATCAATATAACAAGAAGTTAAGTCAAAGTGTATTTCATTCAAATAAAAAGTCATAAAATAAAAAGTACAAAATCCTACAAATGATCTCGTTATCATCTACAACAAATACTGAAACTATAGACATTGCTTTGTAAATTTGGTTCAATTTCGGCTGCGCAATGTGTCTCATTCAAGAAGGCAAAATCTGATACTTTTGTTGCGTCATCTTCAGTTACACGCACTGTTGATGATGAATTTAAGTTTCGATGGATTCCGAGGTGTTAATTGATGCATTTGTCCAAGGCAATATGACAATCACATAGTTATCTTCATTCTCGTTGCCCAATCTAAATGCTCTGATTCTTTAACTGTCATAAAAAATATGGGTAAATAAACCTTTTAATAAATTCTTATATTGTACATAGAATTAAAATGTAGTTTAAACACTTACTGTGAAACTTCTCAAAGAGCTTGGGTACTCATGTAGATTTGACTTTGTTCACGACAAAATGGAAACAACTCTTTTGAATCAGGCATATTCCAACTGTCAATGGAAATATTATGCCAGACCACGTTACTCATTCTATAATTTTAAGCAACTATAAGAAAAGCAAAGGAATATATACTTATTTACAAGCATAGAGTACCCCAACCAATACATATTCCTCCTTTTCTACACATTTATAATACATGAATTTCAGGTAAAAAAAATCATACACTTATCTCTATACTCATTATCTTCCGTAGGTGAAGTCACCACCCAATACAAAATCTACTTTCCCTTCTCTTATTCGAATATATTTTATGTACATCTACTATCACTTCACTTCTCACAATTATTTTCATTTCATTCCATTATCTAAATTTATTATTATTCTTAGCTTTATAATTCACACAGCCGTGTCATTTGAAAGTTAACTAAATTGTGAAATAATTATCTTGTCAACCAATTATCAAGTTTTTACATCTTATCCTAATGATGTAATAGGATTTACTCTTTTAGATATATATCACTTTATTTTCCTAGATATGCAGACCAAGTTCAAACCTAACAACAAGAGAACTATCATGTTTGAACAAAAAAAATCAAGAGAACAATTTTTCAACAAACAACCTACTAGAACCATTTGCAAACGCAAAATACATCATATATATAAAAATTGGTGTATTAAATAAAATGTGTTTGGAGAATTAAAGCTAACATGTTCAAAAACAGTAAAATCTCCATTCTGTTTCAGTAAATACAAATTCTAATTAAACCGATGTTCATTACCACCATAAGCAACTGTAACATATATCAATTTTTACCAACAATTGATTGCAATATGTAGATGATCAGCCTTGAATACTTCGAGTAACAAATGAGAGTCAGGCTCACTTTAGGAAAAATAAGTGTTTCTAAGATTTTCTGCCAGAAAATCTGGAGAATGGCTTGAAAGAGAACCACCAAAATCCAATCTTTATTCATAAGATAGCAAAACTCATGAGAAGGAAATCTAATTTTTTAAAAGGCATAACTACAAACACTTTGATTACATTATAAAATCTGTTATATTATCACAAATTAAATAGTTATATATCATGCATTTTATGATTAATTGTTCAAAAAAATATTATATTCACCAATTTAATCAATAACAACAACAAACAAAATCCAAAATTGAATAATTCTATTAAAACCCATAGACTACTCTATGAAAGTGGAGAAGAAATTTGACATACCTTGAAGTAGTAATAAGTTATGTGATAAAATTTGACGAGTCGTTATCCTTGTCTTCGTCTCTCTGTTTACTAGATCAAATCCAATATCGATGTAAGCCGAGGAGCCGATTAACTCGTTAGAGGATGAGACGCCATATAGATAGATCGTCCTAGATAGACCAAATGAATTTAACCCTGATAGAATACTTTTCCAGATTCAAGCGCTAATTAATCAATAGAAAAAATGTATGGTCGTGAGAAGCAAGCCGAATGGCTTTTAATTCAGAGAAACGAGTCTCCATTTTTATTTTATTTTTGGTTTAGAAAAGGTTTTGGTTTACTTAGGCAGGAACCAAAAAGTAAAATGAAAAACATGGTGGAAAGAATATCAGAAAAAGCTTTCTTATCAATTTTTTCATGGAACCTTTTTTTTTATATAATATCTATAAATTATTATGATTACTCATATTTATACATATAATAAAGATAGTAAAATTTAACTAATATATATAAATTACTTACATATATGTTTAAGTTGGATTTTTATAATAATTTTTCTATCTAATTATTTAATAATAATATATTTATTGATAGCCTAATCTATCGAATAATATAATCCACTATTTAATAAATAAATTTTAAAAAAAAGGCAAGTTTTTTGTTTTTATAGTGGATGTTTTTTTTGTCAACATAGACGTTTAAAAGTTGGTTGTAGTCTTTTATAAGAACGAAAATTTTAATATTCATTATATTTTTTAAGTTGAAAATAAAAGAATCTAATAAAATACAATTTTCTAGTTACATATTGAATGTCAAAAAAAGCACAAAATGTTTTTTTTCAAACCATAAAAAATAGTGAAAATAAATTTTAAATATTTATGATTATAGACGGGGGTTTGATTAAATGAGCCGTCTTTACTCTATCCAATTAACATCAATTGGATGAACTGCCATCTATATAAAAGTACCCTCGTATAATAGGTTGGAGTTACTTAAAACTGCCGCCAATTAAGTGATGTCAATAGGTGAATTTTTAGTAGTGATCTTTAAAGAAATCTTGTACAATACTTATCTTTGTTGTATTTGAAAACAAACATGCCTCCAATTGATCATAATTTGACATTACCATACTTTCTCTATTGATATTTCACAAAGTTACCCACCGAATAGAAAAGAGATATGTAATTTATGAATTGTGCTACTAGACCATAAATTTACACCAACATCAATCACATAGAGATGGAATATTATTATTATATTCCTTTATATTTGACTAGTTTATGGAAATTAAGTTACATATTATTCTCAATTTGCACATCAAATAACTTTTTTCACCTTTCGTTCACAATATTAATGGGATCTAGTGAATTCTGTAGATTGACTATATTTAGACATGACTTGACTAATAAATTCAATCTCATTAGATATGAAATTCAAAATTTGGAGAATTGACTTTATTCAAACTTGGAAGAAAAACTCTAACAATATTTGTATTACCCACTCGACTAGAACACGATAAACATCTCATGAGTAATATCTCGAGAAGAAGAAGATTTTTTTAGGTACCATCAATAAACGGAACAAAAATAAAAAAACGAAAAAATAAAAAGTAAGATCCGCAAAATCACGCTCTAACTCCAGATTTTTTTTACAATATTTTTTCTTTAGTATTTTTTTTTTTCTGTTTTTTTCTCAAATTCATCATCATTTTGCTTTCTTTTTCTTGATTTTAAGTTTATTCATATCATTATGTGAATAAACAAAAATTCAGATTTTTAATTCAAATTTTCATCTATCCTCTTTTATTTCTTCTCCAATATCACTTAATTTTACTTATTTTTTTGTGGGAAAAGATTTGTTTTTCTCCAGTGAATTTAGTTATAAACTGAAATATAGTTTTTCTTTTATATATATATATATATATATATATATATATATATATATATATAAATCATTTTGCTAGTTTTTTTACTGTATTTAGCGGTATATTTTTCTTTTTTAGTGAGTGGTACATTTCATTGATTAGACTCACCAAATTTTGTGCAAATAAGCTTTGTATGGATCTAAATTATTTGAATTGAGTTAGTTAAATATTAATGTGAATTGAGTTTTGCTGAAATTTTAAAGATTGTTTGGAATTCTTAACATTTGAATTAAATAATGGAAGAGGTTTTGATTTGAAAGGGAGTAGGTGATTCATGATCAGCCTAGTCAAGACTGTAACAGAATGTTTTAGATTAAATGTAGGTGATAATACAGTGATGTTACTGGCAGTGAGTTAACTAAAAGAAAAGTAGATAGAAATTCATTTAAAAAGTAATGGGTATCAACAATAAGATGTTGTTGTAAGGTGGTTGAGAGTCTAAGGAACAAAGAATCTACACTCTGATCTTGAGATGAAGCACATATTATCACTGGATTTGGAAAAACATCTTTTAAAATGGAAAAGATTTAGCAGGCCTGCTTTTCCTCTAAGGTCTATTGTTAGAACTACTTGTTACCTTGCGAATTTAACACTAAACAAAATATAGTTAGCTGTGTAAATTGTCTCTTCAGCTTTATATCTACGGTAATATATGTTTTAAAACATTTTATAAATGCTTATATATTTAGTGGATGATTGGCTGTATTCACAAGAACTAAATGTAGGAAAGTGTATGACATTGTCTTATAAAAACTACTAGGATAAATGTAAAGTAATTTAAAGATATTAATGAAGAACGGGGTGAATTAAAAGGTAGATGCACTATATGAAAATCAATTTTACTGTTTTGAATTTCGGAACTGATGGATATTTGATTTCTTTGGCACCTAACATGTCATACTTTGTTAAGTTATGAATTGAGCTTAACAAAAGAAATATGAATGTGATGGTTGCTAGTAAATCTTAAGATGATATTTTCGTTTATTCATTAATTTCCATGGCACGGAAGAAGACATACAATTCACTTGGAAACATATGGTGTAGACCCCACACACAAATGTAAAGAATGCATGCAGATATGTAAGTTGTTTGTTTCTCGATATTGGTCCACTTAATGGGATGTGATCTGTATTAGGTATTGGCTATTGATTTCTGTTTTGTTATGACAGGTGGCGCACATGCAGCTGCTGGGATAGATCGATGGATCTATAAAAGGGTGGGGGTTATTTACTTGTGTAGAAAAATTAAGTCTTTCTTTGTTAGTGATATTAAATTGTGCAGGAAATATGATGCAAGGTAATGGTTCAAATGCTATGGTGTCCATGCGAGAAGAAGAAGATTTTGATCTGCTGCAAGACCACCCTTTACTTCCCGAGAATATCCTCACACCTATCATGTCCATTCCAGCAGAAAATCCAACTGTTGCTACTTCTAGTAAAGGGATGAAGAAGAAGAATAAGAAGAAGAAAAAGAAGAACAAATCCCCTAATCCTGAGAGAGTCAATTGGACAGCTGTAATGGTTAGATTATTAATTACAGCTGTTTCTTACATCAACAAAGAGATTTCTACATCAACAAAAAACGTCAGTCACTTAATGTGGAAATCAATTTCACAGGTTATTGCTGAAAGAGGATTTCATGTGTCGCCTCAGCAGTGCATAGACAAGTTTTCTGAAATCTTTAGCAAGTACAGACGTCTTAATGAGATCCTCGGGTGGGGAACCTGTTGCAATGTTGTTGAGAATCCATTGCTCTTAAAATCAATGGATCACATCCCACAAACTGCTAAAGACGAGGTTACGAGATTTCTCAATTCTAATGATTTATACTATGAAGAGATGTGTTCTTGCCTTAACAACAATAGGTTGCATTTACCTCCTGACACTAAGCTGCAGCGTGCTTTGTTATTGGCTTTCGAAACAAACACCAGGGAAGAGAATCAATGTGAAAGTCAGATCCAGGCACAAGCGAAACCATTGGAGTTGAAGGGAGCCATGAAAGACGAGAGGAGTGAACTGGAAATTCTTCGCTTGGAAAATGAAAAACTGAAGCTTCAGAATCAAATTTTGGCACTCCAGTTGAAGCAAAAGGAGACAATTGGCGGCACTTCCACCGCTACTACCACAACCTACCTACATCAACTTTAAGATTTATTAGCTTTATTACACCATGCTCTGTACTGTATTTTCTCTTGATTCTCCGTATTAATTAAGGTTCCTAAACTTTCTATTACTATAAATGCAATCTAGTAAAAAGACGGCATAAAAAATCCTTTCAACTATGCATATGAATGAATTAATCTAGGGACTGTAATTATATTTAAGACGTTGTCATTGAACTTATACTGGTTAGAAATATAAATTAATCATTCACAAAGCAATAAATAAATTATATAAGCAGCCCATACTACCTACATATATTTATACACTAGAAAATAATAATCACGTTAGAAGGATATTATTGTCTCCTACTGGTAATACCCAGAAACACCGAACCTACGACACATTGGCTCGGGAACTCTCCCTCACATGCGCCATGTGGGAATACATCATGACAATCGTGCTAGCACGTCCAATCCCCATGTCGTCAAATGTAACACTATTGTATCATGTCAAATGATCGATAGCAATATCAAATATCAAATATGAAAGGACTAAGTAGGTTGCTAAAACAACGATAATAATTAACAAATAAATTAATAGACGATAAAGTAGGTCGTGTTATCCAAAATATACAATTAATCAATGATAACCAAATAATATAATTCATATCACTAATATCACAAAGAGATATAAATTATCGAATTAACTATATTACTTCATAATTAATAATAGTATTAATAACCTCCATATTAGACATTATTTATATCTCTCGCCTATATATAAATATAACCGATTAAAGTAGGTTCTTTCTAAAACTATTTTCAAGTATTCTACTGTTAGTCTTGCATTATTTATTTGTAAATTCGTTATAATAGTTATAGAATTGATATATTTATTTAACTATTGAGTATATATTGTAGTGGTTTTCTTGTTCTCTATCATTAGACTAGTGTAAGGATATATCAATATATATATATATATAGATATATATATATAATGTATCGATTATCATGTTGAGTCATATTATACTAACTAAGTATCTATCTATAATTCTTCATCATTACAATTGTACTTATCATCATTATTAAGAAGATATGTGTCATAAAGTATATAAAAGGTATGTGTTAATAAAGGAAAAATAGTGAAGTGACAATAATATCAAAATTAGGGAAAAATTGATATAGTAAAATGTTATAAATGTGGCGTTAACGGTAGACGAACAAATTATGGTATCATTTTAGTTGTTCTTGATTTATATAAGTTAACTTTTTAAATATATAAATATATATACTAGATATAGCCCGTGTCTGAAGACACTATGAAAAAAATTATGAGAATAATTCACAAATCATGCTCAATAAGCAAAGAAACTTACATTTGATCAATAATTGAAAAAGACGCTTTAGTATAAGCATGAGTATCAATAAAATTAAGGTTAATATTAAAGGCACACAAATAATAGACATAACCTGCATAAATCTTATACAAAATTTAGGTTATGAAATACAAATGAATCATAAAATCTATGTATATTTTATCAAACATCCAAACATTACTTAAAAAACAAAAAATAATCAATATGTAATAGAATTAAAATATGTGAATCATACATCGTCGAGTTTTTAAATCAAAACTCTTGAATATGTTGTTATGTCAACATACACATATCTTTCAATTTGAGAAATCTGAATGATAACCTATCAATTTGATAAACATAGATAATTAGTAACTGATTTAAAAAACTATAAACATTAGTTAATTTATGAAAATCTTTACCATGTGATTCAAATTCCATCTAGGCAACCGTTCTCCATTTATCCAATCTTAGTCCATGATAATCTTCCAATTCTACAAATATGAATAGTTTTAACTATTATTCTATAACAATGAACTTGTATTAGAAAAAATAATCTGACATAAGAGTTTGTATAATTTGACTTGTGGGTATTGTAAGTGATACGATTCTTATCTCATACTGTTACGATCACATTTTTTGTACGAATGTATTATATCTACATATATACACAATGGTATATTACAAATATAATATACACCATGAACTACATAGATAGTCATAGGATTTTTTTTACAACATGTATAATGCCAACAAATACATAATTTTAGTTATATTGTAATGAGGTGAAAGTAAATATAAACCTAATCATTAATCACATACCTTTAGAATACACTATATCAAAATTTATGGGTATACAATATTTGTCGTAATTTGATCATATTTTGAAAAAAACAAACTTATGTTATCCTATATCGTTCATCTAGATAATGCAACATACAGTTGTCCATAAATAAATACAAGAATGCAAAAATCAATTCTAATTAATTTTACAAATTGTCCTCGTGATTTATCGATTGTCATGGAATATGCTAAGCAACAGGATATTGTCTCATGGTAATCTTTAATGGTTTATCGAAAGATGAAGGTGTCAAATATATTTTTGTAATTAATTCCAAATTACCAAATATATCTTCGTTTAAAATTAGGGTTTCAATGAAACACGTCGAACACTTGACAACCATCAACCTTGTTACACAATCTTCCCTTCAGTGCAATATTTCTTAACAACCTAATAGGAGCACGAACTTACAAATCCAATCTAAATTGAGGTAACCCACTCAGATCAAATAAATTTAAAAATTCAATTGGATATCGAGATAATATTGATTTATCTACTTAATCTTTTTTATGCATCGTATCTGCATGATACGTCTATTGTATTCTAGGAAAATCTCAAGTCCAAGATTGTTGATTTCAATAATATAATTTAGTGGGGAAAGTATTGTGCTTAATTAAGATACGTGGGAGTTACGGTTCCAAGGTTATGCAGGAAGGGATATGTCATAGATATGAAATTGCTCAAGTCTTTTCACTTGCACATTGTTGTTGGGATTTACATAGAGTCCTATGGGTTAGAGAAAATTTAGAATAATTAAAAAATAACATTAAATTATAAGCATATCCAAAACATGTTTAAAAAAATCCTATGCCTAAAGTCACTTAAGGAAATGAGGAGAATCTAGGTGAAACTCATAACTGAAGACACTTAAGGGAAAAATTATTATATTGATAGGAATCGAACCCAAATCTTATACTATTTATTGGACTCCATATTTCCTACTCTCAAAAAATTAGAAATTAAATGCACTGAGATTTTTCAAGGGGCGTAAACATCTCAATCATTCTTTAGATAAGGCATCCATATAGTTAATAATTATATGTAAAAAATTAATTAAATACAAAGAATGACTCACATAAGTTCACTACTAATATACATAACGTTATAAGTGTAGTTGACAAATAGTAGAGCAAATTGAAATGTAATTACTAATTAACGTATGACCTATTTATGATATGTAAAAAGATAAAAAAAATTATTTGATACAATGATACAATAATAATACAATAACGTAGATATGAAAAATTCGTACCTAGAAAAAAATAAAGTAGTTTGGAGAATTTTAACATCAAAAAAAATTATATCAACTGGAATACCAGAACGAAATCCATTAATATTTAATAAATTAAGCTTAACAGGAATAAGTTTATTCAATTAAAAATTTCATTAAACTTTTCAATAAAAAAACAATGACTACAAAAAATAATTAAGATACATAACTCAATACTCATTGGGGAGTTGTAGTTTCCTTTACTCTTCATCAAGGTTGTAATTGAGAAATGAAGCACCTACTACCTTTGGCTATACTTTTGACTTCTTCTTTGCTGCACTAAATCTCATGTTGTGCTTCACAGTGCAAACCAAAAAAATTGGAAGAATGAGTCTTTATCATTATATTCTTTATCCCGGGTCTTGGAAAATATCGATGAGATGGTGCCATATGTAGAGAAGTAAAATTTTTAACTGCCCTTACTGATCTTGGTCAGTAAGCGTTGTATTTCTAATAGCCACACCAATGATACATATTTTTTGAGAATAAGTATGTGGTTACTAAAGCAAATATTGGAACATGTTTTTCTCACTATAAATTCTTAAAACACTTTCAAATAATTTGAGATCAACCGGTTAAAGGCTCTAGTTTTCATATGAAGAAATTGATTTCTATTTGTGAAATATTGAATAATATTTAACTTTATCTCATGGAATAAATAAAATAACATTGATTTTTTTTCCAGTAAATTCATGTCAAACATAATAAAATGTTTTTAATCAAAAATACTAAAAGAATATAAAAAATGATAAATATGATTGTAATTAGAACATCCCATCTAACATTTTTTCCCAAAAAAAATATAAAAGAATATTGACAATAATCATTTACTCAAAAATAGAAAATAACAATGACATACAGTTTTTATGTATAAGAATTTGGATTAATTTTCATCCAATGCCTATGGTATTACTTCGATAAGTTTAAGGAGTGCATTAAAATGTTACATTAAGAACCACATTTACATAGAGGTTTGCACAAAATCAAGTAACTGGAATCGTTGAATTATTTTACCATATTACCAGATTCCTGAACTAACAAATCCTTTACGCATAACATATGAAGCTTGCTTATATTTAGCTGCGTTAGCAATCGCAGACATATGGTTCAAAAGAGGTACTACACTAAAGTTATTTTTATCGGAGCCCTCTATTTGTGAAAACGTTTGATTATTATGTAAGAAATTGCCCTACCAGCTTAATTCTTCTGAAATCGATATGCAACTATATTAAAATTATTAATAAAATTTTCAGCACCCTTACCTCAACACCATTAAGCCCCTAACAGCTGCATTTGTTAACCTTTGAGCACCAATATCTGTAGCTTACAAATTTGCTACTGACTTAAATAAAAAATGGCAAACTTCTCATACAGCCTCCTATGTATAAATTCAATATAGATGAATAGGGTTTTCTTAATTAAAATCATATTCATAACTACTGTTCTTGGATATTCTGAAGGTTAATTCTCAAATTAATTTCTGAATTTAGTCTCTCAAATCAACTCCATTATCAATGTAATTTTATCATTTCCTTCATAGATTTAATAAGAATTGTATGGAAGAGATCCATACATTAAACAAATGATATTAAAATATATAATTTCACAGTATAATAATTTTACCTTTTCAAGAATTTGATAAGAGGAGGAGCAGTAACATATTTATAACATTACAATTGTTGCAGATGACACGAAACTATTTTCATTTTCATCGAGCTGAGGTTATTAGTTTTTTATAGTTACAACTATTATTCTATACCAATTCTGGAATAGATGATGATAAAGAATATAACATTTACAGTCAAAATCAGTGATTATAGATAAACAGAGCAACCTTAGAGCCCGGTGAGCCATCTATTAGTTATAATTGTAAGTTCCCACAACATATTAAAATACATACACACAATGCCACTCAATTAAGTATTTCAATAATTCTAATAGGGATTCAATGAGTTTGGAAGTCTAATAAAGAATATTGAGATAAATAAAATGATTAATTGCATAGTTTACCATTATATTATTTAAATGACTCAAAAAAAAAAGTAAACCATTTTCTCCAGGCTTGCTTTCTCCTGCAAGTCTAAAATATCTGTATAGATAGATCTAAAATCAACAATTCTAAAATCAACAAAACTAAAATAAATATTTCTAAAAGCAGCAATTCTAAAATAAAAAATATTCCTAGGTATGTATTCTAGCAAGATTGTGTTTATGGACTTCAAACATGGTTGAATCTATAGAAAAACGAAGTCTTTCTATAATGTTGTCCAACCAAAAATTCTACAACATAAGATATAGGGTTGTTGAGTACAATTAGGAAACAATTAATCTTTACCTTAATTTGGATTTGTCAATTGTTGCCAAAGCAAAAGAGGTGGAGAAGTAAAAATCTAAAAAATAATTAAACTTAAATCAGATTGTAAAAATGATAAGACTAGGTTAAAAATTAAATCATTATTTGGGTTTTTCTATGGCTGGTGGCTTAGTAGCGGCGGATTTATCTTACAGGGGAGCACTTGGTGCCTAGTGAGTTGATGAGTGTGAATATAGTGAAGAATGGTACTGACGACATGGTGGAAAGGTGAGTGTGAAGAAGGGAGAATAGTACTGGAGCGGCAGTAGGGTGGAAAGGGTAGTGTAAAGATGGTGGAGAATGGTAAATGTGATTATGTTTAATTAAGGAATAAAAAAAATTTCTTAATGCGTTTAGTTTATTTTTTCCTTAAAAAGAAAATTTAATTAATAAATATAGATTTACCACCACTTAATATTAAAACATTTGGACCATAGATAAATCTTTATTTTGTAGTATATATATATATATATATATGAACGCGCACATGGATAACATAAATATATTTGATTTGCAAGATATATAAATAAATAATTATTATAATAATATATATGGTAAACATGAATAACATGGATCACATCATTAATTAGTTATTCTTTATTATCATATCTTTTTTATAATGTCAAATAACTTACATTAAAACTGTGAATATTTATAACTAATTGTAACAATCCTACTATAAATACTTATATACGAATTATAATTTTATTTTTTATCTACTTAGATAATTTTAAGAATTATATTATTAAATTTTGTAATAATACTTTATTAGATTAATAATTTAAATTATTTAGGGTCACAGGAGAAGTTTTGATAAAGCGGAAAAAGACAAACACATATATAATGAGAATTTTTTTATCATGTATTTATATTTGAAGGTTAAGATATTTAGCAACTTCTGAATAATCAATCTTGTTAAATATATCTTCGGAGAAAACCCTTCTGGAAAACCCCCAATAAAGTCTATGAGTGCAAAGGAGATGCTTTGGGATGAAATTATATTCCTAGAAACGTAATATAAAATAAGACAATGACAAAATACAAGTTGTTCGAGAGTGACAATGTTGGTCGGTGGATAAAGTCTGTATGTGTTATGCATCCCATGAATTTTCTAAGTATCCACAAATTGATTCGGATGGTGCTTAAATACCTTCCCATTCGGAACAAACTTTAATATTTATGCTCTAGTGACGAATATCTACTTTCACATTACTACGTCCCTGACTTGGATACCTTTAGGATGGATCTTGTCGTATAATACTTGGACCATGAATGTTTTAATCCAAATTTTATCGAAGGTATTCCATTTCTGGTGTCTTCTCGATTAGATCCAACTGGCATCGTAGGTTATCTTCATTTTCACCCAAGTTGATATTTCAAAATTTCAAGCTAAGTGTTGTAGTTGCTTTAGGGGAATGTGACGTCTCTCCTTTTATGTTAGGTTTAGGTCAAGAGAGATATCATTAGGAATCGTTTGATGATTAATTATGGAATTTATCCCTAAAAATAATGTGAATTGAGTTTGATCTTATTTTGGATGATATATGTATATATAGAGAGAATTTTGAGAAAATTTATGTGTTATATGTGTAGCTCTTGGAAACTTTGATGTTAATAGATCCCAAGATGATGCTATAAAGCTAAAAAGTCATGAAGAAAACAAAAAACCAAGTAAAAGAAAGACTCGTAAGTCCACTTAAAGCTCAACAAAAATTCTTGGCCAGATGCTTCTGTCGACTTGCGAAAATCATAACAGCATGACGTAAAACAACACTCGGGGATGGTTCCTTGCATGTGTATGAGTCATCCCAAAGGTGTACCTCGAGTCTTTGCTACAATAAACGCACGTTAAAATCGATTGTTTGGTTTTTAGATTTTATAATTTAATTAATGTAAGACTAAAGTGAAAATTATAAAAATTGCATAATATTGAAAGAGAATAAAACTAAAATTCAATTATGTTAGATATATAAGATGAGAGTAGTTTGAGTCTTGCTAGTGATTCCCCATAGTGAAATTATATGTTTTTAAACATAAGGTTGAATTGGTGATTTTGAATGGGTGATGTTAAATTAGTCGGAATCCTATAATAACCCTAAATCCCTTTAGGGTAGATAGGAGCTACATTTTGACATCAACGATCTCCCTCTAGGAACCTTATAAAAGTTATCTAGTGGTTAAGGGCATACCCTATGTCACTACCCAATTAGCCTAGACCTCTTGGTTCTTAGAAGAAAATCAAATGCATATAAAACAAGTTTTGTATTCTGACACCTCTTCCAGATGTAGTCCAAATTCTTACCCGACCCACTAATTGATCAATCTAGTGGCTAAAATATTTCATGCAAGTATATATCCAACAGAACAACAGTTTATTTTAATACGAAGATCCAAACATATGAGAAAACATCAAATTATCAACTACGGTTCATACAACATGCATTTTGCAAGCTATGATAAGTTTTGGTCAAATTAAAAATTTAATTACGAAGTATTAAATAGTCATGAATAGAACTAGACCAAAAAAGTATGAATAATATCACTAAAATAATTGAAATATATGGATATGAATGGTGGAATGCTGAAGGTTGACTTCTTATTATTTCTTTCTTCTTCTCTTATGCGTTTGTAGCTTAAAAATGAGCATGTAACTGTTTCATAACTTCATTTTTCACCTAATATAAGTGTGAAACTATTTTGGTTTGTGGAACCACTTAGATGGGTTAAGAGTGACACAACAATGTTTTCTAGCAATGCTCAATATGGTTAAGTCACTGTGACAATATGAGAATACTTTTGTAGTCTCAAATTCAATTCAGACATTTATTTCTCTCACTATCTCCCGACTCAAAAGAATAACTTGAGTTTAAGGGGACTGAGTAAAAACCCTACCAAATTTATGTGGTGACTTTCTTAAGATGGCTCCAACGTTTTATTAGAAATTGCACTTTACTTTTTTAGTTTACTTTGAATTTTTGACTTCTCATCGTTATCTCGGGATCTCGCATCATCAATACAACAAGGATCTACACTATTAACAAAAAATTAGCGTAAAAAAACTTCAAAAATACCAAAACATCCGAGAATAACAAAGAACTCAAATAACATTACATAATAGGCATAAATCATCATAATCTTAATATATCACAAAAAACGAGACATCAAGACCTTCCACTCAGAAAAAAATTGTCACAACAAATTACAATCCAACAAATCACAAAGGAAGGAACAAAAAATGATTCAAAAACGATACCAAACAAGTCTCATGAAGTAATCCCTAAGAAATAATCCACAAATATGCTTGCCATAAAAATAATAAACATACTATAATGTCAAGGATAAATTAGCTTCACAATGTAAGAAGATGTTGGTTTCACATTTTTATTAATGGTGGCTATTTGTGGTTCCTCGGTCCTCCCACATCGTCTAATGGCGACTACTCCTTTTGTCGCTCAAACATAACCTAACCACACAACTAGCAATATCGAGGTATTCGGGTATAATGTAGGCTTAAGGTAGGGTGCAATATATATAAGGTAATTTAAAGTGGGTTATTCTCTCTCCTCACTATCCATCAACTAATCTCCCTAGTGCTTAAGTTTACCGTTATAAAGATGTTCACTTAACAAAATTCGTTAAATTTGCTATGTTGACAATATTTTAACCTTACTTGACTAACAATTTTAATCGCATTAGATAAGAAATTTTCAAGATTCTGAGAGTTACTTAATCTAAAATTGGAAGGAATGTTTTAACAACGTTCGTGTTTCTCACTCGATTAGAACACTATTTCAAGAGTTAATAAAGAGATGATAAGAGTAATATCTTGAGTAGGAGAAGATCTTTTAGGTACCATCGGAAATCTATATAAAAAATAAAAAAACGACAAAAGAAAGAGTAAAATCCTCAAATCTCGCTCTACTAGTCTTTCTTATTCAAATATGCAACAATGTTTTCTTATTTATTCTTCATTCACTTTATACTTTACTTATATGTTTATGGAAAAATATTTGATTTTCTACACTAGGGTTAGATATAAACTGAAACTAGGGATGTTTTAGAAAGAAATATTGTGAGAAGTTGATACTAAATGGAGCAGTATATAATTATTTCGTTGAGTTGGATTTTTTTTATTAGTCTCACCAAATTTTGTGCAAATAAGCTTTGGTTGGATCTAAATCATTTTATTTGTTTTAGTGAGGTATTAAAGCGAATTCAGTTTTACTGAAATTTTAAAATTGTTTGAATTTTTCATGTTTGGATTAAATACTGGAAGAGGTTTTAATTTTAAATTGTTGATGTCTCCCTAATTGTTCTTATTTTCGACCCTTGGGAGACATCATTTTTTGTGTTTATTTAATTAATTTGATAGACTTTTGGACTAAATATGCAATAATCCGGAATTCCCTTTTTATTTCTAGCATTTTTGAATTATTAAACTTTTACGCGTAATATTGGTATTTTTAGTGTAAAGTTTACAGGTTTTAGATGTTAGCTAGGAGAGGAATCCGAGGAGAAAGTCAAAGATCGTGAATTAGAGTCAAGACTTGAAGATAAATCCCGAAGATATTATTTTTAGAGCTGAAAATCTATTTTCCAGGCCATAGATTGCTGATTTCGAGGTGCTTAAGCGATGATTTAGCCGCTTACCTTTGAAGAGAAAACATTCCTTATCGAGTTACGGAACTTTAGCAACTGGAATGAGGTCAATCGGAGTCACAACGCATCGGGAAAAGCCGTTTTAGTGAAGGTGTATCAGAAGTTACGGGATTTTGGCCTTAGAATTTGGGTTGGACATTTAATTAGTATTTTATTTTCTGGTCCAAGCCCTAGTCCGAATTTATACTTATAAAAGGAGGTCTGGACTTCTATTTTTCATACAATTCATTCTTTACAATAAAAAAACATCAGAGAGAAGCAACAGAAGGAAGGAAGAAGAAGCTGCTAGAGCTGGAGTGGATCTATAGCTCCGTTCTCAGTCATTCCAATTCCGGAAATTAGGTTACCTTTATCTTTTATTTTGTAATCAAATATGAATTCCATTTCTTTTAATTTAGTTTTTCTTTTTAATATGAGCTAAGCTTTTCATAGTGCTTGAGAACAAATAATGGGTGAATACCAATCGTATTGAATAACGAATGTTGAATTTGGGTTTCTGTTAAATTAAACTAGATTGTGCCTTTTACTCTTTTCGATAAATTGAGAATATTTACTATTTTTAGCGTCATGAACTAGGAACAGGTGTTAGTATTTAGGCTATTCCAATTAGTGGCGATTGGATCATCCTGACGGAGGGTTTAGATACAGAACTATTTATTCAATCTAGGATAGAAGCTATTGATTCTGACGAACTTAGCTAATTCTAGGGCCAATGAGGTAATAAAACTTAAACATCCAAAAGTGGATCATATTTAACCTGACGGGACTAGTGACACTCTAGGATCGCCTTATAGTCCACCCTGACGGGGGTATAGGGAATTTAGAATCCCGACCATTGTAATTGACCAATTTAGCCCTTAAACAACATAAGTTAGGAAATAAGATTGGGAGGATCCTTGCGTTCCCAAGTGCTACTTCTCATATTGCGTTTTACATCATTTTACTTGCGTCTTAGCTTCTACTTGAATTTCAATATTTGTCTTTCATTTATTTAGTCTTAATACGAAAACCAAACAAACATTTTATTATCTTTTATTTTCATAAGTGCATCAATCACTATTTGCTAGACATTGTGATCAACCATTCCGTCCTTGGAACGAATCTGTATTATCCTTATTACTACTTGGGACAACCGTACACTTGCGGTTGTGGTTCGATTAGCATTGCATTTATTTTTAGAACACACAAAGGACCACCAAGTTTTTGGCGCCGCTGCCGGGGACGGTAGCGTGTGACCACGGTGTTTATCCTTTAGTGATAGTGCATTTATTTTATTGTATCAGTTTTACGCTTTTTTGTTTGTTAGCTTTTTCAGGTTTTTAGGTTTGGTGTATGCGAAGAAGGCTATTCAAGGATCTAGAGCCAACACCTCCGATCCTTAGTAATCCAGAATCGTTGATCAGACTTGCGAACAGAAGAAGAAGAGAACGAGAAGCTTTAGAAGTAGAAGAATTAAGTTACAGAATGGAGAATATCAATCTTCAAGGTCAACAGACTAATGGACAAGGCCAGCTAGATGCAAATGGCCAACCTTTAGCTCCAGGCGTTATTCCTCCAGTTCCACCAGTGATTCCTAATCCTCAAGTTCAGATAGTGATAAATCAAGATCCGTGGTTTACTAATGGTCCTCCAGAAGTTCCATTCCGTGCTCCTGCTATAGGAGTAGGTGCTCCAGATATTGATGTTCCACGATTCCGTCCAGATTCGGGTATGTTAGCTCAATTCCAAAATTTTGGGAATTTTCGTGGTAGACCATCAGAAGATCATCTCAGAGCGGTACAGAAGTTTAAACAGATATGTGATTCTTATATCACACAAGGAGTCTCAAGAGAACAAATGTATTTTGCTGCGTTTAAATTTTTTGTGATTGATGGAGCGAGTGAATGGCACGATACACAAGATCCTACGAAGATAACCAACTGGGATCAATTAGAAATTGCTTTCTTTGACAGGTATTACCCAAGTAACATGAGATTAGATGCTGAATTAGAATTGACGCATTTCCGTCAAGAATATGATGAAACTGTGGGTAAGAGTTGGACAAGATTTCAGATGTGTTTGCGTAAAGTTCCCAATCATGGCTTTTCAGAACAACAACAATTAAAGATCTCTTATAGAGGCCTTGATGGAACTTCGAGAGAGAAATTGGATACGCTATGCGGAGCAGGCTTTCTTCAAATTCAACCCGCTCATGCAAAAATAATTTTAGAAAGAATAGTCAAGAATGAAGTTGGATGGAATTCAGTAAGAACACCTGTTAAAGGAGTGAATAATGTTGATATGGAAGATAAATTTGCTACGCTTGAGAATAAGATTCAAAATACTATAGAGCAACAATTGAAACAGCTTAATCTAGCTGTAAAAGAAGAATTTTCGGGTAAGAAGGTAGCTGTGCATGCTGCACAAGAGGTTTATATGTGTTCAATTTGTAAGGTAGATGATCATGATGAGGAAAGTTGTCCGAATAATCAAGAATCCGTGATGTTTATGTCTAATAGAGGTAATTTCAATTCAAGTGGTAATGGATATCAGCCTACCAGAAACCATCCTGGGTTTCAATACTCAAATCCTAATGGGGCAGCCAATCCTACGTACGCGTATCAGCCGCGTCCTCAAGGTAACAACTACAATCCAAGACCACACAACAATCATCAAGGAGGACAGAATCAAAACAATTATGTACAATGACAAGCTCCTCAGAACACCTACGATGAGAATTTAAACCAGAAAGCTTTACCTGCCCATCCACAAGAAGGAGTAGTTACCCTTCAGAAAACCGTTGAAAATTTGATTGCTCTTCAAACACAAGCTATGGAACGTCAAAACGCAGCTGAAGCAAATATGAAGTTGTTCCAGAATCAGCTAAGTCAAATTAATAAACAACTGAATCAACGTCCGCAAGGACAACTTCCTAGCGATACTGAGAATCCGATACAACATGAAGATTGCAAGGCTGTTACATTAAGAAGTGGTAAGAACCTTCCTCCACCTCCTTTTCCCGTTATGAAAGAGAAAGAAGTTCCAAGAAAAGAAAAGGAAGTAGGTGAGAAAGAGAAAGAGAATGAGAAAGATAGTGATGTTGAAGAAATCGAAAGACCAAGAGAAGTTCCGAAAAAGAGAGATGAAATTGTAAGCAATCGTCCCCCACCACCGTTTCCATCACGAGTTCAGAAAAAGGGTGATATGGCTGATTTTCAGAAGTTCTTTAATAGAGTGAAGGGTCTAAGCATTAATATTCCGTTACTTGAGGCGATTCGAGATATTCCTAAGTATACGAAGTTTTTGAAGAGGGCCCTCACTAACAAAAGGCCTTACTGTGATAATGAGATGATTGGCCTTCCTGAAGAGTGTAGTGCGATTTTCCAGAGTAAATTACCTCCGAAGCTAGTTGATCCAGGGAGTTTCACGATTCCGATATCGATTGGAGAAGAATGGAAGGGAAAAGCGCTATGTGATTTGGGGGCAAGCATCAATTTGATGCCCAAGTCAATCTTCGATAAGCTTAAGATTGGAAACGCAAGATCTACTTCTATGGTTTTACAAATAGCGGACAGGTCTCTTGCTCATCCTGAAGGCCGTATTGAGGATGTCCTTGTCAAGGCAGGTACACTTATATTTCCTGTTGATTTCGTAATACTTGAGTACAATGCAGATAGAAATGTCCCCATTATTTTGGGTAGACCATTCCTAGCTACAGGGAGAACATTGATCGATGTAGAAAATGGCGAATTGACAATGAGGATACAAGATGAGGAAGTGAAATTTAATGTATTTCGAGCTATGAAATTCCCAGATTCTCAGGAAGATTGCTTCAGAATGGATGTGGTAGAGCAAGCATCGCATGAGGTATTTAATTTTTTAAATTTTGATGATATCTTGCAGGCTGCTTTGACATTAGACTCACCTGAGATGATGGAGGAGCTTACCGAAACAGTGGCAGCTCTCAATTCTGAAAATCCGAAGTATAGGCGTCTTGCCTATGAACCTGTGAGAGAACCGGGGGAGATTATTCCTAAAAAGAAGCCTTCAATTGAATCTCCTCCGGAGTTGGAAGAAAAACCATTGCCAGCACACTTGAGGTATGCATATTTGGGTACTAATGAATCCCTACCTGTTACCTGTTATTGTTTCAGCTAATTTAACAGGTCCTCAAGAAGATAAGCTGTTGCGTGTGTTGAGAGCCAACAAAGAGGCAATAGGTTGGACAATTGCTGACATCAAAGGAATTAGTCCATCCTATTGTCAACACAAAATTATACTTGAAGATACCAATGCACGCTCAGTTGAAGGTCAAAGGAGATTGATGCCCGTGATGAAGGATGTGGTAAAGAAAGAGGTGATCAAGCTTTTAGATGCGGGGATTATCTATCCCATTTCGAGTAGTGAATGGGTGAGCCCAGTTCAGTGTGTGCCGAAGAAAAGAGGAATAACAACAATTCTTAACGATAAAAATGAGGTGATTCCTTCAAGAACGGTAGTAGGTTGGAGAGTTTGCATGGATTACAGAAAGCTGAACAAGGCTACCAGAGAAGATCATTTCCCTTTACCCTTCATCGATCAGATGTTAGATAAATTAGCCGGAAGAGAGTACTATTGTTTCTTGGATGGTTACTCCGGGTACAATCAGATTTACGTGGCTCCAGAAGATCAACATAAGACTACTTTTACATGCCCTTTTGGTACTTTTGCATATCGCAGAATGCCATTTGGGTTGTGTAATGCTCCCGCTAAGTTTCAGAGATGCATGATGGCCATCTTCTGGGACATGATAGATAATTTCCTTGAAGTGTTTATGGATGATTTCTCCGTGTTTGGTGATGATTTTGATATATGTTTAGATAACTTGGAGAAAGTGTTAGTGAGATGCAAGGAAACAGATTTGGTGCTCAATTGGGAGAAGTGTCACTTCATGGTTCGTGAAGGTATTGTTCTGCGTCACAAAGTTTCGAGTGCTGATTTAGAGGTTGATAGAGCAAAGATAGAGGTAATTAAAACTCTTCCCCCTCCTGTTTCTGTTAAAGGGGTAAGGAGTTTTCTTGGCCATGCTGGCTTCTATAGGCGATTTATCAAAGATTTTTCTAAGATTGCTAAGCCGTTATGCAACTTACTCGAGAAGGACTCCAAATTCCTTTTTGATGAAGCTTGTTTAGCGGCCTTCAAAGCAATCAAAGAAAAGCTTATTTCTGCTCCTATAGTGTTACCTCCAGATTGGAATTTACCGTTTGAGGTTATGTGTGATGCGAGTGATGTGTGTATGGGAGCTGTATTGGGACAGAGAAAATAGAAAGTTTTTCATTCAATTTACTATGCTAGTAAAACTTTTAGTGGTGCTCAGATTAATTACACAGTTACAGAGAAAGAGTTACTAGCAGTTGTGTATTCGTTTGATAAATTTCGCTCTTATCTTCTTGGAGCGAAAGTTATTGTTTATACAGATCATTCCGCGATCAGATATCTTATGGAAAAGAAGGATGCGAAACCAAGGTTAATCAGATGGGTGTTACTACTTCAAGAGTTCGATTTAGAGATCAAGGATAGAAAGGGTTGTGAGAATTAGGTTGCAGATCATCTATCACGCTTAGAGGGTTCAGAGATGAATAGTGGTACTGAAGCAGTTAGGGAAGAGTTTCCTGATGAGAGTTTATTCGTTGTTCGAGATTATGAAGCTCCGTGGTATGCAGATATTGCAAATTTAGTGGTGAGTGGTGTTTTCCCTGAAGGTTCTACTTATCAAGAAAGAAAGAGGTTGGCTTATCGTGCTAGACAGTTCTTTTGGGAGGATCCTTTCCTCTATAAAGTTTGTGCTGACCAAATGATACGAAGATGTGTAGCAAGGTAAGAGACTCAAGCCATTATAGCTGGATGCCATGATTCACTATATGGAGGATATTTTAAAGGAGACAGAACTGCTGCAAAGGTATTTCAATCAGGTTTCTACTGGCCTTCTCTTATAAAAGATTGTCATGAATATGTTAAGAAATGTACGAGATGCCAGTTTACCGGAAACATATCTAAGAGTGACGAGATGCCGCGTAATAATGTTTTAGAGGTTGAGATATTCGATGTTTGGGGTATAGACTTCATGGGGCCTTTCGTTCCTTCAAATGGTAACCTTTACATCTTATTATCTATCGATTATGTATCTAAGTGGGTAGAAGCGGTGGCTTTACCGACTAATGATTCACACGTGGTTATCAAGTTCTTGAAATCACATATTTTCACTAGACATGGCACACCTAGAGTGATTATTAGCGATGGATGATCTCATTTCGTTAATAAATATCCGAAGACTGTTCTAGAGAAGTATGGAGTTAGACACCGTGTATCTACTGCATATCATCCACAATCCAATGGTCAAGCTGAAGTATCGAACCGCGAAGTCAAGTCAATCCTAGAGAAAACCGTTGGCCCTACAAGAAAAGATTGGTCAATGAAGTTAGATGATGCGTTGTGAGCCTATCGTACTGCGTTTAAGACTCCAGTGGGTGCATCTCTCTATCGTATGGTGTATGGTAAGGCTTGTCACTTACCTTTAGAGCTTGAAATGGGTGCCTATTGGGCAATTGCGCAGTTGAACTTAGATCCTATCTTAGCCGGAAAGAATCGTATGATGAAGCTTAATGAACTTGACGAATTCCGGTTACATGCTTATGAAAATGCCAAACTTTACAAAGAAAACTCAAAGAAATGGCATGACAATCGGATTCGTCCAAAGAACTTTGAAGTGGGGCAAAGAGTGTTGAAGTATAACTCAAAGTTCAGCAATTATCCGGGTAAGTTACGATCTAAGTGGTCAGGTCCATACATAGTGACCAAAGTTACACCTCATGGGGCGATAGAAATAGAACATCCGCTAGAGAACCGTACCTTTATGGTTAACGGTCACAGATTGAAGATATACCATGGAGGTGAAGATACCAATCGCTCGGAAGATCCACATCTCGGGGAGGTCATGTATCTCCTCGAGACTCCTTAGAAGCGTGAGGTAACCCGTCGAGCTTAACGGCGTTAAACAAAAGCCAATTCATTGTATATTAGCTGAGTTTTCAATTTTTGCATTTTAGATTAGTTTGATTTTCGTAATTTTAGTATTTATTATTAAGAAATGAGGAAGGGTAGTTGTTTTTGATGATTTCAGGGGTAAAAAGGTCATGAGTTTGGGGTCGATTTGGCAAAAACAGGAGAAAAAGAGGATGGATGTCCAGGAGAAACCGGGAACCCGGTTTTGGAGCTGGTACCACCCTCTTCAACGCAACACCTGGCGTCTTGGTTCACGATACAGCGTCGGAACCGGGTACCCGGATTTTCGAAACCGGGAACCCGGTTTTGGTGCTGTGATTTCTGAAATTTTCTGATCCAGCGTCTTGGTGGATTGCGTTTTGCTGCGTTTTGGTTCGCGCCATCGACACAAAACCGGGAACCCGCATTTGGCAGAACCGGGTACCCGGTTTCGGAGCTGTAAAAATCCAAAAGTTCTGACCCAGCGTTTTGGGATGCTGCGTTTTGGCGCGTTTTGACTCGCGCCATCGAGAAAATCCGGGTACCCGCATTTCACAAAACCGGGAACCCGGTTTCGGCGAGGAAAATCTCTGACCCAGCGTCTTGGGGTCCAGCGTTTTGGTGCGTTTTGAAAAAAAAAAAGTCTTTAAGTTAATTTTCCGCGCTGTCACAGCGACGCGGAACCAGGAACCCGGTTTGCCAAAACCGGGAACCCGATTTTGAAGCTGTGATGTCGGTTTTTGAGGCCTTAACCTAGTTTTCTTAGCCTCTTTTGCAAGTCTTTACCTAAAACGCACCAATAGCCTCCCCACCTCCGAAATTCATCATCCAAAACACTATATATCATAAATTCCTACCCTCTTTTACCACAAAAACACAAAATCAACTCACCTCCTCTCCAAAATAACATCAAATCCTTAGTTTTTCCCAAGATTCTTCTTCACCCAACCCTTAAATTAAACCCAATTCTTTCTTCTCCCATCCAAATTAAACAAGACCCATCTCATATTCCACCTAGTTCTTCAATTCATAAGCATCAAAACATCATAATTCTAAACTTTTTCTCTAAGTTTTTCATTATTTGAAGTTTTGAGTTTGGGGTGAAAAGAGATGACTAACAGAACCGGTGATTTTCGAAGAACTGCTCCTAGAAGAAAGACCACCATTGGTGGTTCACAAGATCAAGCTATTGAGATTCCTGATTCGCGTCCTAAACGAAAAATTGACGAAGTACAGCTTGATTCTAACAGAAAAGAAATCACGAGTCAAAAGAGAAGATTGATTGATGAGATTGAAAGTAAGAAGGAACCAGAAGAGGAAATTGCGAAGAATATTGAGAAGGAAACTGAACAAGAGATTACGGAAGCCCCCGTTCAAAAACCTCCGCGTATGAAGATGTGGGCCCACAAGCCTAAGAGGGTTTATACTTGTTAGAATACTCAGGTTCGTGAAAGAATTGAATTTTTGAAATTTGGTGAGGAGACGAATTTTCCTAAGGGTATTATGAGTATTGATTACAAGGAATATGCTGTGACATGTGCTAAGTTTGGTTGGAAAGAGTTACAAGAAAGGAAGCTTGAGTTTATTCCTACTTTTGTGCGAGAATTTTACGAAGGTTTAGCTACCTCCCGTGAGGCCATTGATATCCGCAAAAAGGTAGTTCCTTTCTCTATTGAACGTATTCGGAAATCATTGAAACTACCCAACTTTTCTGGAACATGCCCCTTCCAAGAAACTCTTAATGACCCTTCTTTTGATTTTGAATCCCTTTGGTGGACCGTGCTTGTTAATGGGACTAGCCCAATTCCAGAAGGTGAAAGATATCCTGGACAGTTTTACAGCAGTAGTTTGACACCTCGTGCTAAGGTTTGGTCTCGTTTCGTAATACCCACTTTCTTTGGTATTAAACACACTTCCGAGTTGAAGAAAGAGCACATATTTGTTATTAAGTGTATTTTGGAAGAGAAAACATTTGATGTTGCTAAGATCATGTATGATACTATCATGGAGTTCGCGAAATCACCAATGAAACAACAAAATCTGAAGTTTCCTTGTACTATTACTCAGTTGTGTCTAGACGCAAAGATTCCGCGTAAGAACGCAGATATTGACATTGTTTCAGTTGGTGTGAGTATAGCTTTGAGCACAATCAAGAACATCCATGAAGGAGCAACACGAGCTACAAGGAGTCCGAGAACTCCTCAATCAAAGAGAGCGAAGACTGTTCCTGAGTTGGAATCGAAGATTCAGGTGTTGGAAGAGAATCAGGAAAAGATGATTTCTACCTTGGGAAACGTTACAAAAGAATTGGACCTATTGCGAAATTTAATCCTAGGCGTCAATACACTTCAAAACGCGATTTATGATGCTGTTACGCGAGATAAAGGTCCAGAACGCAACACCGATAACCAGCCTCGCGCTGGTTAAGATACGTTTTCTAAACTTTCCTCTTATTGTAGATTAGTTTAAATTCTTTATTGAGTCTTTTCGAGTCGTGGGGACACGACTCATTTTTGAGTTTGGGGTGGGGTTCGTTGCCTCATCCCAGTTTTTATGTGTTATTTGCTTTATTTGCTTTCAATAAAAGAATTTTCGGAGTTGCGTTTGACTGTAGAAATTTTTAAATATCCCTTTAAGCATACTCTGGATGAATCTATGATAGTAAATAGTGGACTTTAGGGATTGATATAAAACGCACTTACAATTGCATGCGAACATAGGTAATTGATAGGAAAAATTAATAAAAAATGCAAATGAAGTAAGCTTGTACTCAAGGAATATGTTTGGTGTGTAGAACGTGAAATCCTAATTAGTAGAGAACCCACCTAGATATGAACTAAAGACAAGCTATGTACTTAGGAAAATTATAGGGGCAGTTCTTTGTTAGCCATTTGTTCCTTTTAGCCTTCTATCCCTTGTATTAATGATTATCCGTCTTAGCCCACTTTGAGCCTTAGCCTTTTCTTTGTAGCCACGATATAAGCCATTATCCCTTAGATTATTAGGCATGACCATATGACCCGCACTTGAATCACAATCCTGAGACATGTCTCGAGCTTGAGTTTGGGGTGGTGGGACCACATATGGGGAATTTAATGGGTTGGGATTGATGTGCTTTGTATTGCAGCACAATTGCAGATGGTTTATAATTGTAACCCTTTGCCGGGAATGAAAAAAAAATGAAAAAAAAAGAAAAATGAAAAAAATGAAAAAATCCATACAGTAGGAACCGGGAACCCGGTTTCGTCAAAACCGGGAACCCGGTTTGCTTCTGTACACAAAAAAAGAGAAAAAGAGAAAAGAAAATAAAAAGAAAAATATGAATGAATAAAACATCCGGCAAAGTGGAATTTTTCTGAAAATCATCTTGTTTATAGTGGGTAGACATGGGACGCTAAATTGTTGCGTATATGGGTGAGTGAGAACATCTTTTGAGCGTTAACTCAAGCTCGAGGACACTGTTGATGGTAAGTGAGGAGAGAGCCAAAAGCTCACTTCAAATTTACCAAATATACATCCACACCCGTCCTTAAGCCAATATTATAACCGTAAAGACCTCGTGATTCCTAAGTGCATAGTGAATTTATGATTCTGTTGATAGGCAATATACTAGGTGGAGCGTTCAAAGCGAGTTAGGATTAATGACCACCCTATAGCCATCATACAGAGATGAGTACAAGTGTAACCTTCAAGCATTGCAACTTTAATTTTATGATTGAGATTATTTATGTTTGATGTTGCATTTTAGATGTATGTGTATATTAGTTTCTAGAGTTTGCTATATGAGATTTATTTTGGGAATTGCTTTAGGTTTTATTTGTTAGCTTCTACGTGTTTATACATTTACTTCTACCCCTTTGTTTTGTTTTACTTAGTCGGGACGACAAAGGTTTGAGTTGGGGGTCTTGATGTCTCGCTAATTGTTCTTATTTTCGACCCTTGGGAGACATCATTTTTGGTGTTTATTTAATTAATTTGATAGACTTTTGGACTAAATATGCAATAATCCGGAATTCCCTTTTTATTTCTAGCATTTTTGAATTATTAAACTTTTACGGGTAATATTGGTATTTTTAGTGTAAAGTTTACAGGTTTTAGATGTTAGCTAGGAGAGGAATCCGAGGAGAAAGTCAAAGATCGTGAATTAGAGTCAAGACTTGAAGATAAATCCCGAAGATATTACTTTTAGAGCTGAAAATCCATTTTCCAGGCCATAGATTGCTGATTTCGAGGTGCTTAAGCGATGATTTAGCCGCTGACCTTTGAAGAGAAAACAATTCTTATCGAGTTACGGAACTTTAGCAACTGGAATGAGGTCAATCGGAGTCACAACGCATCGGGAAAAGCCGTTTTAGTGAAGGTGTATCAGCAGTTACGGGATTTTGGCCTTAGAAATTGGGCTTGGATATTTAATTAGTATTTTATTTTCTGGTCCAAGCACTAGTCCGAATTTATGCTTATAAAAGGAGGTCTAGACTTCTATTTTTCATACAATTCATTCTTTACAATAAAAAAACATCAGAGAGAAGCAACAGAAGGAAGGAAGAAGAAGCTGCTAGAGCTGGAGTGGGTCTATAGCTCCGTTCTCAGTCATTCCAATTCCGGAAATTAGGTTACTTTTATCTTTTATTTTGTAATCAAATATGAATTCCATTTCTTTTAATTTAGTTTTTCTTTTTAATATGAGCTAAGCTTTTCATAGTGCTTGAGAACAAATAATGGGTGAATCCCAATCGTATTGAATAACGAATGTTGAATTTGGGTTTCTGTTAAATTAAACTAGATTGTGCCTTTTACTCTTTTCGATAAATTGAGAATATTTACTTTTTTTAGCGTCATGAACTAGGAACAGGTGTTAGTATTTAGGCTATTCCAATTAGTGGCGATTGGATCATCCTGACGGAGGGTTTAGATACAGAACTATTTATTCAATCTAGGATAGAAGCTATTGATTCTGACGAACTTAGCTAATTCTAGGGCCAATGAGGTAATAAAACTTAAACATCCAAAAGTGGATCATATTTACCCTGACGGGACTAGTGACACTCTAGGATCGCCTTATAGTCCACCCTGACGGGGGTATAGGGAATTTAGAATCCCGACCATTGTAATTGACCAATTTAGCCCTTAAACAACATAAGTTAGGAAATAAGATTGGGAGGATCCTTGCGTTCTCAAGTGCAACTTCTCATATTGCGTTTTACATCATTTTACTTGCGTCTTAGCTTCTACTTGCATTTCAATATTTGTCTTTCATTTATTTAGTCTTAATACGAAAACCAAACAAACATTTTATTATCTTTTATTTTCATAAGTGCATCAATCACTATTTTCTAGACATTGTGATCAACCATTCCGTCCTTGGAACGAATCTGTATTATCCTTATTACTACTTGGGACAACCGTACACTTGCGGTTGTGGTTCGATTAGCATTGCATTTATTTTTAGAACACACAAAGGACCACCAATTGTGTATGGTGATTTATGATCAGCCTTATCAAGTTTGTATCCTAGTGTTCTAGATAAAATGTAACTTATGATCACAATGATGCTATTGGCAGTGAGTGAGATAAAAGAAAGATGGAGATTTTTTTGTAAAAGTTATGGGTATCAACAATGAGATGTTGTTGTGAGGTGGTTAAGAATCTACACGCATTACCTTGAGTTGAAGCACAAGTAGGATCATATGCACAATATTATCACTAGGATAGTGGAGAAGTAAACCTTTGAATAGAGGAAGCTACAAATTATTTGAGTTGGAAAAAGATCTTTTGGAACGAAAAAGATTTAGCCGGACTGCTTTTCCTCTAAGGTATATTGTTAGATCTACTTGTAACCTTGCGAATTTAACACTAAACTAAATATTGTTAGTTGCGTATATTGTCTCTTCATCTTATTATAAAGGTAATATATATTTTAAAACTTTCATAAATGTTCACATTTTTAGCGGAGGACCATCTTCACAAGAACTAAATGTATGAAAATGTATCACATCATATTATAAAAAATTTAATATTATTTCATAACTAAAATAAACTAGGTAAAACCCATGTCTGAAGACACTAAAGAAGAAAATTATTTTGTTAACGGAAATTGAACATAGGTTCCAAGGGTGAAGGTCAAGGTTAAAGTTAGGTTTCAGGTTTTTCTTTTGTTGCTCATCAAGAAGAAGGTTAGGTTAAGGTTAAGGTTGAGTTTAAGGTTAAGGTTAAGGTTAGGGTTAAGGTTTAGGTCAAGGTTAAGGATGAGGTTAATTTTAAGGTTAAAGTTAAGGGTTAAAGTTAAATTTTAAGTCAAGCTTAAGGTTAAATTTAACTTTAAGATTGAGGTTAAGTTAGAGTTAAGGTTTAAGATTAAACGTTTAAGGTTTAACAAAATTCCAGGCTTAAGGTTGAACATTAGCGCGATGATTCTTTATCTGTTTAAGGTTAAGGTTACATTTAAGATGAAAGTTAAGGTTCAAGTTTAAAGTTAAGGTTAAGTTTAAGGTTAAGGTTTAAGGTTTAAGATTTAATGTTTAAGGCTCAAGGCTCAAGGTTCAAGGTTCAAGGTTCAAGGTTCAAGATTAAGGTTAATTTTTAACTTCAAGGTTAAGGTTATGGTTAAGGTTTAGGTTAAACTTAAGATGAAGGTGAATATAAAGGTTAAGGCTTGAGATTCAAGGGTTAAGGTTTAAGGTTTAAGGGTTAAGGTTAATGTGAAGATGAAGATGAAGATAAGCTTGTAAGGTTTAAGGTTCAAGGTCAATGTAAGGTTTAAGGTGTAAGGTTTAAGGTTAAAGGTTAGGGGTTAAGATTAAAGTTAAGGTTAAGGTGATGATGAAGATTAGGGTTTATGGTTTAGGATGTAAGGTTTAAGGTTTAAGTTTAAGCTTAAGTTTAATGTTAAGTTTAGGATTAAGGTTAATGTTAAGGATAAGGTTAAGGTTTAGATTAAGGTTAAGTTTGAGGTCAAGGTTAGGTTAAGACTAACGCTAAGGATAAGGTTATGAATAAGGTTAATAGCTAAGGGGTTAAGGTTATGGATAATAGGTTGAGGGTTAAGGTTAACGTATAGTATAAGTTTAAGGTTAAGGTTAAAGTTAAGGTGAAGGTTAAGGTCAAGGTGAAGTTTAAGGTCAAGGTTAAGGTTAAGGTCAAGGTTAAGGTTAAGGTTAAGGTTAAGGTTAAGGTCAAGGTTAAGGTTAAGGTTAAGGTCAAGGTTAAGGTTAAGGTTAAGGTTAAGGTTAAGGTTAAGGTCAAGGTTAAGGTTCAAGTTAAGGTTAAGGTAAAGGTAAAGGTAAAGTTAAAAATAAAGTTAAAGGTTAAGGTTAAGTTTAAGGTTAAGGTTAATGTTAAGGTTAAGTTTAAGGTTAAGGTTAAGGTTAAGCTTTGGGTTTAGGTTTAGGTTAAGATTAAGGTTAAGGTTTGGGTTTGGGTTTTGGTTTGGGTTTGGATTTGGGTTAAGGTTAAGGTTAAGGGTAAAGTTAAGGTTAAAGTTAATGTTAAGGTTGATAGTTAAGAGTCTAAGGTTATGGATAAGGGGTCGAAAAATCGTGTAGGGTAATACATTGCTCCCATATTCTAAATTTGAAAAAATATCTTTTAAAAGATCAATGTTATTTTTATATAGATACAATAAATGAGAAAATTTAAAAAATTAAAAAATTTGAGAGATTTATGAGAAGAATAAAATAATAATGAGAGAAATAAGGGTGAAAGAAATAAACAATTTTTAAATATTAATAGAAAACATTAAATTTAAGATAGTCTTACAAAAATATACTTCATTTCTGCTATTAAAGTATTAAATATCAATTTGTTGTAATTTGGTTGTAAAAGTCCAAATCGGATTTGCCCAATTGTTCTTAAGTGTTTCAAAATATTATTATTATTTTTATCTCCACCATATATTTTAATTATTTTCCTTCATTAGATTTTTGAAAAATCGTGTAGAATACACTGCTCTCATATTCCTAATCTAAAGAAATATTCTTTTAAAAGATCAATGTGGTTTTTATTTAGATATAACAAATGAAAAAATAAAAAAAGTTAAAATTCAAAGAGATTTATGAAAAGAATAAAAAATAATAAGAGAAATGTGATTTAAGGTTTTTTTTTCAAAATATAATTTTTTTTATTAAGTAAATAAAGATTAGTTAATAGTACTAATGATAAGTGGGGCCAGTTTCAATCTTGGACACCACTTATGTTTAGCCAGATTAAATCCTGGCCACCACTTATGTTTAGCCAGATTTAACACTGGCCACCACTTATGTGGGTAAATTTGGACCGTAGAAAAAACTTCGAAATATAATATAGATGTAATGTAATTAAATTATCTTAATGGACAAGTGGTTAAGGTAAACAAGGTAGCTGCATTATATGAAAATAAATTTTACTTGTATGAATATGGAAAAAGATGAATTTGAGAAGGAGATATTTGATCCCTTTGGCACCTAAGCTCTCATACTTTTTTAAGTTATGAATTGATCTTGACAAAGGCAATAAGATGATACAGTGTAGACCCCACATGCAGATGTAAAGAATGCATTAAGATATGTAAGTCATTTGTTTCTGGAGATGTGATCTAAGTATAAGCGATTGGCTATTAATTTATGTCTTGTTATGATAGGTGGCGTACATGCAGCTGTTGGGATAGATCGATTGATCTATAAAAGGGTGGGGGTTATTTTATTGTTTAGTAAAATGAAGTCTTTCTTTGTTAGTGATATTAAATTTTGTGCAGATTTGTCTTGTTTGCATTTTACTTAGTTCATATAGTACCCCATAAGAGCTTAGTCAAGACCCTTAAAGAGTTGTTGAAGATTTGTCTACCGAACTGAAAATACTTAATTGTGGGGGTGTTTGACAAAGGTAAGGCTACCCTACTTCAAGAAACTCACTGTAGGATTCAAGACCACATGTTCATTTTTCATAGGATATGCGCAAGATAGTTTTGCATATAGTATCATATTCATAGATGATAATTCTATTTGTGAATCTAGATATGTTGACTTTGTTGAACACATATTTCCTTATGAAAATATAAATGATTTTAATACTTATGTACCTGCTAAAACCATATACTCGAATATTGATGTGACTTTGTTTGATATTAAACCCTACCCTTTAAATTCTTTTAGTCTTAATAGTATTCCCGAGGATGGCCCTAGGATAAGTACGAGGCTTAGGATCAAGTCATGTTTTGGACTCGAATTATTACTACTTTTATGATTGGGGGTTTCAGATAGACATGCTACGTGAAGAAGTTGTCACTTTATCTCTTATGGAGAAGACTCCTAAAATTTTTAATGAAGCTAGAAAATTAGTAAGCGTTAGTTTTTGGAAAGAGTCCATTAATATTAAACTTGTATTTTATTGAATCAAATCATACATGATAATTAAATGACTTACCTAAAGGTATTAACCTATTATTATCAAGCCTTTTATAAAGAAAAGATTGAGATTTGATTGTTCAATAAATAAATTTAAAGTTGGACTTGTTAAGCGGGGTTTAACCTAAAAGAAACGCTTATTTTGACATGCAGTCTCTTTCTAACCAAAATAGCCACTATTCGTACCCTTATTGCACTAGTTGTCATTCATGAACTAGTTAAAAAAAATTTGGATGTTAAAACTGTATTTTTTAATAGAGATCTAAATGAAAAAACGTATATGAAACAACGTGAGGAATTTGTGTTACCGGGTCAAGGGGATAAAGTATGTAAGCTTAGAAACTGCCTTAGTTAAAGATGGTTTTGTAGTTAGCACTTCTTACTCACGTGTTTCCTCGAAAGTAAAAGGATTAAATTGTGTAATTATCGGTCTCTATGTGGATGGAATGCTTATACTTGGTAGTTGTATTCATATTATTGATGTTACTAAAAGCTTCTTATCTTTTAAGTTTGATATGAATATATGGGGGAACCTGTTGTGATTATATGGGTAAAAATATTTAGGCGAGGTAATTGTATTTCCCATAATCAGTCTAATTATATAGAAAAGATATTGAAATTGTTTTATTATTTTGATGATGAATTGACTATGAGGAAACATTTTCCAAATTAACGTTTATTCCAACATTCTTACACTAACTGTTTCTAACATGTGGTTTATTTCTCAGATTGATGTTAAGAATGAATTCTTCTATGGAGATTTAAATAAAGAAGCTTACTCAACATTTCCTCTGGGTATTTGTGTTGTTCAAAATAATGATGTTTGTCAACTCAAACGATCCTTATATGGTCTCAAACAAGCTCCTCAAGCGAAGTTCAAAAAGTTCCGACTCACCCTTAAGTAAATAAGAGTAATCAATATTCTTATCCACGCTCAAAGTAAATAAAATTCATCAATGTTCTTTTCTCAAACACATGCAGTTATAACTATCATTCTTGTCTATTTTGATTAGATATTTATCATGATATCATATAAAAATGGTGTTCATCTACTCCAACACTTCTTACATTCTTCTTTCAATACGAAAGACGTTGGTCCCTTACACATCTTTTGGGGCTTAAAGTCTATACATCAACCAAAAGTCTCTTTATCAATTAGAAAAAATAAACAGAAGATCACATGGCTTTGGATCAGCTTGAGAACTTTGATGTTTTGATACACCTTGTGAAGTTAATGTTAAATACAACTGAGATGGTGTTGACCATCATGAAATCTAATCTTTTATCTCACTCTTGTCGGGAAATTTGTCTATCTCATTATCACAAGTTTTGATATTGCTTAAACAGTTTATATTGTTAGTCAATTCAAGACAACTCTAAAGCACCTACATTTTTTCATTATTAAGAGAATTAAAGATGATATTATCATTTAGATGGAGATCTAAAAGCCCCATAGACCATGCATTCACTTTTTTGAATAAATTCAGCAATGTCACTGCCTAATTTACTAGGAGTAGCTAGTATAAAAACGATTTTTCACGTACAGTGTTGCTTCTATTATGTAGATTAGACACTCTTTCTTTAGATTTGTCTATGATGTATTTTCATCGCGAATCAATAACTAACTCATCTTCTACACTACTCGAACTGATGTTATAATAATTATTACTTTTCTTTTGAACCCATATTTGTCTACCGTTCTTTTTCTTAACATTGAGACATTTTTAAATAGTTTGTCCATACACTTTATTTTACTTATCGAGCATAGGATTCTAGTTATACACTAAATAAAATTCCTACAAATCATGTAAGAATACATCAATTTGCAACTTAATAGACAATTCTTCTTTCATGTCAACTTCCACACAAACCCTTGCATACCAAGTCTAGATTTACACTCATTATTAGAGGCCATTTGTAAAGTCACTCAAATTACACTTGTATTCTAATTCAACCCGTCTTTGGTCCACCAATCCATTGAGATATTTTTAAACATTACCCAAAGGGGCATGTTACTACAATCCATACTTTCAAACTATATTCATCTTTCAAAAACCTCTAAGAGAAGAGGTTTACCATTAATGTGCTGCATTTTTAAAGAAATCTTGTACAATACTTATCTTTGGTGTATTTGAAAACAAACATGCCTCCAATTGATCATATTTTGACATTACCATACTTTCTCTATTGATATTTGACAAAGTTACCCACCGAATAGAAAAGAGATATGTAATTTATGAATTGGCCTACTAGACCATAATTTTACACCAACATCAATCACATAGAGATGGAATATTACTATTATATTCCCTTATATCTGACTAGTTTATGGAAATTAAGTTACATATTATTCTCAATTTGCACATCAAATAACTTTTTTCACCTTTCGTTCACAATATTAATGGGATCTAGTGAATTCTGTAGATTGGCTATATTTAGACATGACCTGACTAATAAATTCAATCACATTAGATATGAAATTCAAAATTTGGAGAGTTGACTTTATTCAAACTTGGAAGGAAAACTCTAACAATATTTGTATTACCCACTCGACTAGAACACGAACCAGAGAGTTAATTATTAGTCGATAAACATCTCATGAGTAATATCTCGAGAAGAGGAAGATTTTTTTAGGTACCGTCAATAAACGGAACAAAAATAAAAAAACGAAAAAATAAAAAGTAAGATCCGCAAAATCACGCTCTAATAATCCAGATTTTTTTTTACAACATTTTTTCTTTAGTACTTTTTATTTTCTGTTTTTTTTTCTCAAATTCATCATCATTTTGCTTTCTTTTTCTTGATTTTAAGTTTATTCATATCATTATGTGAATAAACAAAAATTCAGATTTTTTATTCAAATTTTCATCTATCCTTTTTTATTTTTTCTCCAATATCACTTAATTTTACTTATTTTTTGTGGGAAAAGATTTGTTTTTCTTCAGTGAATTTAGTTATAAACTGAAATATAGTTTTTCTTTTATATATATATATATATATATATATATATATATATATATATAATTATTTTGCTAGTTTTTTACTGTATTTAGCGGTATATTTTTCTTTTTTAGTGAGTGGTACATTTTATTGATTAGACTCACCAAATTTTGTGCAAATAAGCTTTGTATGGATCTAAATTCTTTGAATTGAGTTAGTTAGATATTAATGTGAATTGAGTTTTGCTGAAATTTTAAAGATTGTTTGGAATTCTTAACGATTTGAATTAAATAATGGAAGAGGTTTTGATTTGAAAGGGAGTAGGTGATTCATGATCAGCCTAGTCAAGACTGTAACAGAATGTTTTAGATTAAATGTAGGTTACAGTGATGTTACTGGCAGTGAGTTAACTAAAAGAAAAGTAGATAGAAAATCATTTAAAAAGTAATGGGTATCAACAATAAGATGTTGTTGTAAGGTGGTTGAGAGTCTAAGGAACAAAGAATCTACACTCGTGATCTTGAGATGAAGCACATATTATCACTGGATTTGGAAAAACATCTTTTAAAATGGAAAAGATTTAGCAGGCCTGCTTTTTCTCTAAGTTCTATTGTTAGAACTACTTGTTACCTTGCGAATTTAACACTAAACAAAATATAGTTAGCTGTGTAAATTGTCTCTTCAGCTTTATATTTAAGGTAATATATGTTTTAAAACATTTCATAAATGCTTATATATTTAGTGGATGATTGGCTGTATTCACAAGAACTAAATGTAGGAAAGTGTATGACATTGTCTTATAAAAACTACTAGGATAAATGTAAAGTAATTTAAAGATATTAATGAAGAACGGGGTGAATTAAACAAGGTAGCTGCACTATATGAAAATCAATTTTACTGTTTTGAATTTCGGAACTGATGGATATTTGATTTCTTTGGCACCTAACATGTCATACTTTGTTAAGTTATGAATTGAGCTTAACAAAAGAAATATGAATGTGATGGTTACTAATAAATCTTAAGATGATATTTTCGTTTATTCATTAATTTCCATGGCACGGAAGAAGACATACAATTCACTTGGAAGCATATGGTGTAGACCCCACACACAAATGTAAAGAATGCATGCAGATATGTAAGTTGTTTGTTTCTCGATATTGGTCCACTTAATGGGATGTGATCTGTATTAGGTATTGGCTATTGATTTCTGTTTTGTTATGACAGGTGGCGTACATGCAGCTGCTGGGATAGATCGATGGATCTATAAAAGGGTGGGGGTTATTTACTTGTGTAGAAAAATTAAGTCTTTCTTTGTTAGTGATATTAAATTGTGCAGGAAATATGATGCAAGGTAATGGTTCAAATGCTATGGTGTCCATGCGAGAAGAAGAAGATTTTGATCTGCTGCAAGACCACCCTTTACTTCCCGAGAATATCCTCACACCTATCATGTCCATTCCAGCAGAAAATCCAACTGTTGCTACTTCTAGTAAAGGGATGAAGAAGAAGAATAAGAAGAAGAAAAAGAAGAACAAATCCCCTAATCCTGAGAGAGTCAATTGGACAGCTGTAATGGTTAGATTATTAATTACAGCTGTTTCTTACATCAACAAAGAGATTTCTACATCAACAAAAAATGTCAGTCACTTAATGTGGAAATCAATTTCACAGGTTATTGCTTAAAGAGGATTTCGTGTGTCGCCTCAGCAGTGCATAGACAAGTTTTCTGAAATCTTTAGCAAGTACAGACGTCTTAATGAGATCCTCGGGTGGGGAACCTGTTGCAATGTTGTTGAGAATCCATTGCTCTTAAAATCAATGGATCACATCCCACAAACTGCTAAAGACGAGGTTACGAGATTTCTCAATTCTAATGATTTATACTATGAAGAAATGTGTTCTTGCCTTAACAACAATAGGTTGCATTTACCTCCTGACACTAAGCTGCAGCGTGCTTTGTTATTGGCTTTCGAAACAAACACCAGGGAAGAGAATCAATGTGAAAGTCAGATCCAGGCACAAGCAAAACCATTGGAGTTGAAGGGAGCCATGAAAGACGAGAGGAGTGAACTGGAAATTCTTCGTTTGGAAAATGAAAAACTGAAGCTTCAGAATAAAATTTTGGCACTCCAGTTGAAGCAAAAGGAGACAATTGGTGGCACTTCCACTGCCACTACCACAACCTACCTACATCAACTTTAAGATTTATTAGCTTTATTACACCATGCTCTGTACTGTATTTTCTCTTGATTCTCTGTATTAATTAAGGTTCCTAAACTTTCTATTACTATAAATGCAATCTAGTAAAAAGACGACATAAAAAATCCTTTCAACTATGCATATGAATGAAAATATATTACTTTCGTAACCTGAAAATTTCGCGAGAATCGTGGAACTCGTTCTTACTCAATAAATAGAGTACATGTGGTTTTATCGGAGTACTCAAGATCTATGAATTTTTAAAACTTGAGGCATAATAGGTAGTTCACGGATACAAAGTATCCATAGAGGGTTGAATTCTGCTTTTCTTTGCTTTTAACATTATCTTATCAATGTACAAGTTTGCAGTTTTGCATAAACTTCTAGAATAAAAAATACTGAAGCAACACATCTTGAAACTATTTTTTATTCTTTATTATATTTTTGTCATGGTTTTGGATTCGTTTAAAATATGATTACCACGAATATACGTTTATCTTTGTCCCTGGATGGTTGATACTCTCAATATTTGAAAAAAATACTTTTAAGTCCTTTAATTGTTTCTATGTCACAGTTAATTATTTTTCTGATTTTTTTGTCAAATAGTTAGTCAATGTAAGTAAATACCTATTAACCATTTGGATAATATTTTAAATATTTACATTATTTTTTTACATTTATATTTTACTTTTTGTTCACTAGAATAAGAAAAAAAATGGATAAAAAATAAAAAAATGAAACCAAATTGTTATTATTTAAAAAATAATAATATTTAATAAAAAAAACTTTGCACCGAATTGGTAGTGACTAGGTATTTGTATAAATAGAAAAAAAATTGATGGTGTCACAAAATTATAAGATAAATGATCCAAAAAATCATTGTAAAAATAGAGATTGCCAGCGGCCGGGTGAGCAAAAGGTAATCGTAATTTATTTTAACTTTTCTATAATTTCATTCTTTTATTATTAATGGTTTTTTTGTAAAAACACTTGTACTAAACTAAATAACAATATATTTTTTTATTAGAAAAACAAAAAAAGTAAAGACACCACGAGGGTTATTGAAATAAGGTTGTAATGTACGGGATGGGTTGAAACTGTCATGTCCTGTCATTCAAGTGTCTTCGAGGGTCAATTTAGAGTCCTTACATGTGAACTAGTTAAAATATGGTATGAAATTTATTTTGAATATGCGTATGAAAGATATTATGTTCCTTATGTAACGTTAAATTTTTGTGACAATCGTGGAACTCCTTCGTTACTCAATATGAACTTGACACATCATAAGTGCTTTATTTTTCATGATTGTCGTTTTTGTAATAATTTATGAAGAATCTCTCGAGAAATTATATTCCTTAGTGATAAATATCAAGATTAAAATATGTTTGCTTCACTGTGAATATCTACCCTACTAGCATGCGCATTCTATTAAAAAAATTCAAATATTGTTAATCTAGTGCCTGCTTATAATATATGTTTCATACAGTCATTGAATAATAAGTAGATGTCATACCGAAATCTATGATTTTAGTGTAACAATCTACAGTTTTTTACATTTTTGATAAATATGACATATAAAAAGCTACAAAAGCATTTTAGTCAGCACTTTTTGAAGATGTTCTGGATTCGTATGAAAGGGTAAATACACTAATAACCTTATATCTTTTCCCTTTTAAAGTTTCTAATATCCTTATTTTTTGGAAGCAACCCTTTAGATCCTTTATCTTAGTGTTATTTTTACATAATTGGCAATATTTCTGTTTTTTTGTCAAAGGGTTAGTCAAGGTCTCTTCAACGGATGATGAATCGAGTTTTCCAGTCTCAGATTGTATGCAACGTAAGAATATAAGTTGACAAAATGATTGTAAAAATCAACACATTTGTGGAAGACCTACTCGATCTCGCTGAAATATTATACGTAATGATAAGCATAGGTATTCGATTAAATCCCAAGAAGTGTTCGTTTAGGGTAAATTCTGGAACATTCTTTGGGTTCATTGTAAGACATTGGGGAATCAATGCTAACCCAAGCAATATATATATAACATCCACAACATGAACCACCTGGAAAAATCAATAATTTACACTCTTTGAGGGGGAAGGTCGCGACCTTCAGCAATATTATGTCAAAATCCGTTAAACATTTTGCTTAATGGTTTAAAACATTAAATCAATATCTAAGACAGGTTTCGTAGTGCAATACATACTCTTAAGGAGAAACCTAGAAAAACCTTCACTCAGTTTCTAAGAAATATTATCGCGTCTAATATGTACGACTAAGAACCAACCTATTTAAAACCCTTGACTAAATATTTTAAGATAGGTTGTCGAGTGAAGTCTGTCGAGTTAAGGGTCACCTTAAAAAAACCTCGATTCAATTTTTATGACCAGGTTGTCAAGTACAAGGCATAAGCCAAAGAGGCCACCTTGGTTTTACTAAATCCCAAGAAAAGGTTGTTTAGTAAACTAAACGAGGTAGTCTGTTAATCTGTAGAGTAGATAAAAGAGGTCATTTGAATAAAAAATCAACTCAACCTTCGCCATGGGGTGGTCGAGTAACTGATAAACAATGATCTTGACAATTATTTCATAAAAGAAAACCTCAAACCCATCTTCACCAAAGGATGGTTGAGTAAACTATATAATATAGATCATTGTGATGATTTTATAAACTAAAACCCCGTCTTCACCTTTACCAATGGGATTATTAGTAACTTATAACATATATATCTTTATGATTATTTTATAGAATAAAACATCGACTCCACCTTTTTCAATGGGTGATTGAGTAACCTATAAAATGGAGATCTTGACAATCATTTTAGAAACTAAAACCTCGACTCCACCTTAACCAAATGTGGGTCAAGTAACTTATAGAAAGGTTATTAGAATGATCACTCATATATTAGAAAAGCTCAACCCTTTCCTTAGTAAAGAGTTCCTCAAGTAAAGCCGAATGATTTAATTATCACCTCGTTAAAAAAAATCAATCCCACCAACACAAAGGGATTATCAAGTAAAATTAAATTATTTTATCTTGGGTTATCATCCACATAAATTAAACTTCGATTCTACTATTTCATCAAGATTGTTGAGCAATTTTAAAGGGCTAGATCATCGTGATCCCTTCATGGAAATGTACCCGATAAAACACATCGAGGCTCAAAGCATCTGAACAAATTATTCCAAAACGAGAGGAAAAATCCCTAGCTAGTTAGGTCAAAACTTATATTTACAATAAATAGATGAAAGATCATACATATGTAACGTAAAAAATAAATCATGAAAGACGTCGCCAATACAAAGAGTCCAACCCAGCAGGCCATTGAAAAATTCTATATTCTAGGGATTATTTTACTGTCCCTCAACACACTAGATATCATGTTAGTTGGGAGCCACAAAAGCTTTGAAACGTATGGATGAAGGAGCCAGTGACAAGGGGAGTTCGAAAAGAAAACTGAGGGGGAAGGCCAAAACTCTAAGGAGTAAAGTACTCGCTTCGTCGTAGAATTTATAATATGTACCTCCATCGTAGAGGAACAATTAAGAACTAATAAGTATTCATGTCAACAATTTCATAGGCACAATAAGTTACTGGACTTCTAGGATAAGCATGGGCCATTAAGCCAACATCCATTTGTTATCGATAGGACAAATTTTACCACTTAGATTTTTTCATGAATTTAAGTGATGTATAATGTGTTGATGTTATTAGGAGAATTTTTAATATGATGAATATCAATTTAAAAGAGGAGACAAATGATTTAAAAAATCTTTAGGCCCATTATCTTTTGTTTTTCGTGAAACAGTTAACCATTTTTCTAATTTTTTTGCTAAATAGTTAGTCAATACCTCATTAGTGTCACGTCAATACTCAATTACTAGTTGGATTATATTTTAAATATGTACGTATTTTTTATTTATATTTTATGTATTTTCACTAGTATAGTAAAAAAATGGATAAAAAAATAAATAATAATTAAACAAATTATAATTATTAGTAATAAAAATTTAAATCAAATAAAAAGAGATATTATCCAACATTCTCAAGGATCATATCGTTCAATATATACTTCAAAAAAAATTAGAGAATTTTTTTATCACCATTACAAAAAAACACATCACATGATAAAGCTCTAACAACCGAATTGACAACACGAATAGAAATCGTCCTAATGCAAGTAGTCCGAACAATTAAGAACAATATATATGTTCCTCCATCGTAGAGGGTCAATTAAGAACTAATAAGTATTCATGTCAACAATTCCATAGGCACAATATATATATTGTTCCTCTACAACCTATTTTGGTGTCACTAACTTTACTACCCAAGTCTTTAAGTCAACTCTTCCCTGAAAGGGTGGAGGATAAGGGGAAGGGTTCCACTAGCTCATTTAGAAAATAAATAACGACTATATGCAGACTTAAACCTCGGGACTGTAATTATATTTAAGACGTTGTCATTGAACTTATACTGGTTAGAAATATAAATTAATCATTCATAAAGCAATAAAGAAATCATATAAGCAGCCCATACTACCTACATATATTTATACACTAGAAAATAATAATCACTTTAGAAGGATATTGTTGTCTCCTACTGGTAATACCCAGAAACACCGAACCTACGACACACTGGCCCGGGAACTCTCTCTCACATGCGCCATGTGGGAATACATCATGACAATCGTGCTAGCACGTCCAATCCCCATGTCGTCAAGTGTAACACTATTGTATCATGTCAAATGATCGATAGCAATATCAAATATCAAATATGAAAGGACTAAGTAGGTTGCTTCAACAACGATAATAATTAACAAATAAATTAATAGACGATAAAGTAGGTCGTGTTATCCAAAATATACAATTAATCAATGATAACCAAATAATATAATTTAAATCATTAATATCACAAAGAGATATAAATTATCGAATTAACTATATTACTTCAAAATTAATAATATTGTTAATAACCTCCATATTAGACATTATTTATATCTCTCGTCTATTTATAAATTTAACAGATTCAAGTAGGTTCTTTCTAAAACTATTTTCAAGTATTCTCATGTTAGTCTTGCATTATTTATTTGTAAATTCGTTATAATAGTTATAGAATTGATATATTAATTTGACTATTGAGTATATATGGTAGTGTTTTTCTTGTTCTCTATCATTAGACTAGTGTATGGATATATCTATATATATATTGTATCGATTATCATGTTGAGTCATGTTATACTAAATAAGTATCTATCTATAATTCTTCATCATTACAATTGTACTGATCATCATTATTAAGAAGATATGTGTCATAAATTATATAAAAGGTATGTGTTAATAAAGGGAAAATAGTGAAGTGACAATAATATCAAAATTAGGGAAAAATTGATATAGTAAAATGTTATAAATGTGGCGTTAACGGTAGACGAAGAAATTATGGGTATCATTTTAGTTGTTCTTGATTTATATAAGTTAACTTTTTAAATATATAAATATATAAATATATATACTAGATATAGCCCGTGTCTGAAGACACTATGAAAACAATTATGAGAATAATTCACAAATCATGCTCAATAAGCAAAGAAACTTACATTTGAGCCAATAATTGAAAAAGACGCTTTAGTATAAGCTTAAGTATCAATAAAATTAAGGTTAATATTAAAGGCACACAAATAATAGACATAACCTGCATAAATCTTATAAAAAATTTAGGTTATGAAATACAAATGAATCATAAAATCTATGTATATTTTATCAAACATCCAAACAATACTTAAAAAAACAAAAAATAATCAATATGTAATAGAATTAAAATATGTGAATCATACATCGCGAGTTTTTAAATCAAAACTCTTGAATATGTTGTTATGTTCACATACACATATCTTTCAATTTGAGAAATCTGAATGATAACCTATCAATTTGATAAACATAGATAATTAGTAACTGATTTAAAAAACTATAAACATTAGTTAATTTATGAAAATCTTTACCATGTGATTCAAATTCCATCTATGCAACCATTCTCCATTTATCCAATCTTAGTCCATGAAAATCTTCCAATTCTACAAATATGAATAGTTTTAACTATTATTCTAAAACAATGAACTTGTATTAGAAAAAAAAATCTGACATAAGAGTTTGTATAATTTGACTTGTGGGTATTGTAAGTGATACTATTCTTGTCTCATACTGTTACGATCACATATTTTGTACGAATGTATTATATCTACATATATACACAATTGTATATTACAAATATAATATACACCATGAACTACATAGATAGTCATAGGATTTTTTTACAACATGTATAATGCCTACAAATACATAATTTTAGTTATATTGTAATGAGGTGAATGTAAATATAAACCTAATCATTAATCACATACCTTTAGAATACACTATATCAAAATTTATGGGTATACAATATTTGTCGTAATTTGATCATTTTTTGAAAAAAAAAAACTTATGTTATCCTATATCGTGCATCTAGATAATGCAACATACAGTTGTCCATAAATAAATACAAGAATGCAAAAATCAATTCCAACTAATTTTACAAATTGTCCTCGTGATTTATCGATTGTCATGGAATATGCTAAGCAACAGGATATTGTCTCATTGGTAATCTTTAATGGTTTATCGAAAGATGAAGGTGTCAAATATATTTTGTAATTAATTCCAAATTACCAAATATATCTTCGTTTAAAATTAGGGTTTCAATGAAATACGTCGAACACCTGACAACCATCAACCTTGTTACACAATCTTCCCTTCGGTGCAATATTTCTTAACAACATAATAGGAGCACGAACTTTCAAATTCAATCTAAATTGAGGTAACCCACTCAGATCAATAAATTTAAAAATTCATTTGGATATCGAGATAATATAGATTTATCTACTTAATCTTTTTTATGCATCGTATCTGCATGATACGTTTATTGTATTCAAGGAAAAATCTCAAGTCCAAGATTGGTTATTTCAATAATATAATTTCGTGGGGAAAGTATTGTGCTTAATTAAGATACGTGGGAGTTACGGTTCCAAGGTTATGCAGGAAGGGATATGTCATAGATATGAAATTGCTCAAGTCTTTTCACTTGCACATTGTTGTTGGGATTTACATAGAGTCCTATGGGTTAGAGCAAATTTAGAATAATTAAAAAATGACATTAAATTATAAGCATATCCAAAACATGTTTAAAAAAATCATATGCCTAAAGTCACTTAAGGAAATAAGGAGAATCTAGGTGAAACTCATAACTGAAGACACTTAAGGAAAAAATTATTATATTGATAGGAATCGAACCCAAATCTTATACTATTTATTGGACTACATATTTCCTACTCTCAAAAAATTAGAAATTAAATGCACTGATATTTTTTAAGGGGCATAAATATCTCAATCATTCTTTAGATAAGGCATCCATATAGTTAATAATTATATGTAAAAAATTAATTAAATACAAAGAATGACTCACATAAGTTCACTACTAATATACATAACGTTATAAGTGTAGTTGACAAATAGTAGATCAAATTGAAATGTAATTGCTAAATAACGTATGACCTATTTATGATATGTAAAAAGATAAAATTTTGTATTTGATACAATGATACAATAATAATACAATAACGTAGATATAAAAAATTCGTACCTAGAAAAAAATAAAGTAGTTTGGAGAATTTTAACATAAAAAAAAACTATATCAACTGGAATACCCGAACGAAATCCATTAATATGTAATAAATTAAGCTTAACAGGAATAAGTTTATTCAATTAATACTTTCATTAAACTTTTCAAAAAAAAAACAATGACTACAAAAAATAATTAAGATACATAACTCAGTACTCATTGGGGAGTTGTAGTTTCCTTTACTCTTCATCAAGGTTGTAATTGAGAAATGAAGCACCTACTACCTTTGGCTATACTTTTGACTTCTTCTTTGCTGCACTAAATCTCATGTTGTGCTTCACAGTGCAAACCAAAATAATTGGAAGAATGAGTCTTTATCATTATATTCTTTATCCCGGGTCTTGGAAAATATCGATGAGATGGTGCCATATGTAGAAAAGTCAAACTTTTAACTGCCCTTACTGATCTTGGTCAGTAGGCGTTGTATTTCTAATAGCCACAACAATGATACATATTTTTTGAAAATAAGTATGTGGTTACTAAAGCAAATATTGGAACATGTTTTTCTCACTATAAATTCTTAAAACACTTTCAGATAATTTGAGTTCAACCGGTTAAAGGCTCTAGTTTTCATATGAAGAAATTGATTTCTATTAGTGAAATATTGAATAATATTTAACTTTATCTCATGGAATAAATAAAATAACATTGATTTTTTTTCCTGTAAATTCATGTCAAATATAATAAAATGTTTTTAATCAAAAATACTAAAAGAATATAAAAAATGATAAATATGATTGTAATTAGAACATCCCATCTAACATTTTTTCCCAAAAAAAATATAAAAGAATATTGACAATAATCATTAACTCAAAAATAGAAAATAACAATGACATACAGTTTTTATGTATAAGAATTTGGATTAATTTTCATCCAATGCCTATGGTATTACTTCGATAAGTTTAAGGAGTGCATTAAAATGTTACATTAAGAACCACATTTACATAGAGGTTAGCAAAAAATCAAGTAACTAGAATCGTTGAATTATTTTACCATATTACCAGATTCCTGAACTAACAAATCCTTTAAGCATAACATATGAAGCTTGCTTATATTTAGCTGCATTAGCAATCGCAGACATATGGTTCAAAAGAGGTACTACACTAAAGTTATTTTTATAAGAGCCCTTTATTTGTGAAAACGTTTGATTATTATGTAAGAAATTGCCCTACCAGTTTAATTCTTCTGAAATCGATATGCAACTATATTAAAATTATTAATAAAATTTTCAGCACCCTTACCTCAACACCATTAATCCCCTAACAGCTGCATTTGTTTACCTTTGAGCACCAATATCTGTAGCTTACAAATTTGCTACTGACTTAAGTAAAAAATGGCAGACTTCTCATACAGCCTCCTATGTATAAATTCAATATAGATGAATAGGGTTTTCTTAATTAAAATCATATTCATAACTACTGTTCTTGGATATTCTGAAGGTTAATTCTCAAATTAATTTCTGAATTTAGTCTCTCAAATCAACTCCATTATCAATGTAATTTTACTATTTCCTTCATAGATTTAATAAGAATTGTATGGAAGAGATCCATACATTAAACAAATAATATTAAAATATAAAATTTCACAGTATAATAATTTTACCTTTTCAAGAATTTGATAAGAGGATGAGCAGTAACATATTTATAACATTACAATTATTGCAGATGACACGAAACTTTTTTCATTTTCATCCAGCTGAGGTTATTAGTTTTTTATAGTTACAACTATTATTCTATACCAATTCTAGAATAGATGATGATAAAGAATATAACATTTTTACAGTCAAAATCAATGATTATAGATAAACAGAGCAACCTTAGAGCCCGGTGAGCCATCTATTAGTTATAATTGTAAGTTCCCTCAACATATTAAAATACATACACACAATGCCACTGAATTAAGTATTTCAATAATTCTAATAGGGATTCAATGAGTTTGGAAGTCTGATAAAGAATATTGAGATAAATAAAATGATTAATTGCATAGTTTACTGTTATATTATTTGAATGACTCAAAAAAGAAAGCAAACCATTTTCTCCAGGCTTGCTTTCTCCTGCAAGTCTAAAATATCTGTATAGATAGATCTAAAATAAACAATTCTAAAATCAACAAATCTAAAATAAACATTTCTAAAAGCAACAATTCTAAAATAAAAAATATTCCTAGGTATGTATTCTAGCAAGATTGTGTTTATGGACTTCAAACATGGTTGAATCTATAGAAAAACGAAATCTTTCTATAATATTGTCCAACCAAAAATTCTACAACATAAGATATAGGGTTGTTGAGTACAATTAGGAAACAATTCATCTTTACCTTAATTTGGATTTGTCAATTGTTGCCAAAGCAAAAGAGGTGGAGAAGTAAAAATCTAAAAAATATTTAAACTTAAATCAGATTGTAAAAATGATAAGAGTAGGTTAAAAATTAAATCATTATTTGGGTTTTTCTATGGCTGGTGGCTTAGTAGCGGCGGATTTATCTTACAGGGGAGCACTTGGTGCCTAGTGAGTTGATGAGTGTGAATATAGTGAAGAATGGTACCGACGACATGGTGGAAAGGTGAGTGTGAAGAAGGGAGAATAGTACTCGAGCGGCAGTAGGGTGGAAAGGGTAGTGTAAAGATGGTGGAGAATGGTAAATGTGATTATGTTTAATTAAGGAATAAATTTTTTTTCTTTATGCGTTTAGTTTATTTTTCCTTAAAAAGAAAATTTAATTAATAAATATAGATTTACCACCACTTAATATTAAAACATTTGGACCATAGATAAATCTTTGTTTTGTAGTATATATATATATATATATATATATATATATATATATATATATATATATATATATATATGAACGCGCACATGGATAACATAAATATATTTGATTTGCAAGATATATAAATAAATAATTATTATAATAATATATATGGTAAACATGAATAACATAGATCACATCATTAATTAGTTATTCTTTATTATCATATCTTTTTTATAATATCAAATAACTTACATTAAAACTGTGAATATTTATAACTAATTGTAACAATCATACTATAAATATTTATATACGAAGTATAATTTTATTTTTTATCTACTTAGATAATTTTAAGAATTATATTATTAAATTTTGTAATAATACTTTATTAGGTTAATAATTTAAAATTATTTAGGGTCACAGGAGAAGTTTTGATAAAGCGGAAAAAGACAAACACATATATAATGAGAATTTTTTTATCATGTATTTATATTTGAAGGTTAAGATATTTAGCAACTTCTGAATAATCAGTCTTGCTAAATATATCTTCGGAGAAAACCCTTCTGGAAAACCCCCAATAAAGTCTATGAGTGCAAAGGAGATGCTTTGGGATGAAATTATATTCCTAGAAACGTAATATAAAATAAGACAATGACAAAATACAAGTTGTTCGAGAGTGACAATGTTGGTCGGTGGATAAAGTCTGTATGTGTTATGCATCCCATGAATTTTCTAGGTATCCACAAATTGATTCGGATGGTGCTTAAATACCTTCCCATTCGGAACAAACTTTAATATTTATGCTCTAGTGACGAATATCTACTTTCACATTACTACGTCCCTGACTTGGATACCTTTAGGATTAATCTTGTCGTACAATACTTGGACCATGAATGTTTTAATCCAAATTTTATCGAAGGTATGCCATTTCTGGTGTCTTCTCGATTAGATCCAACTGGCATCGTAGGTTATCTTCATTTTCACCCAAGTTGATATTTCCAAATTTCAAGCTAAGTGTTGTAGTTGCTTTAGGGGAATGTGACGTCTCTCCTTTTATGTTAGGTTTAGGTCAAGAGAGATATCATTAGGAATCGTTTGATGATTAATTATGGAATTTATCCCTAAAATTAATGTGAATTGAGTTTGATCTTATTTTGGATGATATATGTATATATAGAGAGAATTTTGAGAAAATTTATGTGTTATATGTGTAGCTCTTGGATACTTTGATGTTAATAGATCCAAGATGATGCTATAAAGCTAAAAAGTCATGAAGAAAACAAAAAACCAAGTAAAAGAAAGACTCGTAAGTCCACTTAAAGCTCAACAAAAATTCTTGGCCGGATGCTTCTGTCGACTTGCGAAAATCATAACAGCATGACGTAAAACAACACTCAGGGATGGTTCCTTGCATGTGTATGAGTCATCCCAAAGGTGTACCTAGAGTCTTTGCTACAATAAACGCACGTTAAAACCGATTGTTTGGTTTTTAGATTTTATAATATAATTAATGTAAGACTAAAGTGAAAATTATAAAAATTGCATAATATTGAAAGAGAATAAAACTAAAATTCAATTATGTTAGATATATAAGATGAGAGTAGTTTGAGTCTTGCTAGTGATTCCCCATAGTGAAATTATATGTTTTTAAACATAAGGTTGAATTGGTGATTTTGAATGGGTGATGTTAAATTAGTCGGAATCCTATAATAACCCTAAATCCCTTTGGGGTAGATAGGAGCTACATTTTGACATCAGAGACCTCCCTCTAGGAACCTTATAAAAGTTATCTAGTGGTTAAGGGCATACCCTATGTCACTACCCAATTAGCCTAAACCTCTTGGTTCATTGAAGAAAATCAAATGCATACAAAACAAGTTTTGTATTCCGACACCTCTTCCAGATGTAGTCCAAATTCTTACCCGACCCACTAATTGATCAATCTAGTGGCTAAAATATTTCATGCAAGTATATATCCAACGGAACAACAGTTTATTTTAATACGAAGATCCAAACATATGAGAAAACATCAAATTATCAACTACGGTTCATACAACATGCATTTTGCAAGCTATGATAAGTTTTGGTCAAATTAAAAATTTAATTACGAGGTATTAAATAGTCATGAATAGAAATAGACCAAAAAAGTATGAATAATATCACTAAAATAATTGAAATATATTGATATGAATGGTGGAATGCTGAAGGTTTACTTCTTATTATTTCTTTCTTCTTCTCTTATGCGTTTGTAGCTTAAAAATGAGCATGTAACTGTTTCATAACTTCATTTTTCACCTAATATAAGTGTGAAACTATTTTGGTTTGTGGAACCACTTAGATAGGTCAAGAGTGACACAATAATGTTTTCTAGCAATGCTCAATATGGTTAAGTCACTTGACAATATGAGAATACTTTTGTAGTCTCAAATTCAATTCAGACATTTATTTCTCTCACTATGTCCCGACTCAAAGGAATAACTTGAGTTTAAGGGGACTGAGCAAAAACCCTACCAAATTTATGTGGTGACTTTCTCAAGATGGCTCCAACGTTTTATTAGAAATTGCACTTTACTTTTTTAGTTTACTTTGAATTTTTGACTTCTCATCGTTATCTCGGGTTCTCGCATCATCAATACAACAAGGATCTACACTATTAACAAAAAATTAGCGTAAAAAAACTTCAAAAATACCAAAACATCCTAGAATAACAAAGAACTCAAATAACATTACATAATAGGCATAAATCATCATAATCTTAATATATCACAAAAAACGAGACATCAAGACCTTCAACTCAGAAAAAAATTGTCACAACAAATTACAATCCAACAAATCACAAAGGAAGGAACAAAAAATGATTCAAAAACGATACCAAACAAGTCTCATGAAGTAATCCCTAAGAAATAATCCACAAATATGCTTGCCATAAAAATAATAAACATACTATAATGTCAAGGATAAATTAGCTTCACAATGCAAGAAGATGTTGGTTTCACATTTTTATTAATGGTGGCTATTTGTGGTTCCTCGGTCCTCCCACATCGTCTGATGGCGACTACTCCTTTTGTCTCTCAAACATAACCTAACCACATAACTAGCAATATCGAGGTATTCGGGTATAATGTAGGCTTAAGGTAGGGTGCAATATATATAAGGTAATTTAAAGTGGGTTATTCTCTCTCCTCACTATCCGTCAACTAATCTCCCTAGTGCTTAAGTTTACCGTTATAAAGATGTTCACTTAACAAAATTCGTTAAATTTGCTATGTTGACAATATTTTAACCTTACTTGACTAACAATTTTAATCGCATTAGATAAGAAATTTTCAAGATTATGAGAGTTACTTGATCTAAAATTGGAAGGAATGTTTTAACAACGTTCGTGTTTCTCACTCGATTAGAACACTATTTCAAGATTTAATAAAGAGTTGATAAGAGTAATATCTTGAGTAGGAGAAGATCTTTTAGGTACCATCGGAGATCTATATAAAAAATAAAAAAACGATAAAAGAAAGAGTAAAATCCTCAAATCTCGCTCTACTAGTCTTTCTTATTCAAATCTGCAACCATGTTTTCTTATTTATTCTTCATTCACTTTATACTTGACTTATATGTTTATGGAAAAATATTTGATTTTCTACACCGGGGTTAGATATAAACTGAAACTAGGGTTGTTTTAGAAAGAATTATTGTGAGAAGTTGATACTAAATGGAGCAGTATATAATTATTTTGTTGAGTTGGATTTTTTTATTAGTCTCACCAAATTTTGTGCAAATAAGCTTTGGTTGGCTCTAAACCATTTTATTTGTTTTAGTGACGTATTAAAGCGAATTCAGTTTTGCTGAAATTTTAAAATTGTTTGGATTTTTCATGTTTGGATTAAATACTGGAAGAGGTTTTAATTTTAAATTGTGTATGGTGATTTATGATCAGCCTTATCAAGTTTGTATCCTAGTGTTTTAGATAAAATGTAACTTATGATCACAATGATGTTATTGGCAGTGAGTGAGATAAAAGAAAGATGGAGATTTTTTTGTAAAAGTTATGGGTATCAACAATGAGATGTTGTTGTGAGGTGGTTAAGAGTCTACACGCATTACCTTGAGTTGAAGCACAAGTAGGATTATGTGCACAATATTATCACTAGGATAGTGGAGAAGTAAACCTTTGAATAGAGGAAGCTACAAATTATTTGAGTTGGAAAAAGATCTTTTGGAACGGAAAAGATTTAGCCGGACTGCTTTTCCTCTAAGGTGTATTGTTAGATCTACTTGTAACCTTGCGAATTTAACATTAAACTAAATATTGTTAGTTGCGTATATTGTCTCTTCAACTTATTATAAAGGTAATATATATTTTAAAACTTTTCATAAATGTTCACATTTTTAGCGGACGACTATCTTCACAAGAACTAAATGTATGAAAATGTATCACATCATTTTATAAAAAATTTAATATTATTTCACAACTAAAATAAACTAGGTAAAACCCGTGTCTGAAGACACTAAAGAAGAAAATTGTTTTGTTAACAGAAATTGAACACAGGTTCCAAGGGTGAAGGTCAAGGTTAAAGTTAGGTTTCAGGTTTTTCTTTTGTTGCTCATCAAGAAGAAGGTTAGGTTAAGGTTAAGGGTTAGTTTAAGGATAAGGTTAAGGTTAGGGTTAAGGTTTAGGTCAAGGTTAAGGATGAGGTTAATTTTAAGGTTAAAGTTAAGGGTTAAAGTTAAATTTTAAGTCAAGCTTAAGGTTAAATTTAACTTTAAGATTGAGGTTAAGTTAGAGTTAAGGTTTAAGATTAAACGTTTAAGGTTTAACAAAATTCCAGGCTTAAGGTTGAATATTAGCGCGATGATTCTTTATCTGTTTAAGGTTAAGGTTACATTTAAGATGAAAGTTAAGGTTCAAGTTTAAAGTTAAGGTTAAGTTTAAGGTTAAGGTTTAAGGTTTAAGGTTTAATGTTTAAGGCTCAAGGCTCAAGGCTCAAGGTTCAAGGTTCAAGATTAAGGTTAATTTTTAACTTCAAGGTTAAGGTTATGGTTAAGGTTTAGGTTAAACTTAAGATGAAGGTGAATATAAAGGTTAAGGCTTGAGATTCAAGGGTTAAGGTTTAAGGTTTAAGGGTTAAGGTTAATGTGAAGATGAAGATGAAGATAAGCTTGTAAGGTTTAAGGTTCAAGGTCAAAGTAAGGTTTAAGGTGTAAGGTTTAAAGTTAAAGGTTAGGGGTTAAGATTAAAGTTAAGGTTAAGGTGATGATGAAGATTAGGGTTTATGGTTTATGATGTAAGGTTTAAGGTTTAAGTTTAAGCTTAAGTTTAATGTTAAGTTTAGGATTAAGGTTAATGTTAAGGATAAGGTTAAGGTTTAAGTTAAGGTTAAGTTTAAGGTCAAGGTTAGGTTAAGACTAACGCTAAGGATACGGTTAAGAATAAGGTTAATAGCTAAGGGGTTAAGGTTATGGATAATAGGTTGAGGGTTAAGGTTAAGGTATAGTTTAAGTTTAAGGTTAAGGTTAAAGTTAAGGTCAAGTTTAAGGTCAAGGTGAAGGTTAAGGTCAAGGTTAAGGTTAAGGTCAAGGTTAAGGTTAAGGTTAAGGTTAAGGTTAAGGTTAAGTTCAAGGTTAAGGTTAAGGTTAAGGTTAAGGTTAAGGTCAAGGTTAATGTTCAAGTTAAGGTTAAGGTAAAGGTAAAGGTAAAGTTAAAAATAAAGTTAAAGGTTAAGGTTAAGTTTAAGGTTAAGGTTAATGTTAAGGTTAAGTTTAAGGTTAAGGTTAAGGTTAAGCTTTGGGTTTAGGTTTAGGTTAAGATTAAGGTTAAGGTTTGGGTTTGGGTTTTGGTTTGGGTTTGGATTTGGGCTAAGGTTAAGGTTAAGGGTAAAGTTAAGGTTAAAGTTAATGTTAAGGTTGATAGTTAAGGGTCTAAGGTTATGGATAAGGGGTCGAAAAATCGTGTAGGGTAATACATTGCTCCCATATTCTAAATTTGAAAAAATATCTTTTAAAAGTTCAATGTTATTTTTATATAGATACAATAAATGAGAAAATTTATAAAATTAAAAAATTTGAGAGATTTATGAGAAGTATAAAATAATAATGAGAGAAATAAGGGTGAAAGAAATAAAGAATTTTTAAATATTAATAGAAAAAATTAAACTTAAGATAGTCTTATAAAATATACTTCATTTCTGCTATTAAAGTATTAAATATCAATGTGTTGTAATTTGGTTGTAAAAGTCCAAATCGGATTTGCCCAATTGTTCTTAAGTGTTTCAAAATATTATTATTATTTTTATCTCCACCATATATTTTAATTAATTTCCTTCATTAGATTTTTGAAAAATCGTGTAGAATACACTGCTCCCATATTCCTAATCTAAAGAAATATTCTTTTAAAAGATCAATGTTAAGTTTTTATTTAGATATAACAAATGAGAAAATAAAAAAGTTAAAATTCAAAAAGATTTATGAAAAGAATAAAAAATAATAAGAGAAATGTGATTTAAGGTTTTTTTTTTCAAAATATAATTTTCTTTATTAAGTAAATAAAGATTAGTTAATAGTACTAATGATAAGTGGGGCCAGAATCAATCTTGGACACCACTTATGTTTAGCCAGATTAAATCCTGGCCACCACTTATGTTTAGCCAGATTTAAACCTGGCCACCACTTATGTGGGTAAATTTGGACCGTAGAAAAAGTTTCGAAATATAATATAGATGTAAAGTAATTAAAATATCTTAATGGACAAGTGGTTAAGGCAAACAAGGTAGATGCATTATTTGAAAATAAATTTTACTTGTATGAATATGGAAAAAGATGAATTTGAGAAGGAGATATTTGATCCCTTTGGCACCTAAGCTCTCATACTTTTTTAAGTTATGAATTGATCTTGACAAAGGCAATAAGATGATACAGTGTAGACCCCCCATGCAGATGTAAAGAATGCATTAAGATATGTAAGTCATTTGTTTCTGGAGATGTGATCTAAGTATAAGCGATTGGCTATTAATTTCTGTCTTGTTATGATAGGTGGCGTACATGCAGCTGTTGGGATAGATCGAATGATCTATAAAAGGGTGGGGGTTATTTTATTGTTTAGTAAAATGAAGTCTTTCTTTGTTAGTGATATTAAATTTTGTGCAGATTTGTCTTGTTTGCATTTTACTTAGTTCATATAGTACCCCATAAGAGCTTAGTCAAGACCCTTAAAGAGTTGTTGAAGATTTGTCTACCGAAATGAAAATACTTAAGTGTGGGGGTGTTTGACAAAGGTAAGGCTACCCTACTTCAAGAAACTCACTGTAGGATTCAAGACCACATGTTCATTTTTCATAGGATATGCGCAAGATAGTTTTGCATATAGTATCATATTCATAGACGATAATTCTATTTGTGAATCTAGATATGTTGACTTTGTTGAACACATATTTCCTTATGAAAATACAAATGATTTTAATACTTATTTACCTGCTAAAACCATATACTCAAATATTGATGTGACTTTGTTTGATATTAAACCCTACCCTTTAAATTCTTTTAGTCTTAATAGTATTCCCGAGGATGGCCCTAGGATAAGTATGAGGCTTAGGATCAAGTCATGTTTTGGACTCGAATTATTACTACTTTTATGATTCGGGGTTTCAGATAGACATGCTACGTGAAGAAGTTGTCACTTTATCTCTTATGGAGAAGACCCCTAAAATTTTTAATGAAGCTAGAAAATTAGTAAGCGCTAGTTTTTGGAAATAGCCCATTAATATTAAACTTGTATTTTAAGAGAATTAAAGATGATATTATCATTTAGATGGAGATATAAAAGCCACATAGACCATGCATTCACTTTTTTGAATAAATTCAGCAATGTCACTACCTAATTTACTAGGAGTAGCTAGTATAAAAACGATTTTTCACGTACAGTGTTGCTTCTATTAGGTAGATTAGACATTCTTTCTTTAGATTTTTCTATGATGTATTTTCATCGCGAATCAATAACTAACTCATCTTCTACACTACTCGAACTGATGTTATAATACTTATTACTTTTCTTTTGAACCCATATTTGTCTACCCTTCTTTTTCTTAACATTGAGACATTTTTAAATAGTTTGTCCATACACTTTATTTAACTTATCGAGCATAGGATTCTAGTTATACACTAAATAAAATTCCTACAAATCATGTAAGAATACATCAATTTGCAACTTAATAGACAATTCTTCTTTCATGTCAACTTCCACACAAACCCTTGCATACCAAGTCTAGATTTACACTCATTATTAGAGGCCATTTATAAAGTCACTCAAATTACACTTGAATTCTAATTCAACCCGTCTTTGGTCCACCAATCCATTGAGATATTTTTAAACATGACCCAAAGGGGTATGTTACTACAATCCATACTTTCAAACTATATTCATCTTTCAAAAACCTCTAAGAGAAGAGGTTTACCATTAATGTGCTGCATTTTTAAAAAAATATTGTACAATACATATCTTTGGTGTATTTGAAAACAAACATGCCTCCAATTGATCATATTTTGACATTACCATACTTTCTCTATTGATATTTGACAAAGTTACCCACCGAATAGAAAAGAGATATGTAATTTATGAATTGTCCTACTAGACCATAATTTTACACCAATATCAATCACATAGAGATGGAATATTATTATTATATTCCCTTATATTTGACTAGTTTATGGAAATTAAGTTACATATTATTCTCAATTTGCACATCAAATAACTTTTTTCACCTTTCGTTCACAATATTAATGGGATCTAGTGAATTCTGTAGATTGACTATATTTAGACATGACTTAACTAATAAATTCAATCACATTAGATATGAAATTCAAAATTTGGAGAGTTGACTTTATTCAAACTTGGAAGGAAAACTCTAACAATATTTGTATTACCCACTCGACTAGAACACGAACCAGAGAGTTAATTATTAGTCGATAAACATCTCATGAGTAATATCTCGAGTAGAAGAAGATTTTTTTAGGTACCATCAATAAACGGAACAAAAATAAAAAAACGAAAAAATAAAAAGTAAGATCCGCAAAATCACGCTCTAATAATCCATATTTTTTTACAACATTTTTTCTTTAGTACTTTTTTTTTTCTTTTTTTTTTTTCTCAAATTCATCATCATTTTGCTTTCTTTTTCTTGATTTTAAGTTTATTCATATCATTATGTGAATAAACAAAAATTCAGATTTTTTATTCAAATTTTCATCTATCCTTTTTTATTTTTTCTCCAATATCACTTAATTTTACTTATTTTTTTTGTGGGAAAAGATTTGTTTTTCTTCAGTGAATTAAGTTATAAACTGAAATATAGTTTTTCTTATATATATATATATATATATATATATATATATATATATATATATATATATATATATATATATAAATTATTTTGCTAGTTTTTTACTGTATTTAGCGGTATATTTTTCTTTTTTAGTGAGTGGTACATTTCATTGATTAGACTCACCAAATTTTGTGCAAATAAGCTTTGTATGGATCTAAATTCTTTGAATTGAGTTAGTTAGATATTAATGTGAATTGAGTTTTGCTGAAATTTTAAAGATTGTTTGGAATTCTTAACGTTTGAATTAAATAATGGAAGAGGTTTTGATTTGAAAGGGAGTAGGTGATTCATGATCGGCCTAGTCAAGACTGTAACAGAATGTTTTAGATTAAATGTAGGTGATAATACAGTGATGTTACTGGCAGTGAGTTAACTAAAAGAAAAGTAGATAGAAATTCATTTAAAAAGTAATGGGTATCAACAATAAGATGTTGTTGTAAGGTGGTTGAGAGTCTAAGGAACAAAGAATTTACACTCGTGATCTTGAGATGAAGCACATATTATCACTGGATTTGGAAAAACATCTTTTAAAATGGAAAAGATTTAGCAGGCCTGCTTTTTCTCTAAGTTCTATTGTTAGAACTACTTGTTGCCTTGCGAATTTAACACTAAACAAAATATAGTTAGCTGTGTAAATTGTCTCTTCAGCTTTATATTTAAGGAACTGATGGATATTTGATTTCTTTGGCACCTAACATGTCATACTTTGTTAAGTTATGAATTGAGCTTAACAAAAGAAATATGAATGTGATGTTTACTAATAAATCTTAAGATGATATTTTCGTTTATTCATTAATTTCCATGGCACGGAAGAAGACATACAATTCACTTGGAAGCATATGGTGTAGACCCCACACACAAATGTAAAGAATGCATGCAGATATGTAAGTTGTTTGTTTCTCGATATTGGTCCACTTAATGGGATGTGATCTGTATTAGGTATTGGCTATTGATTTCTGTTTTGTTATGACAGGTGGCGTACATGCAGCTGCTGGGATAGATCGATGGATCTATAAAAGGGTGGGGGTTATTTACTTGTGTAGAAAAATTAAGTCTTTCTTTGTTAGTGATATTAAATTGTGCAGGAAATATGATGCAAGGTAATGGTTCAAATGCTATGGTGTCCATGCGAGAAGAAGATGATTTTAATCTGCTGCAAGACCACCCTTTACTTCCCGAGAATATCCTCACACCTATCATGTCCATTCCAACAGAAAATCCAGCTGTTGCTACTTCTAGTAAAGGGAAGAAGAAGAAGAATAAGAAGAAGAAAAAGAAGAACAAATCCCCTAATCTTGAGAGAGTCAATTGGACAGCTGTAATGGTTAGATTATTAATTACAGCTGTTTCTTGCATCAACAAAGAGATTTCTACATCAACAAAAAACGTCAGTCACTTAATGTGGAAATCAATTTCACAGGTTATTGCTGAAAGAGGATTTCGTGTGTCGCCTCAGCAGTGCATAGACAAGTTTTCTGAAATCTTTAGCAAGTACAGACGTCTTAATGAGATCCTCGGGTGGGGAACCTGTTGCAATGTTGTTGAGAATCCATTGCTCTTAAAATCAATGGATCACATCCCACAAACTGCTAAAGACGAGGTTACGAAATTTCTCAATTCTAATGATTTATACTATGAAGAGATGTGTTCTTGCCTTAACAACAATAGGTTGCATTTACCTCCTGACACTAAGCTGCAGCGTGCTTTGTTATTGGCTTTCGAAAAAAACACCAGGGAAGAGAATCAATGTGAAAGTCAGATCCAGGCACAAGCAAAACCATTGGAGTTGAAGGGAGCCATGAAAGACGAGAGGAGTGAACTGGAAATTCTTCGCTTGGAAAATGAAAAACTGAAGCTTCAGAATCAAATTTTGGCACTCCAGTTGAAGCAAAAGGAGACAATTGGTGGCACTTCCACTACCACTACCACAACCTACCTACATCAACTTTAAGATTTATTAGCTTTATTACACCATGCTCTGTACTGTATTTTCTCTTGATTCTCTGTATTAATTAAGGTTCCTAAACTTTCTATTACTATAAATGCAATCTAGTAAAAAGACAGGCATAAAAAATCCTTTCAACTAAGCATATGAATGAAAATATATTACTTCCCTAACCTAAAAATTTCGCGAAAATCGTGGAACTCGTTCTTACTCAATAAATAGAGTACATGTGGTTTTATCTTTGTCCCTGGATGGTTGATACTATCAATATTTGAAAAAAATACTTTTAAGTTTTTTAATTGTTTCTATGTCACAGTTAATTATTTTTCTAATTTTTTTGTCAAATAGTTAGTCAATGTAAGTAAATAGCTATTAACGATTTGGATAATATTTTAAATATTTACATTATTTTTTTACATTTATATTTTACTTTTTGTTCACTAGAATAAGAAAAATATGGATAAAAAATAAAAAAAATGAAACCAAATTGTTATTATTTAAAAAATAATAATATTTAATAAAAAAAAAACTTTGCACCGAATTGGTATGACTAGGTATTTGTATAAATAGAAAAAAAAATTGATGGTGTCACAAAATTATAAGATAAATGATCCAAAAAATCATTGTAAAAATAGAGATTGCCAGCGGCCGGGTGAGCAAAAGGTAATAGTAATTTATTTTAACTTTTCTATAATTTCATTCTTTTATTATTAATGGTTTTTTTGTAAAAACACTTGTACTAAACTAAATAACAATACATTTTTTTATCAGAAAAACAAAAAAAGTAAAGACGCCACGAGGGTTATTGAAATAAGGTGGTAACGTACCGGATGGGTTGAAACTATCATGTCCTGTCATCCAAGTGTCTTCGAGGGTCAATTTAGAGGCCTTACATGTGAACTAGTTAAGATATGGTATAAAATTTATTTTGAATATGCGTATGAAAGATATTATGTTCCTTATGTAACGTTAAAATTTTGTGACAATCGTGGAACTCCTTAGTTACTCAATATGAACTTGACACATCATAAGTGCTTTATTTTTCATGATTGTCGTTTTTGTAATAATTTATGAAGAATCTCTCGAGAAATTATATTCCTTAGTGATAAATATCAAGATTAAAATCTGTTTGCTTCATTGTGAATATCTACCCTACTAGCATGCGCATTCTATTAAAAAATTCAAATATTGTTAATCTAGTGCCTGCTTATAATATATGTTTCATACAGTCATTGAATAATAAGTAGATATCATACCGAAATCTATGATTTTAATGTAACAATCTACAGTTTTTTACATTTTTGATAAATATCACATATAAAAAGCTACAAAAGCATTTTAGTCGGCACTTTTTGAAGATGTTCTGGATTCGTATGAAAGGGTAAATACACTAATAACCTTATATCTTTTCCCTTTTAAAGTTTCTAATATCCTCATTTTTTGAAAGCAACCCTTTAGATCCTTTATCTTAGTGTTAATGGATGGTGAATCGAGTTTTCCAGTCTCAGATTGTATGCAACGTAAGAATATAAGTTGACAAAATGATTGTAAAAATCAACACGTTTGTGGAAGACCTACTCGATCTCGCTGAAATATTCTACGTAATGAGAAGCGTAGGTATTCGATTAAATCCCACGAAGTGTTTGTTTAGGGTAAATTCTGGAACGTTCTTTGGGTTCAATGTAAGACATTGGGGAATCAATGCTAACCCAAGCAATAAATATAACATCCACAACATGAACCACCTGGAAAAATCAATAATTTACACTCTTTGAGGGGGAAGGTCGCGACCTTCAGCAATATTATGTCAAAATCCGTTAAACATCTTGCTTAATGGTTTAAAACATCAAATCAATATCTAAGACAGGTTTCGTAGTGCAATACATACTCTTAAGGAGCAACCTAGAAAAACCTTCACTCAGTTTCTAAGAAATATTATCGCGTCTAATACGTACGACTAAGAACCAACCTATTTAAAACCCTTGACTAAATATTTTAAGATAGGTTGTCGAGTGAAGTCTGTCGAGTTAAGGGTCACCTTAGAAAAACCTCGATTCAATTTATATGACCAGGTTGTCAAGTACAAGGCATAAGCCAAAGAGGCCACCTTGGTTTTACTAAATCCCAAGAAAAGGTTGTTTAGTAAACTAAACGAGGTAGTCTGTTAATCTGTAGAGTAGATAAAAGAGGTCATTTGAATAAAAAATCAACTCCACCTTCGCCATGGGGTGGTCGAGTAACTGATAAAAAATGATCTTGACAATTATTTCATAAAAGAAAACCTCAAACCCATCTTCACCAAAGGATGGTTGAGTAACCTATATAATATAGATCATTGTGATGAATTTATAAACTAAAACCCCGTCTTCACCTTTACCAAGGGGATGATTAGTAACTTATAACATATAGATCTTTATGATTATTTTATAGAATAAAACATCGACTCCAGCTTTTTCAATGGGTGATTGAGTAACCTATAAAAGGGAGATCTTGACAATCATTTTAGAAACTAAAACCTCGACTCCACCTTAACCAAATGTGGGTCAAGTAACTTATAGAAAGGTTATTAGAATGATCACTCATATATTAGAAAAGATCAACCCTTTCCTTAGTAAAGAGGTCCTCAAGTAAAGCCGAAGGATTTAATTATCACCTCGTTAAAAAAAATCAATCCCACCAACACAAAGGGATTATCAAGTAAAATTAAATTATTTTATCTTGAGTTATCATCCACATAAATTAAACTTCGATTCTACTATTTCATTAAGATTGTTGAGCAATTTTAAAGGGCTAGATCATCGTGATCCCTTCATGGAAATGTACCCGATAAAACACATCGAGGCTCAAAGCATCTGAACAAATTATTCCAAAACGAGAGGAAAAATCCCTAGCTAGTTAGGTCAAAACTAATATTTTCAATAAATAGATGAAAGATCATACATATCTAACGTAAAAAATAAATCATGAAAGACGTCGCCAATACAAAGAGTCCAACCCAGCAGGCCATTGAAAAATTCTATATTCTAGGGATCATTTTACTGTCCCTCAACACACCGGATATCATGTTAGTTGGGAGCCACAAAAGCTTTGAAACGTATGGATGAAGGAGCCAGTGACACGTATGGATGAAGGAGCCAGTGACAGGGGAGTTCCGAAAAGAAAACTGAGGGGGAAGGCCAAAACTCTAAGGAGTAAAGTACTCGTTTCTTCGTAGAATTTATAATATGTTCCTCCATCGTAGAGGGACAATTAAGAACTAATAAGTATTCATGTCAACAATTCCATAGGCACAATAAGTTACTGGACTTCTAGGATAAGCATGGGCCATTAAGCCAACATCCCTTTGTTATCGATAGGACAAATTTTACCACTTAGATTTTTTCATGAATTTAAGTGATGTATAATGTATTGATGTTATTAGGAGAATTTTTAATATGATGAATATCAATTTAAAAGAGGAGACAAATGATTTAAAAAATCTTTAGGCCCATTATGTTTTGTTTTTCGTGAAACAGTTAACCATTTTTCTAATTTTTTTGCTAAATAGTTAGTCAATACCTCATTAGTGTCACGTCAATACTCAATTACTAGTTGGATAATATTTTAAATATGTACGTATTTTTTATTTATATTTTATGTATTTTCACTAGTATAGTAAAAAAATGGATAAAAAAATGAACAATAATTAAACAAATTATAATTATTATTAATAAAAATTTAAATCAAATAAAAAGAGATATTATCCAACATTCTCAAGGATCATATCGTTCAATATATACTTCAAAAAAAAATTAGAGAATTTTTTTATCACCATTACAAAAAAGCACATCACATGGTAAAGCTCTAACAACCGAATTGACAACACGAATAGAAATCGTCCTAATACAAGTAGTTCGAACAATTAAGAACAATATATATGTTCCTCCATCGTAGAGGGTCAATTAAGAACTAATAAGTATTCATGTCAACAATTCCATAGGCATAATATATATATGTTGTTCCTCTACAACCTATTATGGTGTCACTAACTTTACTACCCAAGTCTTTAAGTCAACTCTTCCCTGAAAGGGTGGAGGATAAGGGGAAGGGTTCCACTAGCTCAGTTAGAAAATAAATAACGACTATATGCAGACTTAAACCTAGGGACTGTAATTATATTTAAGACGTTGTCATTGAACTTATACTGGTTAGGAATATAAATTAATCATTCATAAAGCAATAAATAAATTATATAAGCAGCCCATACTACCTACATATATTTATACACTAGAAAATAATAATCACGTTAGAAGGATATTGTTGTCTCCTACTGGTAATACCCAGAAACACCGAACCTACGACACACTGGCCCGGGAACTCTCCCTCACATGCGCCATGTGGGAATACATCATGACAATCGTGCTAGCACGTCCAATCCCCATGTCGTCAAGTGTAACACTATTGTATCATGTCAAATGATCGATACCAATATCAAATATCAAATATGAAAGGACTAAGTATGTTGCTTCAACAACGATAATAATTAACAAATAAATTAATAGACGATAAAGTAGGTCGTGTTATCCAAAATATACAATTAATCAATGATAACCAAATAATATAATTCAAATTATTAATATCACAAAGAGATATAAATTATCGAATTAACTATATTACTTTATAATTAATAATAGTGTTAATAACCTCCATATTAGACATTATTTATATCTCTCGCCTATTTATAAATATAACCGATTCAAGTAGGTTCTTTCTAAAACTATTTTCAAGTATTCTCCTTTTAGTCTTGCATTATTTATTTGTAAATTCGTTATAATAGTTATAGAGTTGATATATTTATTTGACTATTGAGTATATATGGTAGTGTTTTTCTTGTTCTCTATCATTAGACTAGTGTAAGGATATATCAATATATATATATATATATATATATATATATATATATATATATATATATATATATATATATAGAAATAAGTGAACTCATGTTTATTACAGAATAAAAGATACATCCTAAAATAATTGAGTTTCAGAAATCATGTTAATTCAAATACTAAGACATGTGAAGCTTAGCATATATTTAATGTAATTGATTCAAATTGCAAACACCATAACTAAATACGTATGTAATAAATCCTATTAGTGTGAATATAGTGAAAAATGGTACCGACGACATGGTGGAAAGGTGAGTGTGAAGAAGGGAGAATAGTACTCGAGCGGCAGTAGGGTGGAAAGGGTAGTGTAAAGATGGTGGAGAATGGTAAATGTGATTATGTTTAATTAAGGAATAAATTTTTTTTTCTTTATGTGTTTAGATTATTTTTTCCTTAAAAAGAAAATTTAATTAATAAATATAGATTTACCACCACTTAATATTAAAACATTTGGACCATAGATAAATCTTTATTTTGTAGTATATATATATATATATATATATATATAATATTGAAGAAGGGCCAACGGCCCGAAATGTCTCCAGTTTTTCTCCACATTTTCTAGCCTTTGGATTAAATTTCAATCATTTTCAGCCTTTAGATCGATTATAATTAAAGGTCCAGATTATCCAAATTCAATCCACGGTTTAAAATATGTTGATGTCTCCTCTATATTTTTCAGCCCTTGGATTATATTGGGCCTTTTTATTATTAATTTAAATTAATTGTGAAAAAAATCACTTCGCAATCACGTCTCACCTTCTTTCTTATCACACTCTCTCCGCCGCATTCATACTCAGGTCTCAACTTCCCACCAAGCCACTGGAACCGATCTCCACCGCCATCATCAACCGGTACGTCTCACCCGTTCACCTCCCCGGCTTGACTATTCACACTTCTATTGCCATCCTTCCCACCCCAAGCCGCTCTCCTACACGGCTGCACAAGAAAACCTCCTCCACTCGGCGGGGACCATTCTTTACCTTTATCAACTCTTGGCGAAGAACCCAAATTAAGGTAAAATTGAAATTATATTTAACCTAATCTCACCAGTAAATTATCTGATTTAAATATACTTATTACAATTGGCTAGGCCATCAACAATTGAAGAACCAAATTGAGGTTACAGTGATGATTACAGATGATGTCTATTATTATTTTATACTAATCCTACAATGGTACGTAATCTCATAATTTTTACAATTTTTTAGAATTATCTAATAACAGTCGTGCTGTTTATTATAGTTTTTTACTAATCCTAGAATGGCCCATTTATAACAATCATCAGTGTTATTTATTATATCTTTATATTAATCCTACAATGGCATGTTGGAAGCCATTTACCTTATAAGAAGTGATGCTCTGTATTACCTTATCTTCACACTCACCTTCCCTGATCAAGCTGTTCTCCTGCATAAGAAAACCACCGCCATTCTGGGACCATTCTTCATCATAATCGACCAAATTAAGGTAAAAAATTGAAATTACTTTTAACCTAATCTCATCGTTTACAATTTTTCAGAATTATCTGATTTAAGTATATTCATTAAATATACTTTTACAAATCTAACAATAGCATTTTTTTGGTCAAAGAAATCCTACAATGGCCATTAACTTTTTATGTTGGAGTAAGACCATGTCCAACAGATGCTATATTCATTTAAACGCTATAAAATTAAAATTATGCAGGAAATAAGCAACTTTATTAAATTTTTTAATTGTGATTTTTGATTCTTTAATTGTGTTTTTTGCAGGAGGGTTTTAACTCATGGAATTTCTAGAAAACACCATTGCCAAATATTGATTGCAATGTAAATTCACCTGTTTTTGGATACTGCAGGACTAATGGTGCAATTCAAAAGTTAAGGTCTTGCGATTTTTTAATTCTATTAATTGGTCTATTAATCGCAGTGTAAATTCACCTATTTGTGGATACTACAGGGACTAATGGTGCAATTCAAACTGGCTAGACCAACATCTCTTCGAGTCAATATTCGGGCAGTAAGTTAAGGTTATAATAAAACTTAGATTCTTCGTGTAACTATTCAATCTTTATAAAACTTGGTTCGTAGGTAGCACAATATGCATCTGAAGATGGAAATGGAATATCTGCTTGCAATAGTGTTGATCAATGTCTAAGGTAATCTGCTTTAAAGATTAATTTATTTTTTCTTTTGATAATCTTTTAACTAATTATAAGTCTATTGTAGTTGTTCAACTAATTTCTTAATAATGCCATCGATCTTCTACTTTGTATTACTCCCCTTCTCTTTTCTCCTGGTTGTGAAATTCTAACTTTGTTTTCTCATTAAATTTGCAGGTTTTGTTTTTGGTGTGAAGAATGAAACTCATGACAAAGGTTATATTTTATTATTAAATATCGCTAAATTAAATTCTTAAATGTTGTTTACAATACCCATCTTGCAACTGATTTGGGTTCATCTTTGACAGGATAGAGAATAATGTAAGTGTGGCAATCACTTGCGAGCAAAAAATGAGTTGCTCAAGAATATTGGGCAACCAAGCAATAGGTAAATCGATCAGTCTATAGTCTATTTTTCAATATATGTTTCTCTTATTGTTGAACTATTCCTGAGCTTTTCATTGAGATCCTACTATTAGTTGTCTTCTTTTGGGTCAAATTGTGTATGTTACTTTTATGTCCAAGTTCACATTACAGGGGCTTTCACGTGATCAGCATATAATCCACAATTTAGGCTCGGTATTCTCTGCTGTCATAGAAAATCTAAAAAGGAAAATTAGGAAAAACTCATTTTACATTGTAAATTCAAAGTGTGATTCAAATATTTAATAGATTAGTTTAGACATGTTTAATTATATTATTATTGATCCCTAATTTTCAAAATCTTTTGTAGAGCGTTTGATGTTAATTTTTCTAATTATTTTATATTTTTTTCAGGAAAGTGATTGACAGCACACAACAAGGTTATATTTTAATGGTAAATTACTCTTTTTTTTTAAAAAAATTATTTTCCTTCCAGAGTTTGGTGATGGTTATTCTGTGAAATAGCAAATAACATGTATCACAAAGTTTATTACAAAGATAGTTTCAATTCTGAATTCTTGCTTAATCATTATAAACTTAAATATTGTAAAGTTGACATTTTCTGGATCATATTTTTCTTTTTTGTTCAGGAATTGATTAAGAATTCTATATCACATATTTTACTAAAGAAGCACACGAAACAATGAAAGAAATGGAACTAACACGGCCTTCCTGATTGGTACCGATCGAATCCAAATCGGTCCCTATCAAGATCATGTGGACTGGTCCTACAATACAAACGTAAACCTAAGATAAATTTTGTGATTAACGATTTTTTCATGTTTACGGTATGGGAAGAGAAATCAAGATTAATATTTTGTACATGACTTATATGGAATCTCCTTATCGGACGAGATGGGTTTAATCATAAATGGTCATCAAATATGTTTTTTTGCAATATTCTCAAAGAGTCACAGAATTTAAGGAGCATTTAATCTCTCACCATTTCGCCACGCATTCATATTCCTTCTTTGCTTCCCCAACTATAAATAATTCAAGTCGATCTCTAAGCAAGTAACAAAAATTTTCTCATCATTATATTAAAAATTAGAGATAATAACCAAGAAGTTTTTAACTTTATACTTTTATCTTTAGAGTTAAATTTTTTATTCTCAAAAATTCATAAATATTATTATTGTGATATGAATTACTTATTATATTCCTACTTAATAAATTAATAGGAAAAAAATTCTTAAAAAATAATTCTTGAATAGAATAAAAAGTAAACTAATATCAATTTATATATATAAAAGAAATAAAAAATCTATACTATTTGAATCTAATAATATATCATTCACATTATCTATTATAAATGATTAGAGTGATATCTATTAGAAATGATTAATGACTACAATTTTATTTATTTATTAATCCAACCATACTGTGTTTGGATTGGTTTCTATACATGTGACAATTATTGTACATATATTTTAAAGGTTTATAGATGGATGTATCAATTATGAAAGATTATTTTTTAAAATAGTTCTGATTATATTATTTTTATATAAAGTAATACATATATATCAAATTCTTATCAGATAAATGCTAATAATAGTTGTACAAAACTTTCTTTTTTATTGTAATATTTTTTTAAATTTTTAAAATTTGCTAATTTCTTCTAATTAGATAGTGCTTTAAGTAATATTTTTTCAAACATTTGAAATTTTCTAAAACAGTCTATTTTGTTGATATTTATTATTATTATATTAAGACAACTTTTTCAGTCCCCGATTTAAAAATAAGATTATAGTTTCAATTTTTATTACATAAGAGTATATTTTCGTTGATCGATTTATAGTTTATGTAGCCGTTTGTACAAAATATATCTTATCTTTTGTGCTTGGTGGAATTTTTACACTACTCCGCGTCAAGCTTCTAGCGACTACACGAGTAGTCGCTAGAATTTAAAAAAGTAGTCGCTAGATGTGGGATCAAGGTTCTAGCGACTACAAGTAGTCGCTAGAAATTAGTCGCTAGAATCTTGTCGTTAGAACGTAACCCTTACGACTACTGGGCAATACGTAGTCGTTAGAGCTTGGGTCCATATTAACGACTACGTAGTAGTCGCTAGAGAACGCCATTACTAGCGACTACTTTGTAGTCGACAATAGTGGACAACACTAACGACTACAATGTAGTCGTTAGTTACTAATGATTTGGCGACTACTATTATTATTCTTTAACGACTACAATGTAGTCGTTAATAATAATTTTTTATTTTTAAAAAAAAATAAAAAAACACAATTTTCGAATTTTTTTTAATTGCATTACTGTAATTAAAAAATATTCGAAAATCATATTTTTTTATTTTTTTTTAAAAATAAAAAATATTAAAATAATAATAAAATTAACAATTCTAAATAATTAATTTAATTAAAATATAAAATTAACAATTCTAAATAATTAATTAAAATATAAAATTAAACCAAATTCAAACCCGGTCAAGCCAGGTCAAAGTCAAACCTGGTCAAGCCAGGTAAAAGTCACCAAACATTAAATCATTACATAAGTCACCAAAAAAAGTAATAAAGTCTTAATACAAACCCAAATAATCCGAATAGTCTCAAAATAAAATAATTAAAACATCACTAAAATCCTCGGCGTCTATAGAGGTCCTCCTCATTCCCGGGCACGTAATCATCTTCATCCAAATCAACATCCATATCAACATCTTCACCGCTGCTACTACTATCATCGTCTGAGTCTTCTGAGTCATCGCTAGGAGGAGTGGGGCCCGCACTCATAGGCTGGAAGGGGGCCTCGCCTTTATCCGCCCTCAACTGATTAATGTATGCGATGGCATCATTCACAGTAGCCATCGAGAAAGCTGCAGGCGCGGTGCTAGTAGAATCTTCAGGGCGGGGGAAGGGGGCAAGACCGCTGGACACTCGGAGCTCGTTAATAGCCGCCATCATCTCCTCGTGTTGCTCGTTCCGGGCTGGAGTAGTCTTAGCCTTGTTCTTCGATTTTCCCGGACGGCCAATGCCCGGAATAAAGCTCCTCTTCGGTGACCCAACCTCCTTCGCGGTCTTCCTCACGTAATCGACTTGCTCCTTCTGACTCATTCCTCCCCAATCGCCTGACTCTGATTGACTTTGACTCACCTTCTCCTTCATCGCGTCCTTGAGCAATTTCTGTTACATAAAAAACAATATATCAATTAAATTTGATAATAAATGAAAAAAATAATTAAAACAATCTAATAAAGAATAACTTACATCGGCTCTTTCGTACCCCACCGACCTCCACTCTTTCGTCTTCTTTGTCTTCCCCACCACCTCGTAAAACGCACCCATAGGCGGAATCGGGATGTCTTGTTGGGTAGACTCGTCCCTTATCACCAGATGCCCTCCCGGGATTAATTCTTCACCCTGTTTCAATAAAATAAAGAATATTCAAAATAAATTATAAATTAATAAAAAAAATTACTTAAATAAAAAATTACCTCGTATAGCATATCCCGAGTTCGGGAATACCTCCTCGACCCCGCTCCACTCTTGTTTTTCTGCTTTTCTCGATTCTTTTTATTCTCTTTTGCTTGATTCTGAAAAAATATAAAATTCAATTATTATTACAAACTATTATAATTTTAAATATATACTAAAATTAAAAATCATCAAGATTTTACCTTAGCTTTTCTTGAACTCCAATACTCGCAGCACTTAGCCCACACCTCATCTGACAACCAATCCGGCTTTATACCCTTTTTCCAATAATACTTCTTCACGTTGTATTTGTAATCCTTAAACCTCATCCTCATTGTATCGTCCAAATTCCCAAAAATCTTGTTACAATCTTTCCTCTTTTTCCAATCATTTATGTTAAAATATTTCTGTAAAAAAAAATACATTATTTAAATTTAAAAAAGAATAATAAATTAAGTTAAAAAATAAATTAACAGTTAAATTAAATACCGATAATCTCTTAATAACAGCTTTTTTGTCCGCCTCCGGCGCCTTTCTCCAAAACGGGTGATAGGGCGGAATCCTCTCTCGTACTGCGATTCCAATAACTTGAGAAACGTGGTGCCCGTACTTGCCCGAAGGACTCCACGTGTCGTCTAACGCACAAAAGTTGACTGGCAAAGGCCACCCAACTTCCTTCAATGCCTTCATCGCAGTCTTCAAGGCACCTCCACCCCTTGTTCTCCGTCTAGGGGGATCTGTTTTAACATTAGATTAATTATTTGTGACTATTTTTTGACAAAGTATTTAACTGGATTTGTTTATTTACCTGGCTGGTTTGCACAGTCGGCTAGGTTCCGGTTAGGATTCCGGCTTGGGTCCCTATCCCCACCGTCCCCTCCGTGGTGTCGTGACATCACATCGGCCATCTACCAATTTATAGATTAATTAAAATACGGAATAAAAAATAAACATAAAAAATACTAAATTATTACATCACAAAAAATAAAAAACATGAAAATAAAATTAAATAAATTATTACAATCATAAATAAAATAAACTAAATTCCCTATATTTTTTTAAATTGCATAAAATTCCCTTTATTTTTAAAAAATGCATAAAAATCCATATTTTATTTGTTAAAAATTCCATACATATTCCTATATATTTTTTTAAATTGCATAATAGTCCTTATTTAATTTTTCTAAAATTGCATAAATATTTTTGTAAATTGCATAAAAGTCCCTAAAGTCCATATTTAATTTTCTTAAATAGCATAAAAATGCCTAAATATTTTTAAATGTCATGAAAGTCCATATGTAGTTTTAAATTGCATAAAAGTCCCTATCATAATTTTTTTTTAATTGCCTAAAGGTCCCTAAGTTATTTTTAACACAATTTTTAACACAATTTCATTCTAACACATTTTTTAACATAATTTTTGCACTTTTAAGCATCAAAATTTACTAAGAATGATAACAAAAATTAACAAAAATATCAATAAATCATCATAATTAATTTATCATCATAAACCATGAATTACATGCTCAAAATAACAAAAATGAATCACTAATAACACCTACTATATTCGGATTTAACAATCATACACCAAAAAAATGGAAAAAATTTAATTAGCTTTCAAAAACTATTTTTTTAAGGGTTTTAACATCAATTTTTCGTTTAAACAATTCATAGAACACTCTAATTACACCCTACTATATTCGGAATTAATAATAACATTTAATCATCAAAGAAAAAAAACCAAAAAAAATTGACATGAAAATTAAAAATAAAAAATTGGTTGAAATACTAACCTTTTTGGATGAAATTGGAGTTGATTTGGTGTTGAATCCATGCCATTTAGATTCGGATTGAAACACAAACAAAAAAAATTTAATTAGAAATGTAAAAATGGAGGAAAAAAGCTTAATCTAAGAGTAAAAATGGAATAGAATGATAAATGGTGTTGGATTTGCTTACCTTTGTTGAAGATTTGATGCTAGAATCGGCCCTTGGAGTGGTTTTTTAATGGAGCTCTCGTTTTTTTGAGTTTTGGAAGAAAGAATAAGACTGAAAATGGAGCTCTCGGGTTAGATATAGGGTTTTTTTTCTAGCGACTACTTTTTGTAGTCGCTAGATCAAAAAAAGTAGTCGCTAGAATGAATATTGACCACGTCAACGAGTCTTTAGCGACTACAATGTAGTCGCTAGAGTGAAAAGTAAAACGCGTGTACATTGAGGGGGCGGGAAAACTGACCGCCATGGGTTTGGGGAATTTATTTCGACGTCTAGCGACTACATTGTAGTCGCTAGTGCTAAAGAATCATTAGCGACTAGTTCATGTACAAGAACTAGTCGCTATAAGTTAAATGTAGTCGCTAGATAATTTTTTTTTTTTTTTAAAAATAAACTAAACACTAAACAATTATGCAATATTTTAATTCAATACCAAATAAACATTTAAAATAAACTAAACACTAAACAATTATGCAAGTTTCGAGTCAAAGTTAAGTGTTTCGAGTCAAAGTTAAGTGTTTCGAGTCAAAGTTAAGTGTTTCGAGTCAAAGTTGAGTGTTTAGAGTCAAAGTTAAGTGTTCATGGTCAAAGTTAAGTGTTTATGGTCAAAGTTGAGTGTTTAGAGTCAAAGTTGAGTGTTCATGGTCAAAGTTAAGTGTTTAGAGTCAAAGTTGAGTGTTTAGAGTCAAAGTTGAGTGTTTAGAGTCAAAGTTGAGTGTTTAGAGTCAAAGTTAAGTGTTCATGGTCAAAGTTAAGTGTTTATGGTCAAAGTTGAGTGTTTAGAGTCAAAGTTGAGTGTTCATGGTCAAAGTTAAGTGTTTAGAGTCAAAGTTGAGTGTTTAGAGTCAAAGTTGAGTGTTTAGAGTCAAAGTTAAGTGTTCATGGTCAAAGTTAAGTGTTTATGGTCAAAGTTGAGTGTTTAGAGTCAAAGTTAAGTGTTTATGGTCAAAGTTGAGTGTTTAGAGTCAAAGTTAAGTGTTTATGGTCAAAGTTGAGTGTTTATGGTCAAAGTTGAGTGTTTATGGTCAAAGTTGAGTGTTTAGAGTCAAAGTTGAGTGTTTAGAGTCAAAGTTAAGTGTTTATGGTCAAAGTTGAGTGTTTATGGTCAAAGTTGAGTGTTCATGGTCAAAGTTAAGTGTTTATGGTCAAAGTTGAGTGTTTAGAGTCAAAGTTAAGTGTTTATGGTCAAAGTTAAGTGTTTAGAGTCAAAGTTGAGTGTTTAGAGTCAAAGTTGAGTGTTTAGAGTCAAAGTTGAGTGTTTAGAGTCAAAGTTGAGTGTTTAGAGTCAAAGTTAAGTGTTTATGGTCAAAGTTGAGTGTTTAGAGTCAAAGTTGAGTGTTCATGGTCAAAGTTAAGTGTTTATGGTCAAAGTTGAGTGTTTAGAGTCAAAGTTAAGTGTTCATGGTCAAAGTTAAGTGTTTATGGTCAAAGTTGAGTGTTTAGAGTCAAAGTTGAGTGTTCATGGTCAAAGTTAAGTGTTTATGGTCAAAGTTGAGTGTTTATGGTCAAAGTTGAGTGTTTATGGTCAAAGTTGAGTGTTTATGGTCAAAGTTGAGTGTTCATGGTCAAAGTTTAGAGTCAAAATGTTTTAATACAAATAATCCCAAAAAAAAAAACTCCTACTCAGAATCATATCCACTAACAACTATAGGTTCGCCATCACTATCAACCTCAATGGGTTCTTCCTCATCACCGTACTCATCCAAGGTGTCATCTTCAATGTCCTCGTTTTCATCAACAACCGTTTCAAAATTCAAAGCAACAAAAAAATGAGCAGGGTCAATCTCGATCTCCTCAGTGGATGCCAAGTTCACCGGATCGGAAATCGTCTCGGTATTCACTAAAGGGATATCGACACTCGTATCCCCACCAGTGGGCATTGACTCTGCACCCCATAACTCAGGACTCCATCCATGTCTATCATTGAGTTCCCAAACTACTTTCCAACCTTTTTGTGATTTCCTTAAACTAATATCGTCTATGTAAAAAACTTTTTTTGCTTGAGTAGCTAAGATGTACGGCTCTGATTGCCAAAAAAAATTAGACGTGTTGACAAGAGTTACCCCATGCTCTTTCCTCGGTTTACTCGTTTTATACCAATTACACTCGAACAGCACAACAGAACAGTCATCGTCATATGTGATCTCTACAACCTTGACCAATTCACCGTAAAACGGTGTTCCATTGTAGATGGCGGATACCCCGTAATCTTGTGTCACCCTTGTTTCACCCTTTCCTTTAGTGACCCATTTAACACCATTCACAACACATGAATCGTACTTATAAACTGCACCATGAGACTTACTGGCCAATGAAATCATCTCACTTGTAGCGAATGCATCACCTTCTTTTTCCATTTCATAAACCTACAAGCATAAACAGTTATAACAATGTTTCCTAAAATAGAGTATTAATTTTGTATTTGAATGGATCTATACCTTATGCAGAAACCAGTCTCGGAAATTTTGCCGGTGTTTCCTAGCTTTTTCGTCTGGGGAACCCGCTAACGTGGCTTTGTGTTCTCTGCACATTTGACGATCAACAATGAATTAACATTTATTAAATAAATTGAATAAACAATTAATAAATAAATTGAAACCTTACGTCATCAAATGTTGGATTTCATCGCAATTAAGGAGGATATACCTCGTAATTAGGTCTCAAATCATCGTATATATCCAACATTTCATTTTCTTCATATCGAGTATCGAGAATATCCTCGGGCTCACCATGCTTTGTCCAAATATCATACGTCTCCAAAAACCCATGCACTAATAGATGTGACCTAACTTTCTCAACCGTATACCTACGATAATTCGAACACTGATTACACGGACAATAAATTGTGTCTTCACCAGGAGGTCTATTTTTTTCAGCAAAAGCAAGGAATGGTTCTATCCCCTTAATGAATTCACGCGAAACTTTATGAGCCGTACCAATCCAACTCTTATCAATACCAGAAGCCATAGTCAACTATTACAATATGAAAGAATACAACATAAATAAAATGAAAAAAAAAATTATTACATCACCAAATAAATACATAAAAATAAAACGAGAAAAAATTATTACATCACCGATTACATAAATGAATAAAAAAAAAAATTATTACATCACCGATTAAATAAATAAATATGAAATGAAAAAAATTATTACATCACCGATTAAATAAATAAATATAAAATTAAAAGCACACGAAATATCACATCACCAAATAAATGCATAAATATAACATTAAAAGCATACATAATATAGCAACATACAATAATATATCATACAAATATTTATATATATATATATTTATATATATATATATATATATATATTTTTAAATATATATATATATATATATATATAATATATATTTATATATATTTAAAAATATATATATATATATATAAAAATATATATACTTAATATAATTATTTATAATTCACATGAAATTAATAAATGAGTATAGATATATACACAATGATATTATATATTTAGCATTAACTATAGAATTGTAATCAATTAAGGAAAGGATGAAAAAGACACATACTTTTGGGCAAATTCGGAAGGGAAAATTGATAATTGAGGCGGCCCCACGTTGATGTTTGACCCGGGAAAGCTTGCCCACGTGTTGAAATACCTAATAAGTGATACTATTTAACATTTACTACACAATTGAATGAAACTAAAAGATATATTGAAAGAGTTTTATGGAACAAAAAATACCTACTTTTGGCAAGTTTGGAAATAAAAATTGATAATTGATGCGGTCCCACTTGATGATTGAACCGGGAAAGCTTTTCAAAGTGTTGGAATAATTTTTAATGATGAATTGTGGAAAAAAATTGGGAGAGATTTGAGAGAAAGAAAGAGAAATTATATAATAATGGTGTATTGGGTAAAGCAATTCGCAAGTTATTGCTGGAAAAGACGCTACACTACTCGCGACTACATAAGTAGTCGCCAAAAGTTCACTTGTAGTCGTTATAAATGAGTACTAACGACTACATGAAGTAGTCGTTAAATGATTAACCCACTAGCGACTACACGTTGGCGGTTGGAAAATAATTAAGAAATACTAAATACCATTATCGACTACTTAATACGTATTAACGACTACAGCATGTAGTCGAAAAAATCAAACATTGTTAACGACTACTTGGTAGTCGCGAAAAATACCATGTAGTCGTTAGAGATTTGTAGTCGCGAATGCTCCTATCTTTAGCGACTACATCAAGTAGTCGCGAGAAATTTAGTCGCTAGAGGCTAATGCGGGAGTAGTGTTATCTCAAGAATTATTTGTTTATTCCGTGTAAATTAATTTTTCTAAATCAATATTGCAAGAGTGCCTTCAGGCACGGGTTCATACCTAGTATATATATATATATATATATATGTATATATATGAACGCGCACATGGATAACCTAATATATTTGATTTGCAAGATATATAAATAAATAATTATTATAATAATATATATGGTAAACATGAATAACATGGATCACATCATTAATTAGTTATTCTTTATTATCATATCTTTCTTATAATGTCAAATAACTTACATTAAAACTGTGAATATTTATAACTAATTGTAACAATCATACTATAAATATTTATATACGAAGTATAATTTTATTTTTTATCTACTTAGATAATTTTAAGAATTATATTATTAAATTTTGTAATAATAATTTATTAGGTTAATAATTTAAAATTATTTAGGGTCACAGGAGAAGTTTTGATAAAGCGGAAAAAGACAAACACATATATAATGAGAATTTTTTTATCATGTATTTATATTTGAAGGTTAAGATATTTCGCAACTTCTGAACAATCAGTCTTGCTAAATATATCTTCGGAGAAAACCCTTCCGGAAAACCCCCAATAAAGTCTATGAGTGCAAAGGAGATGCTTCGGGATGAAATTATATTCCTAGAAACGTAATATAAAATAAGACAATGACAAAATACAAGTTGTTCGAGAGTGACAATGTTGGTCGGTGGATAAAGTCTGTATGTGTTATGCATCCCATGAATTTTCTAGGTATCCACAAATTGATTCGGATGGTGCTTAAATACCTTCCCATTTGGAACAAACTTTAATATTTATGCTCTAGTGACGAATATCTACTTTCACATTACTAAGTCCCTGACTTGGATACCTTTAGGATGGATCTTGTCGTACAATACTTGGACCATGAATGTTTTAATCCAAATTTTATCGAAGGTACGCCATTTCTCGTGTCTTCTCGATTAGATCCAACTGGCATCGTAGGTTATCTTCATTTTCACCCAAGTTGATATTTCCAAATTTCAAGCTAAGTGTTGTAGTTGCTTTAGGGGAATGTGACGTCTCTCCTCTTATGTTAGGTTTAGGTCAAGAGAGATATCATTAGGAATCGTTTGATGATTAATTATGGAATTTATCCCTAAAATTAATGTGAATTGAGTTTGATCTTATTTTGGATGATATATGTATATATAGAGAGAATTTTGAGAAAATTTATGTGTTATATGTGTAGCTCTTGGATACTTTGATGTTAATAGATCCCAAGATGATGCTATAAAGCTAAAAAGTCATGAAGAAAAAAAAACCAAGTAAAAGAAAGACTCGTAAGTCCACTTAAAGCTCAACAAAAATTCTTGGCCGGATGCTTCTGTCGACTTGCGAAAATCATAACAGCATGACGTAAAACAACACTCGGGGATGGCTCCTTGCATGTGTATGAGTCATCCCATAGGTGTACCTAGAGTCTTTGCTACAATAAACGCACGTTAAAATAGATTGTTTGGTTTTTAGATTTTATAATTTAATTAATGTAATGACTAAAGTGAAAATTATAAAAATTGCATAATATTGAAAGAGAATAAAACTAAAATTCAATTATGTTAGATATATAAGATGAGAGTAGTTTGAGTCTTGCTAGTAATTCCCCATAGTGAAATTATATGTTTTTAAACATAAGGTTGAATTGGTGATTTTGAATAGGTGATGTTAAATTAGTCGGAATCCTATAATAACCCTAAATCCCTTTAGGGTAGATAGGATCTACATTTTGACTTCAAAGACCTCCCTCTAGGAACCTTATAAAAGTTATCTAGTGGTTAAGGGAATACCCTATGTCACTACCCAATTAGCCTACACCTCTTGGTTCTTAGAAGAAAATCAAATGCATATAAAACAAGTTTTTTATTCCGACACCTCTTCCAGATGTAGTCCAAATTCTTACCCGACCCACTAATTGATCAATCTAGTGGCTAAAATATTTCATGCAAGTATATATCCAACGGAAATTCAACAGTTTATTTTAATGCGAAGATCCAAACATATGAGAAAACATCAAATTATCAACTACGGTTCATACAACATGCATTTTGCAAGCTATGATAAGTTTTGGTAAAATTAAAAATTTAATTACGAGGTATTAAATAGTCATGAATAGAACTAGACCAAAAAAGTATGAATAATATCACTAAAATAATTGAAATATATGGATATGAATGGTGGAATGCTGAAGGTTGACTTCTTATTATTTCTTGCTTCTTCTCTTATGCATTTTAGCTTAAAAATGAGCATGTAACTGTTTCATAACTTCATTTTTCACCTAATATAAGTGTGAAACCGTTTTGGTTTGTGGAACCACTTAGATGGGTCAAGAGTAATTCCCGCTCCTCTCAAAATTTTCTTGATCCAAGCATTGTCAATATTATTACTCGTCTTAAACTCTAGTTTCTCTTTTTCACCCAGAATCACATTCGCTTTCCGAACAAGACACGTGATCAAAGTAGGATATTTCACATTAAATAACAAAATGGGAGAGATCGAAAATCGCATCACCTCCTCAAAGATGAACGGTGCCACATCCACTTCTTCTCCTCTCAAAATTCAATTCAACAAGATTGCGTTCTTCTTAGTTATATCTGAATTCCTTGTGTTTCCAAAGGCATTAGTTGTAAGAAAGTGGTGCCAAACTCTTGTATCTGGTTGGATATATTTGTAAGGCCAAGGTGCCTTTAACTCTCCCTTATGTGACTGCACTCTCTCTTTGTTTGAGACATGCTCAAAAAGTAAATTCCAATCGAAAGTCTTGATATTTTCCACCGCTACTCTATACTTACATGGTCCAACCAATTTCTTAAACTGGAAGTGGTTTTGAATCTATTAAACTATAAAAGGAACTAACTTGCCTCTAACTGGAACACAATCTTTACTATCTCCGCTAAAGAGGCCTAAATAGAATTCGGAAACTAGTTCATGGAATAAATTATAACGTCTTACCATAAACGTAGACCAACCCAACCTTTCACCGATCTTCAAGAATCTCTTGTACTCTCCTTTACCAACTAATTCTTCAAATAATTTCTCATAAGAAAAAGGAAGTTCATGTAATTGTTTCTTTGCAGAAGCTATCAGTGTCCCTTGAAGCTTTCTCTTTTTCTTCGGGTGTAGGACCTCTGATCTGTAGAGGTTGTGGTGTTTTCTTAACCAAAGCTGGAACCTTTTTGCCCATTACATTCACCACAGCTAGCTGTCTTCTCTTCTCTTGACCTGTTTTACCCTTTGTGTTGGAAGTTGAACTTTTCTCAATTGATTTCTTCTCAATAGAACCCACTACCTTGCTTTTCTTCATCTCCCTCATAGTAAATAATGTTTCTGTTCTCTTAGTCATCTCAATTAACCTCCAACTCAAAACTTTAACCACTCTTGATATTTGAAACTCTTGATAATTAGTTGAACAAGCTTTATTTGGGTTAGGAAAGGTTTTTTAATGATGATTCTCTATATGGGTAAGATGGATTCTTGATGGATTGGTATGGATCTAAGAAATTGTAGGATGAGTTTTGGAAATTTAGGCTTTTTATTCTTGTATCAGTTGTGATTTGGTATGATTTAGGTGGTTGAATCTTGTTTTTAATGATGTGGAAAAAGGTTTGGATGTGTTTTTATGGTGATTAAGTTGTGTTTTGATGTTTGGTGAATGTTTGTTGAAGCTTTAATGGAGTTGGGAGAGGTTTGAAGATAGAGAGGCTTAATGATTAAAAAAAATCGGAATAGAACTAACCTCTTCTTCTTTATAACCTAAAAAATGCACTTTTTCCCTCTTTCCAGCGGCGCTAGCTGGCATACTGGTCATATGACCGGCTTACCAGTCGCAGACCATGTCGACCATCGCGCCCACAATTTTTCCATGTTGCTCTCGGCAATAAACCCAATTTCACAAACGGTCCCACGGTTTTGATTTAGGCCGGTATACCGGTGGTGTGAGCGGCTTACCGGTAGGCGAATTATCGAAAATCTTCGTCTCGGCATGGAACCTAATTTCACGAACCGTGCCACGGTTTTTTGACCCACCGGCTTACCAGTGAGCTGCTTAGAATATGCTCAAAAGTTTTGTTTTTCCTCCCTAACTCGATTTTCTTTAATACCTTACATCAAAAACACTAATAACTTTCTCAAATATGCAATATCAACTAAAAACAATTAAAATAAACATGAATTAAAAACATAAAAAACTGTGGGTTGTCTCCCGTACAACACTTTTATTTAACGTCCTTCAAAGTTAGACGCGTTACCTCTATCAAGATTTGCGAATATAGCCTCCCCAGCAACGAGAAAGGCTATAAACGTCTACTAATCTTCTATTAATGCCCCTCTTGGGCTTGATCTCTATAACCTTAGCTGAAACAACTTCAGTGACTATGAATGGTCTCATCCACGAGCCTTCGTGACCTTGTGGCCTATTCTCTAGTTTGTGGGCTTTCCATAGTGGTGGGGCCTAGGGTGTGATAAAATAAGATGTAAATAAGTGCAAAAACACCCTAGAACTACACGGTTCTGCAAGTATACAGATCGTATGCAAGTTTTAGATAAAGATTCGTTCCGCAGAGACTACAGAGGTTAGGAGAATCTTATGCAAATACCTAGTGCAAAATTAAAGATAGAACAACTAAACGCAAGTAAAAGTAAAGACAATTAAAGATGGATTGAGATAATAATTAACTAAACTTAAACTAAGAATTAAAAGACAGAAAATAAATATGAAAGAGAAGTAATATGAGAATATAGCTTAAAGTTATTAGCATGTAATCCCCACTAGTTTTGCCGTTCTAAACATGTAAGGGTGAATTATGTAGTATTTCCCTAATCGGTCCCAATATGCTATCGGTAGTTTAAAATAGGATTTACCTGTGTCAATAAGGCTTCCTAAGCAAACTTTTCCTGTAATTGGTAAATAGTCACAAAGACTAAACCATAGTGATTATCTAGCTAGGTTGGGTTGTCTGATCAAACCTAAAACTAAACGTTATGTGCTAAACATGCAATTAAACACCGTTGTCAATGGTATCCTAATTACTAGATGGTAATTCTAATGGCTGCAGTCCACAAGAACACAGAATATAAATCCCAACACATAAACAGAGAATAAAAACTATAATTCTATTTAAAACATTAAATTCCCAAATTAGATAGATGTCAATCAAAACTAGGGTCCATACATTAATGCTAAAACTCAAGCTAAAGAAAATTAGTTCATGAAAGAAAAGAAAGAAATTACAAATCTAAAGGTAGAATAAGACATTGTTGATGAACAGCTCCTTCCAGACTTCTCTCTTGTGTTGTAAGCTTCCTCTTGGTTTAAGGTTTCACCAAGGATGATTTAAGAGTGTTAAGAGGCTGTATTTATAGTGTAGAGGTTGACCTAATTCGTTTCTTGGAGATAACTCTAAGTAATGGACTCCTAGCCCAACTCAAATTCGTAAGGAAATAAAGATAAACACTGCTGCGCTATTTTAAGTGTATCTTCTTCGTTATTGGTCGGATTGAGCTCCATAAGATACCAAGATAATCGCAACAGAATTATCTAGACCCTTTAGAAGGAAATTACCAAATTCGGCCTATTTCTTAGGTAAAAACGCATATCTTTGGACGTGTGTGCAGAATCCCAGATTTAAGCAGCTTTTCCTTTTTTATCTTTTTAGCCTTTGTTTTCTTATCTCCAATTTCCATGCATATCTCCTTCTATAAGTTGTAGTCTTTGACTTGGACTCTAATTAATCTCCATAATTATCTTTAAAGCTTCACACTAAATAAACAATTAAACCCAATATGCTCTAAAAATAATAATTCTACAAATCAAGACCCAAAATAGGAAAGTGCACTAAAATAAGCTAAAATCAACCTATAAACTAATAAATAAGCCTAAAATGATGTCTCATGAGTATATTTTATTATCACAAATGAGCAGACATCAAGACCCCCAACTCAAAGTTGTATCGTCCCGATACAATAAAAGTAAAGAACAGTAGGGTAGTCAAAATAAACAAGAAGAAGTCAGAGGAGAACAAGAACACAAATATAATGAATGATCCTAGAGCATAAATTCAAAAAATCTCATGTAGTAATGCTCAAGAAATAGTGCACAAATATGCCTAATATACATGTAATCAACCTTCCATAAATTCAAGTTAAGATTAATTTCGCAATGCCAGAAAGAGAGGATGATAACTTAGTTCAGGTTAATGGCTATAGGTTGTTCATAGGTCCCAAATCTAGCATCCAATGGTCCACTTACCTACTACCTAATAGCTCAATTGTTTCTCCATCTAGCAGTTAGAAATCCTAAGGTCTTGGTTATAATTTGGCTTAAGGACGGGTGTGGTATATTTGGATAATGAAAAGTGAGCTTTCGGCTCTCTCCTCACTAGCCATCAACGAATCGCCCTAGAGCTTGAGTTTTCACTCGAAGATGTTCTCACTCAACCCAATTTATTGATGCTTTTTTTAATGTGCATCCCCAATAATCCCAATTAAAACCTTTGATGATATAAAATCCACTTTGCCGGTCCGAATATATTTTCTTTTCACATCAATTTTTCTTTTTTTTGTATAGTTATGATTCTCTTTTGATGTTGAGATATCACACTATTTTTTTCTCATATATATATTCTTTTTATGCCCTTGTTGGCAAAATTAGCTCGTAGCTTCTTTTTCATTCACTATTACCCCGGCAAAGGGTTACAATAATAACAATTCATCATCAATAAAATCACAAAGATAATTCCCAAATTCCCTAAGTTCCCTAATTATGAAACCCACCACCCCAAACTCAAGCTCTAAAACGAGTGTCTCTGGTTTTGCGATTCGAGTGCGGGTCATATAGATAAATCCTAAAAACTAAGGGTATGGATTATAATGTGTTTCAATAAAGGCTTTAGAAAGGCTCAGAGGGGCTAAGACGGATAAATAACAATAATCAAATAACAGGGTGAGAAAGTATAAAAGGCTTCAAGTGTTTTATCATGAAAGAACTGCCTTAGTCATTTTTCTAACTACCGGATTTCGTTACGTTTTCATTATTAGTTCATAGACAAGTGGGTTTTCAACTAATTTTAAACCTCACGTTCTACACACCAAATAACTATTCCTAAGTTTCAACATGATTTCTTAGCATTGCTCATTAACTTTTCTATCCTTTATTTCCTGTTTTCATACATGCATCTAAACAAATTTGTTTGCATCTTTCAAAAACATACTACCTACTATCATTGACCTAATAAAATCATGCTCAAATAGGTACATTCAAGATATTTTATGCCTTAATTCAACCTAAAAAATTTAAATTTTATGCAAAAAACAAAAAGAAGATGAGGACAACGAATCCCCACCCCCAACTCAAAAGTGAGCCGTGTCCCCACGACTCGAAAAAGACTCAAGCATGGAATAAAATTTAAAATAAAACTAACTAAACTACCTAATGCATACAAGCTATTGAGAAAAATTAGAATGACCTACCTGGTTGGCCATAGAGATCCATCATATCGTCCTCGTCATCCGAAGGATCGGTATAATCATCTACATCCTTGTACAAGGTCAAATTCTCTACCCGTGTTTCCAACTGCATGATTTCTACCCAAAGGTCTTTGTTATCTTCACGTAATCTTTCAACTTTGTTCTGTAACTTGATAGCCCAAGGAGGAAGATCATAAACAATTTCAGAGGAAGAGGTAGAAGAACCTTGGTCTTGTATTTTTATTTTATCCAAAGGCCTCCTTGATGGTATGGACATTCTAGCAGTTAATCTCTTCTTTGGTAGTGGTTGTTCAGGTGCCTGTTCTTTTGATTCTTCAGAAACCTCATCAAGATTGATGGGATTTTCAATGGTGGCTCCAAGCAATTTCTTGTTCTTCCCCAGGATTGAACACTTTCTCTTGTATTCCATAGCTTCAGATCTGTTAGTCATGCTTGATTCACCCACAACTCAAGTTATACCAAGGATGGATTAAAAGTTTAAGGAAAATTTGGTGTAGCTTGATGTTGTTGCTTGGAATTGATGAAAGAGAAAGGTTATTTGATTGATCTTGGAAGAACTCTTCAAAGCTTGTTGAATTTGATGGTGTTTTGATGGTGTATTGTGATGAATTTGATGAAGGATTGTGTTTATGGAAGATGATGGAGAGGATTTGATGAGTTGTTGTGTTAATTGTGAAGGTTTGCACAAGCTTTAAGATGTATATATAGGGTTTGGGTCTGAAAAATTCGTGTATGGAAGGCTAGGGTTAATCATAAGGTAAGAATTTGATTAGGAAAAGAATTCCTTCTTAAACCGCCTCCTGCGGTGCACCGGACGAAACCTGCGGTGTACCGGACCTTACAGCTCTTCAAATTTTTGTCCACTGGATAATACCCGAGCTAGCACCCCGTGGAACGTGTTTTGTGCCTGCGGACCAGGGTGCGGTGTAGGGGGTAGTCCGCGCCATGTCCGTCAAAAAACCCATGGTACCCGACCCCGTGGTACGCGTTTGAGGCGTGCGGACTAGGGTCCGGTGTACCGCGCCTATCGATCAAAATTTTCTTGCTTTCTGGATAAAACCCATGGTACCCGACCGTGGTACGGGTTTTCTGGGCACGGTGCATCCCTGCGGACCAGGGGGTAGTCCGCGGGGTAGTCCGCGCCAGGCCTTGAGTTGCTCCAATTTTTTCTCTCGACCCCAAATTCGTTTCCTGCACAATAACACACTACCTTTCTCTCCTATTAGCTTGTAAACCAATTAAAAATATACACTAACTTAAAATTAAACACTACAAAGCAAAAACAACTAATCTAAAAAGCAATTAAAACAAGGGGTGTCTCCCAAGAGCACTTTTGTTTAACGTCTTTGAGTTAGACGTGTACCTCAGGCTAAGCGCATTCGACAAGGTAGATTTTCTCCCCTTGCCCAAAGTCCTCACTGTCATAGTATCTCTTCAAACGCTGTCCATTCACCATGAATGTCCGTTGCTCGGCTGGATTTTCAATCTCAATCGCTCCATGCGGTGTGACTTTGGTAACAATGTAAGGTCCTCCCCAACGGGATTTAAGCTTTCCTGGGTAATTTGAAAATCGAGAGTTGTATAATAAAACTTTTTGTCCTATCTCGAAATGCTTTGGACGGAGCCGTTTATCATGCCATCGCTTTGTTTTCTCCTTATAGAGACGTGAATTTTCATAGGCAAGATAACGAAGCTCCTCCAACTCGTTCAACTGCATCATCCTTTGCTTCCCGGCCAAGTCTGGGTCTAGATTCAGAGTTTTAATAGCCCAGTAGGCTCGAGCTTCAAGTTCAATCGGTAGATGACACGCTTTGCCGTAGACCATGCGATATGGAGATGCCCCAACTGGTGTTTTAAATGCTGTTCTGTATGCCCAGAGCGCATCATCTAGCTTTAAAGACCAATATTTCCTCGATTTGTTCACGGTCTTCTCAAGAATAGATTTAATTTCCCGGTTGGAAACTTCAGCTTGACCGTTAGTTTGTGGGTGATAACCGGTTGAAGTACGGTGTTTCACTCCAAACTTTCGAAGAAAATGTCTCAGAGGAGCATTAAGAAAATGGGTACCTTTATCACTGATTAGCACACGTGGCGTACCATGTCTTGAAAAGATGTTTGATTTTAAGAACTTAATCACAGTTTGAGCATCGTTCTTTGGTGTTGCCACTGCTTCTACCCACTTTGACACATAATCTACCGCAAGCAAAATATAAAGATTTCCATAGGACGTGACGAAAGGTCCCATGAAATCTATTCCCCATACATCAAAGATTTCGACTTCAAGAATATTATTAAGCGGCATCGCGTCTCTTTTTGATATATTGCCAGTGTGCTGGCATCTGTCACATGACTGGACAAAACGATGACAATCTTTGTGTATGGTGGGCCAATAGAATCCGGATTGAAGAATTTTAGTTGCGGTTCTATCGCCCTTAAAGTGACCTCCATAAGGTGAACTATGACAACCTTCAATGATTTTCTCCATTTCACCTTCATGTACACATCTTCTAACCACTTGGTCACAACATATCTTCCAGAGGTACGGTTCATCCCAATAATACTGTTTGGCCTGGTGACTCAATCTTTGTCTTTGTTGTGGGTGGAAATCTTTGGGAAAGACACCACTCACAATGAGGTTGACTAGATCTGCATACCATGGCACAAAAGCACTTTTAATAGCAAAAAGTTGTTCGTCAGGGAATACCTCTTTGACCAACAATGGTTTCTTTGTTCGCATCAGATCCTTCGAGCCTTGATAAATGATCAGCAACCTGATTATCGCATCCTTTTCGGTCTCGAATATTTATGTCGAATTCTTGAAGCAACAGTACCCATCTAATGAGACGCGGCTTAGCGTCCTTTTTCTCCATGAGGTACCTTATAGCTGAATGGTCCGTGTATACAATAGTTTTCTTCCCAACCAGATAGGGACGAAATTTATCAAAGGCATAAACCACGGCTAACATCTCTTTCTCCGTTACTGTATAATTCATCTGGGCAGCGTTGAAAGTCTTACTTGCATAATAAATCGTGTGGAAAATCTTGTCTTTCCTCTGTCCCAACACAACACCCATAGCGTGATCACTAGCATCGCACATAAGTTCAAACGGAGCTTTCCAATCAGGAGGTATAACAATAGGTGTAGAGATTAGTTTCTCTTTAATCGTCAAGAACGCTTGAAGACATTCTTCAGTAAAATTAAAAGGAGTATCCTTTTCAAGTAAAGAGCAAAGCGGTTTGGCGATCTTGGAGAAATCTTTAATAAATCGTCGATAAAATCCTGCGTGACCCAAGAAACTTCTCACTCCTTTAACAGAAACTAGAGGTGGTAGTGTTTTGATAACTTCAATTTTAGCACGATCAACCTCCATCCCTGCCTTCGAAACTTTATGTCCCAACACAATTCCCTCTTGAACCATGAAGTGGCATTTTTCCTAATTAAGCACAAGATCTTTTTCTCTACATCTCACAAGGACTTTCTCAAGATTATTCAAACAATCGTCAAAACTATCTCCAAACACCGAAAAGTCATCCATAAAAACCTCCAAGTATTTATCAATCATGTCCCAAAATATAGCCATCATGCACCTCTGGAACGTGGCAGGTGCATTGCATAAACCAAACGGCATTCTTCTATAAGCAAAAGTACCAAACGGACATGTAAAAGTTGTTTTGTGTTGATCGAGGGGATCCACACAAATCTGATTATAACCCGAATATCCGTCAAGGAAACAATAATATTCTCTCCCTGCAAGTTTCTCTAGCATCTGATCAATGAATGGTAGCGGGAAGTGATCTTTCTTCGTTGCTTTGTTCAGTCTTCGGTAATCCATGCACACTCGCCACCCCACAACTGGTCTTGATGGTATGGCTTCGCCTTGATCGTTAAGGATGGTAGTGAAACCTCCTTTCTTTGGAACACATTGTACTGGACTGACCCAATCACTGCTAGCAATCGGATAGATAATTCCTGCGTCTAACAACTTGATAACTTCCTTCCTCACTACTTCTTTCATAGCTGGCATGAGTCTTCTCTGTCCTTCTATAGACCGCCCACCTTCGTTCTCAAGAATGATTGTGTGCTTGCAAACGGAAGGACTAATTCCCTTGATGTCGGCAATAGTCCATCCGATTGCTTCTTTGTTTGCGCGAAGTACTTGAAGTAGCTTCTCCTCTTGAGGGCCTGAAAGTTTAGCAGAAATAATAACAGGCAAAGTTTTGTTCGTACCTAGATATGCATAGCGTAGGTGATCTGGAAGTGGTTTTTCTTTGGGAATAGGTGGACATATTATAGATGGTTGTTTCATTGGTTCAATGTCACCTTCGCCATGGGGTGGTCGAGTAACTGATAAAAAATGATCTTGACAATTATTTCATAAAAGAAAACCTCAAACCCATCTTCACCAAAGGATGGTTGAGTAACCTATATAATATAGATCATTGTGATGAATTTATAAACTAAAACCCCGTCTTCACCTTTACCAAGGGGATGATTAGTAACTTATAACATATAGATCTTTATGATTATTTTATAGAATAAAACATCGACTCCAGCTTTTTCAATGGGTGATTGAGTAACCTATAAAAGGGAGATCTTGACAATCATTTTAGAAACTAAAACCTCGACTCCACCTTAACCAAATGTGGGTCAAGTAACTTATAGAAAGGTTATTAGAATGATCACTCATATATTAGAAAAGATCAACCCTTTCCTTAGTAAAGAGGTCCTCAAGTAAAGCCGAAGGATTTAATTATCACCTCGTTAAAAAAAATCAATCCCACCAACACAAAGGGATTATCAAGTAAAATTAAATTATTTTATCTTGAGTTATCATCCACATAAATTAAACTTCGATTCTACTATTTCATTAAGATTGTTGAGCAATTTTAAAGGGCTAGATCATCGTGATCCCTTCATGGAAATGTACCCGATAAAACACATCGAGGCTCAAAGCATCTGAACAAATTATTCCAAAACGAGAGGAAAAATCCCTAGCTAGTTAGGTCAAAACTAATATTTTCAATAAATAGATGAAAGATCATACATATCTAACGTAAAAAATAAATCATGAAAGACGTCGCCAATACAAAGAGTCCAACCCAGCAGGCCATTGAAAAATTCTATATTCTAGGGATCATTTTACTGTCCCTCAACACACCGGATATCATGTTAGTTGGGAGCCACAAAAGCTTTGAAACGTATGGATGAAGGAGCCAGTGACACGTATGGATGAAGGAGCCAGTGACAGGGGAGTTCCGAAAAGAAAACTGAGGGGGAAGGCCAAAACTCTAAGGAGTAAAGTACTCGTTTCTTCGTAGAATTTATAATATGTTCCTCCATCGTAGAGGAACAATTAAGAACTAATAAGTATTCATGTCAACAATTCCATAGGCACAATAAGTTACTGGACTTCTAGGATAAGCATGGGCCATTAAGCCAACATCCCTTTGTTATCGATAGGACAAATTTTACCACTTAGATTTTTTCATGAATTTAAGAGATGTATAATGTGTTGATGTTATTAGGAGAATTTTTAATATGATGAATATCAATTTAAAAGAGGAGACAAATGATTTAAAAAATCTTTAGGCCCATTATGTTTTGTTTTTCGTGAAACAGTTAACCATTTTTCTAATTTTTTTGCTAAATAGTTAGTCAATACCTCATTAGTGTCACGTCAATACTCAATTACTAGTTGGATAATATTTTAAATATGTACGTATTTTTTATTTATATTTTATGTATTTTCACTAGTATAGTAAAAAAATGGATAAAAAAATAAACAATAATTAAACAAATTATAATTATTATTAATAAAAATTTAAATCAAATAAAAAGAGATATTATCCAACATTCTCAAGGATCATATCATTAAATATATACTTCAAAAAAAATTAGAGAATTTTTTTATCACCATTACAAAAAAGCACATCACATGGTAAAGCTCTAACAACCGAATTGACAACACGAATAGAAATCGTCCTAATACAAGTAGTTCGAACAATTAAGAACAATATATATGTTCCTCCATCGTAGAGGGTCAATTAAGAACTAATAAGTATTCATGTCAACAATTCCATAGGCATAATATATATATATGTTGTTCCTCTACAACCTATTATGGTGTCACTAACTTTACTACCCAAGTCTTTAAGTCAACTCTTCCCTGAAAGGGTGGAGGATAAGGGGAAGGGTTCCACTAGCTCAGTTAGAAGATAAATAACGACTATATGCAGACTTAAACCTAGGGACTGTAATTATATTTAAGACGTTGTCATTGAACTTATACTGGTTAGGAATATAAATTAATCATTCATAAAGCAATAAATAAATTATATAAGCAGCCCATACTACCTACATATATTTATACACTAGAAAATAATAATCACGTTAGAAGGATATTGTTGTCTCCTACTGGTAATACCCAGAAACACCGAACCTACGACACACTGGCCCGGGAACTCTCCCTCACATGCGCCATGTGGGAATAAATCATGACAATCGTGCTAGCACGTCCAATCCCCATGTCGTCAAGTGTAACACTATTGTATCATGTCAAATGATCGATACCAATATCAAATATCAAATATGAAAGGGCTAAGTAGGTTGCTTCAACAACGATAATAATTAACAAATAAATTAATAGACGATAAAGTAGGTCGTGTTATCCAAAATATACCTACTATTAGCACAGCCTAAATTGATCAGGTTTAAGACTAACAATAAATCAAAGCACATAAATCAAATATATGGTTAAGCAGCTAGAATCAATTTAAAACATATAATTCCTAAAGAAACTTAGATAGAAAGAAAATAGAATTCATATATTATACATAATGCGAAATCCAAGCTATAGGGAAATTAGTTCATACCTGAAGGAATAAAACTAAAATAAAGTTACATGAATGTCATCTTGCTCTCGTCAATAACTCTAATGATATAAAACTTAAGGACTAGCTTATGAGAGGCAATTATGATTTTACAAAGGTTAAAGGGTGTATTTATAGGGATTTAGGAAGCCCTAAAATGTTTTCTTGGTGTGGAAGACAAGTAATTGGACTTCTAGTCCAACTCAAATTCGTAACCCTAAAATATAGAAAAGGTAATAATCTGTCGCTGTTTTGTTTTGGCCGTAACTTCTTTATTTCAACTCCGATTGATGAGTTATTTATATCGATACTGATCGTCTCGGAAATATCTATAACGTTTCTTCGGGCCATTCTTCCAAATTCCTTTCCAATCTTGAGTTATTATCCCTTTAATGGACTTAGCTGCTGAAATCCAAATTTAGTTTGCAACTTTATCTTTCCATACTTATCCTTTCTTTCCTTTATCTCCAATTTACATGCATATCTTCTTTCCTTTATCTCTTTGACTTTATTTGGCATCTAATTGATTACTATATATCTTTAAAGCTTCACACTAAATAATAAATTAAAACAAATATGCTCTAAAAATAATTAATCATTAAATCAAGACAAGAAATAGAAAAGTGCACTATATCATAGAAAAGTTGACTACTAGACTTCCTAAAACGCCTAAAATTATGTCTCCAACTAAGATTAAATCATCACAAATGGGGAGACATCAGCGCCTTATTAAAGTCGCAAGGCATCTACACGGCTTTGTCCATAGACAAGAGAGGTGTGGATGTTGCATCGATGGAGTATAGGTTGATGGAGGAGAAGGCACACTCGACAATCATGTTATGTCTAACAGATGATGTCATCACAAAGGTCGCAGATCAAACAATGGCGATAGCTTTACGGGTCAAGTTAGAGATTTTCTACATGATGAAGTCACTCACCAGCAAGTTGATGCTAAAGGTGCGATTGTTTAGTCTACGAATGACAGAAGGTAAAGTTCTCAAGGATCACCTTGATCAATTAATTACAATTCTTCTAGATTTGGGTAATATTGATGAGAAGGTGAAGAATGAGGATGCGTCCCTTATCTTGTTAGTCTCCCTACCTCCATCATATGAGAACTTCGAGTAGTCTTTATCATGAATAAGGACTGCATGACTCTAGAAGAGGTGATATTTGCTCTTCATTCTAGGGAATTGTGCCACAAGGGCGCAGGCACAAATATAGAAGACCATGCTTCCGGATTGATGGCGACAAGATGAGGAAAGAAAGGTAATAAGAGTAAGAAGAAATTATCAGGCTCTAAGTTACCTAAGGATATATGTGATTGGTGCAAGGAGAAGGGGCATTGGAAGACAGGTTGTCCTAAACGAGTGCAACAAGAGGAGAATGGATCTGCAGTCGTGGTGGAAAAAGGAAATTCGTCAGAGGATGATTATATTCTTATGGCTGATAATGTCACGCGCCAACCCGATGTGTGGGTTCTTGACTCTGGGGCTTCCTATCAAATTTGCTTTAACAAGGATCTATTCTCGACATACAACCACACAGATGGAGGAAGTCTCTATATGGAAAATAGAGGTGTGTGTAAGGTAATCGAAAATGGTTCAGTTAAGTTCAAGACAAATGAGGGGAAGTTATGCACTTTAAAAGATGTCAGACATGTACCACTTGTCACAAAGAATCCGATTTTTTTGAGTCTACTTGACAACAAGGTATTTAGTTTCAAGGGTGAAGGTTGAGATTTACACGTATGCAAGGGTTCAAAGGTGATATTTAAGGGGGTAAAAGAAGGGACTTTGTATGTACTACAAGGTTTGACGGTCCAGGTTCTGCTAGAGTTGCTTTGGCCGAGATTCAAGAATCTGATCAGACCAAGCTATGGCATATAAGGCTCAGTCATATGAGTGAACGTGGGATGCAGGAACTTCACAAGAAAGGATATCTCGCTATTCACATGCCTAAATATACGAGGTAATAGTATTTCCCTTAATCAAACTAATTTTTTATGAAGATGTTGGATTTTTTTTTTATTCTTTTGATAATAATCCAATTAAAACTCTTTATGAGTCTAGTATTCATCTATCTAAGAACTATGAGGATCTTGTAGATTATAGGAAGTGTGGAGTTCTAAAATATCTATACTTGACTAACATTGTCTATGTAGTAAGAAAACTCAGTCGATATACTCACAACTCGAGTAGTTAAGACTGGGTTTCTCTTTGTCGATCACTAAAGTACTTAAGACGTACTATTGATCAAGTAGTGACCACTATGATATCAATTATTTTATAGCTCTCCATATTTTCTTTGTTACAAAGAATTTCTGTAAATACTTTCACAGGATCGGGGTTAAGTATGTCAATGTTATTAGTAGAAACGGTGGTTTCATAAGATCGAGTAGCGATGGAGATTTATTTTATCCTAATGCCCAAACAATTTTTTAAGTCCAACGAGAGTAATTGAATTTTCAATAACTTTGATCATATCATTAGTAACAGAGCTTTTGACTATTTTAAGAATATATTGATAATTTCTTTCTTCTTTTGTGATAAACGATTTTATGAAGGGGTCAAAGTTTTCAAATGCACTTTGTTTTCTAGTCAAAAATTCATTTTCATTCATGATTCTAAAAAATTTGTTTCTCTTTCTCCCTGATTTTGTAATTAAGTGAAAATAAGTGGTGTTTTATCACCTTTTTTAACCTGGGTTACTCTAGATTATTTTTTCAAGTAAATTTCTTCTTCATTATAGTATACTTTCAATTGAGAAATTATATAATTATATGCTAATCCCAGCAGCTTTGTTGTGAATTCATAAGAAGTTCAAGTTTACGTTTAAGATCTTTGATGGTGTAATAACTGTTTTGTCTTTTCTTTTTATTAAGCTATGTGATACTATGAGATATATTGTTTATATTTCTTCCAAAATTTGTAATCCCTCTTACGAAATTGTGTTCTTATAGGAGGGCCAAATGAGTTTCTATAATTTGTTTAATATCTCTATCATTATTTCTTTTTTGATATAAATAAATATTTTGAACTTTTTTGTATTTAGATTTGAAAATTTAAGTAATAGAGGCGAGTGATCTGATTCTTTGAAGGAAGAAAAGCAATCAAAGAATAGGAAAAAAGGAATCCCAACCTCTATTAAAAATATATATATCAAGTTTTCCTTTAATAAGATCTTCACCACTTATTTTTTACTCCATATGAATAAAGATCCTTTTCAGGTAATTTCATTTAATTTATTTTGAGATTAATCTTGTTGGAATAATGTTTATCATTTCTACCAATCTTATCATAGGAATTTTTAATCATATTAATCATCTATTAGGAACCAAGTCGTGTTTGTTGAAAGGTTGATAAGTTTTGTGAATTTAATTATATATTGTAACTTTTGAGTTTATAAGGGGAAATATAAACATATGTAGCACAAATTTTCCCATGTTTTTCATCATTTATGGTACAATGGATATAATTTTTTAGAAGATGAGATAACTTTGATATTATAATGTTTTTAGACTATGAGGAGAAAAACTCTAGATTTACCAATAAGTTCAAAGGTTAAAATACAATTCATATATAAATAATTACAAAGAGCACCAATTTTAGACTTAGAATTAATTTAGACAAAAATACTATCTTAGGATGGTATTCCTTGACAACATCCTTAAGGGTTAGAATTGTAAAGTGGGTACCAACTCCTTCACAATATCAACTAATATGTATACGTATTCGTGTTCGACTTGTTCTAGGAATGAACGTAAACCTTCTCAATAGTTGCTCAATAACTTGGATGTATTCCAACATATCACCATCAACTCGAAGGTTGTCGAATTTTTTTGGTGGTTGGCTTGTTTTAATGCTCCATCGAGGCCCCACGCATATCAAATGGGCTAAATTCACTAAGATTTGTTTCACCAACATAATTCCTATAATCAATGTATCTGAATTATATTAAGGATGAGTGAGTATCTTCAGTGAAGGGAGAATTTATTTCATTGTTAACTTTGGTTTTTGTTTTTCGAGAAGTTTGTAAAGGAGTGATATGGTTAGATGCTAATGTTGGGAGAGGGGGGAGAGAATTTCATCTTTCAAGAGGTTATTTTTAATATGGTTGTAAGGTTTTGTATCGCTCTTTGCAATTTCAATTGGGTGTGAGCGAAAGATAAGGGAAGGTGAGCTTATGTTTTAATTTGTTTTGTGTGTTAATGGTGTGCTGAAGATATTTGTGCTTTCTGTCAACAAGTTATATTTTATTTATATGGAATTAACTAGGGGTGAGCATGGTTCGATTCGTCTCGGTTTTTGGCCAAAACCGAAGTCGAACCGAATATTTTGGTTTTTTATAATTTAATAACCAAACCGGGTGGTTCGTATTTGGTTCCACATTTTGGTTTTTTGTTTCGAATTGGTTCATTTCGGTTCGGTTTTGTTTCGCTTCGAATCGGATGCTTGGCCAATAATATTTTCACCCCATTTCTTGAAATACGTGTTCCAATAGAGACTAATATTCCAATACAATTATGCTACTATTACTTGTCCATGTGCTATTAATATATCAATTAAATATAAACTTATAATCTAAAAATAATTATCTTAATTAACAATACTACAATAAATTTAAATCTATTACTTCCTATTTCATACAATCATGATTTATAAAATCAATCAAGTAATGAATACTTATAATCTTAAGTGATATAAAAAAAATTCTCACTAATAACACCATCGAATAGTATAACTAAAATTGCACGTAGATGATAAATTCTTAACAAAAGTTTCTCCCACATAATTCTTATAAAATAAGTTCACACATTCCCTATTTTTTTCTTCGTTAGTTCAGTTTTTTTGGTTCGGTTTTTGGTTATTTAGGTTCGGTTTTTGGTTATTTTGGTTCGTTTTTTGGTTATTTTGGTTCGGTTTTTTCCAGTTTTTTGGTTCGGTTTAATTTTCTGGTTCTCATTTGCTCACCCCTAGAATTAACTATCAAGGTAAATCGAATCTTATCTAGACTCATTAATAGAGTTTATTTGTAAAGGCACTCCAATTACACTTGTAATCTAACTCAACCCATCATTGGCCAACAAATCCATTGGGATATTTTTAAACTTGATCCCAAAAAGACATTTCACTACACTCTATGCTTTCAAATTATATTCCTTCTTTCAAAACCGTTAAGGAAAGAGGCTTACCATTTATGTGCTACATTTGTTCAAGAATTCTTGTAAAATACTTCTTTTCACTAAATTTGTAAACAAGCATGCCTCCATTTGATTGGATTTGGACTTTACCATACTTATTCAAATGATATTCGACAACGTTACTTACCATATAGAAAAAAAGTATGTAACTTATGAACTCACCTACTTGACCATAATCTTACACCTACATCAAACACATGGACATGAATTTTTATGATAATTTTCCCTTAAGTTTGACTAGTTCATGGAAATTGAGTTAAATATTATTCTTAAGTTACACATCAAATAACTTTTTCTTCATTTGTTCATAACATTATCGGATCTAGTGCATGCCGTATGTTGACTATATTTAAACATGACTTGATTAACAACTTTAGTCTCACTAGATTTGAAATTTTCAAAATTTGGAGAGTTGACGTGATTCAAACTTGGAAGAAAAACTCTAACAACATTCATATTACCCACTCGATTATAACATTTGTATTACCCACTCAGGAACCAATGCATCGGGCCCGACGGACTACCAGGACCTTTTTATCAAGAATTCTGGGACATCATTCAAGATAATACATGTAGATTTGTCAAGGAATTTTTCTAGCAAAATACACCACTCGATAAAATCAATGATACAACGATCATTCTAATCCCTAATGGTAACAGCTAGGAATATATTAGAGATTATAGACCGATCTCTTGTATCGATTTCAGTTATAAAATAATCACAAAAATCATGGCTCTGAGATTACAACCGTTCATGAACGAGATTATTTCACCGATACAATTAGCTTTCATCAAACGAAGATGCATTCAAGATAATATTTAATCACTCAGGAAGTGTCATTCTATCTCAACACTAAAAGAGAGTCTAAGAAAAATTACGCAGCAATTAAGCTAGATATGGAAAAAGCTTATGATAAAGTAGACTGGGATTCCCTCATGCTGATTATGGAAAAATTAGATCTTTGTAAGAAATTGAGTGACGGGATATATAACTATATTTCGATGGTATCCTTCTAGATAAAGGTTAATGGAGAAATGATGTAGAAATTAATCCAATGAAAGGAATTAGACAAGGAGATCTGTTATCTCCTTTTCTCTTTTCAATCATGACAGAAGGTCTCATTGGGCTTATTAATTTGAAATGTAGAATGTGAACAATTAAAGAGAGTGCTCTCTCTCTCGAAGTTGTCCGAAATTAACTCATCTTCTCTTTGCAGATGATGTGTTGTTCTTTGTTAATGTCAATAAGGAGGAAATTGAAGAATTTAAGTCAACAATACTCTAATACTGCGAAGCTTCAAGTCAAAAAGTCAATCTAAATAAATAGGCGATTATGTTCAGCAAAAGAACGAGCGATAAAATTAAAGTAAATTTTGTAAGTCTTTAGAAATCGAGGTGGCCAACTCAATGGGAAAATATTTAGGTATACCGCTAATACTCAAAAGAGATAAAACGGATAATCTAATTTATATTAAAGATAGAATCATGAATAAATTGGCAAGCTTGATATCTAGACTTCTCTCGGACGGAGGAAAAGAAGTGCTAATTAAAACAGATTTACAATCAATTCCAAATTATGTGATGTCAATATTTGAATTCCAAAGATCTTGTGTAAAAAGTTGGCTAGCTTGGGAGCAAATTTTTGGTGGGATGCGGCAAACAAAAAACGCATTCACTGAATATCGTGGAAGAAAATTGCTAAGTCTAAAGCGATTGGAGGTATCAATTTCAGGGACTTCTATAAAATGAACATAGCTCTTTTAGCAAACCGAGCTTGGAGATTGGTGAAAAATTCTGGTTCTTTGGCCGCAAAAGTTATTAAACGTATAAACTATCTGAACTCGTCTATTTGGAAAGCAAAACTCAAGGAAAAAAGATCGTGGAGTTGGGCTATTATATTTAAAGGGTTAGACCTATTAAAAAAGGAATGTGTTTGGCAAATTGGAAACGACTTAACAACCAAAATATGGGAAGATAAATGGATTGGAGAAAATATAACAATACCAAGGCTGAATAACTGTAAGTTGGAAGTGGTGGCATAATTACTTGATGAGAATATGACAGGATGGAACATGCAACTAATCAAACAAATCTGCCCAACGAACCTTATTAATGACATTAGCTCCATCTCAGTACTGCACCCAGATATGGAAGATCACATTATCTGAACACATACAAAAGATGGTAAATTTTCTACTAAATTGGGGTATCATATATTGGTAGCGAAAGAAGAGAATAAATGTGGTCAAAGTTCAAACGAGGGGAGAGTGGAAAATGGCGAGTCTTGAAATTTTTTTTATGGAGATCGAATATTCAGGAAAAAGTGAAATAAATTATCAGGAAAGTAATATAAAAGTACTACCAACCAAGAAGAACCTAAGAAAAACAAAATGTGTAAAAGAAGCGAAATGTGAATGGTGCGAGTTTGGAGATGAAAAAGTGGAACACTTACTACTCAAATGTTCATTTATTTCTGCTGTTTGGGCGTCTTCAAAACTGCAAAACAAAATTGATCGCGAATTCAATAGAAGTGTGGAAGAATGGATCGTTGACATTATAAACAGTTTAGCCAGTAATTATGTGGAGAAAAGATACGTCGTGGCTTTCCTTTTTTGTTCAATGTGGTATATATGGAAAGCTAAGATGGAGGAAATATTCGAAGTCAAAAAATGGGAAACCAGAGTATTAAATGAAAGGACAAATAAAGACTGATAGTTGGTTTGGTGCTTCGGTGGCTGTTAACAAAGAAGAAAATGTGAACTCACCTAAGCACTAAAAGAGGTAAAATTAAGTCGAGTTTGCAAGGAGAAGTTTGGGCTATTCTCTTTGCTATGAGATCTTCTAATGATCAACATCTTTGGATTAGTTCTTTCTACTAAAATAAACTTGAAGTTATTCAAGGAATTACCCACAAACAGGGAGTTAGTTGGAGATTTCGTCTAATCATTAAAGAGATTTGGAAATGGATGACAAAATTTCCGAACCAGAAAGTTACTCACGTTAATCGGAAGCGAAATAATTTGCCTAACGCTGCTGCGAGATGTGCTAATGTGAACTTACCTTAAAAGATTGGAGAAAATTATCGGTTTTAGAAAGTCTTAGCTTTCTTAATAATATTTGTAATAGATATGATAACGGGTAGATAGACTCTTTGACTTGTATTTAACTTTAAAAAAAAAAATTCTCTTTAGTTTCCACCAGAATCTTGGTTGGCTAAAGAAATAATCTGTATTAAAATAGAGCATTACCCATAATAGAACATTTCCATTATTTTATTCAAAGAAATAATCTGTATTTTGGGCTTTAAGTAGCCTTAATAGAACAGTTCCATTATTTTATTCAAAGAAATAATCTGTATTTTGGGCTTTAAGTAGCCTTAGTAGAATCTGTACATTGGGCTTAAAGTAGAGCATGTTATTTGGGCCATTATTTTATAAAATAACAAAACAAACCGTAAAGTAGAACAGTTTTATTATTTTATTCAAAGAAATAGTCTGTATTTTGGGCTTTAAGTAGCCTTAGTAGAATCTGTACATTCGGTTTATAAAATAACAAAACAAACCGTCAACAGCAGGGATCGAACCTGCGCGGGCAAAGCCCAACAGATTTCAAGTCTGTCTCCTTAACCACTCGGACATATTGACGTTGATGTTAACCTTCTTCACACAAAATAACTTAAGAATTTACCTTTCTAACTCTAACCTTTTAGGGTTTATATATCTTCAAAGCAAGCACAACACAAAGAGGGTTTTTCTTAAATCTCTCAATTTAAACCAACCCTAATCGAAAACTAAAAACAAAGAGGAAAAAATGCTTTACATAATAGGTTTAGGCTTAGGAGATGAAAAAGATATCACATTAAGAGGCCTTGAAGCTGTGAAGAAATGCCGCAAAGTGTATATCGAAGCTTACACTTCTCTACTCTCATTTGGTCTCTCTACTGATGGCCTTTCCACTTTGGTTAGTTTCAATTTTGCTTAAATTTTCATATCTTTGCTCCAAAAGTTTGAATTTTTCGCGTTTATTGCAGGAAAATCTATATGGGAAATCATTAATATTAGCAGATAGGGAAATGGTGGAGGAAAAAGCTGATGAAATACTTAACGAAGCTTCCTCTTCTGATGTAGCTTTTCTTGTTGTTGGTGACCCTTTTGGGTATGCTTTCGATTCTAATCTAATTTCTACTAATTGAATGTATCATTTGCCTTATACAATTGGATCTACCGTTAATTGTATTACTTCTTATACAGAGCAACAACACATAGTGATCTTGTAGTACGAGCAAAGAAATTGGGTATAGAAGTTACAATAGTACATAACGCATCTGTAATGAATGCAATTGGAGTTTGTGGATTACAGCTTTATCGATATGGTGAAACTGTATCTATACCATTCTTCACTGACTCTTGGAAACCCGATAGTTTCTATGAAAAGATTCAGAAGAATCGAACACTTGGTTTACACACCCTTTGTTTACTAGGTATTTTATTTTTCTTTTAAATTCCATCAAATACATACATATTCACGTAATATATACTAATTGCAGATATACGCGTTAAAGAACCCACTTTGGAATCCTTGTGCAGGTTAGAATTAATTTTCCCAACATTCTTTTTTACTTTTTTTTTTTTTACCTTTTTTTGTTTTTTTTTTAAACAAAATTATTAGAGGGAAAAAGATGTACGAGCCACCAAGGTACATGTCAATAAGTACAGCAATTGAACAGCTTTTGGAGGTTGAAAAAACTCGTGGAGAAAATGGTGAGTTTATTTTACCATGTTACATTTTATGTTAATATTTAATTTTTTTTTAATATTGCAGTATATAGTGAAAAAACGATGTGTGTTGGATTTGCACGTTTGGGGAATGAAAATCAGATAGTAGCAGCTGGTCCAATGGAGCATCTTTTGACAGTGGATTTTGGAGCTCCGTTGCATTGTCTTGTTATAGTAGGGAATACTCACCCAGTGGAAGAAGAAATGCTTGAGTTTTATACACTTGGAAGAAATTTAGACAAAAAATTATGATCTTTTCATAGTGTTGTATGTTATTCACCTTTTGGATTGTTTGTATTCGTGATTTTTGTCCGTTTGTTGTCATCTTTGTAACTGAGGAAAATTTTGTTGATACTCAAAGAAGGGGATCCTCTTTCTCTACTATTGTTTTCTTTACTCACCGAAGGACTTATCAATCTTTTTTTTTATATATATGGGTGTCCGGGCTAGTTTTTGCGCACCACGATAATAAGAAATATACACGCCTCATTATGTATAATCCTACTTAATCAGAACTAGATAACTAATGTTCAGGAAGAGGATTCAAACCTTGCACCTCTTGTTTTATAGTACTTATCAATCTTGTTAATTACCATTGCCGTGAAGGATCAGTTTAAGGTATCTCGATTACCATATAATATCCTAAGTTAACACACCTTTTTGTAGATGATGATGTACTTTTCTTTATCAACGTAAATCAAAAAGAGATTGAAACATTTCAAAAACTACTCATTGAATATTGTAATGTTTCTGGTCAAAAGATTAATCTCCATAAGTCTACTATTCTTTTTACTAAAAATACGCCAGATTCGGTGTGTAATGAGGTACCGGCCTTGCTTAACATTAAGTGTACAAAAGACCTTGGCAAATATCTTGGTATTCCCCTTTTTATTAAAAAGGCTAAATCGGAAAATGTTAATTATATTAAAGATAGATTACTTTCAAAATCAGCGGGATGGGTCTCTAACTTACTGTCGGGAGGTGGAGAGGAGATCCTCATTAAGGCACCTCTTCAGGCTATTCTAAATTATGTGATGTCCATCTTTGAGTTCATCAAGATTCTTTGTAAGAAATTGTCTAGTATTGTCTCTATTTTTTTGGTGGGATTCGTCTAACAAAAAGAAGATCCATTGGGTTGCGTGGAAAAGAATTGCAAGGTCTAAGAAAATTGAGGGCCTCGGTTTCAGAAATTTTCATAAAATGAATATTGCAATGTTAGCTAATCAAGCTTGGAGACTTATCAATAATCCTAATTCTTTGGTGGCCAAAGTTCTTAAAGCTATTTATTCTCCTAATTGCAGCTTTTAGGATGTTAAGTTTTCTAGAAGAAGATCATGGAGTTGGGCTAATATTTTTAAAAGTATTCAATTTTTTAAAAAGCACTCTATTTGGCAAGTCGTTAACGGCTTAAATACAAATATCTGGAATTAATGTTGAGTTGGTAAATGTATTTTTACATTGAAAACCCCCCTAATTTCTCTCTTAATAAAGATAATGAACTTTTCAATAATGTTTGGTCTGATTGGAATCATGAGCTTATTAGCGAAATTTTGCCAAGAAATATTGGAATGAACATTAAGAGAATTCCTTTGTTACAAGTGGATGAGGACGATAGAAATATTTGGCCGTTTTTGAAGGATGGAACTTATACTACTAAGTCTGGCTATCATGCTCTTGTTGATGATGAGATTGCTTTCGAAGCTCAAACATCTGGAAGTGGAGAAGCGAACAGTAATATTGTGTGGAATACTATTTGGAAAGGTAATGTGCTGACAAGAATTAAAAAAATTGGGTGGAGAGTTTGTAATGATGCGTTACCAGTGAAAAAGAATCTTAACAAAAGGAAATGTATTAGCGATGACATATGCAAATGGTGTGAAATTGATGGAGAAAATGTTTGTCATCTTTTACTTAAATTCCCCTTTAGCATGAAAGTGTGGGCCGCATCGCCGCTTCAAATTAAAAATGATAAAAATATGAATGAAAAATTTGCGGATTTTCTTATCAAGACGATTAAGGCATATGTTGAGAATAGATGGGAGAAAAAAATGTTACTACATATATCCTTTCTATTTGTTGGAATATTTGGAAAGAAAGGATGAAGTGCTATCACGGTGGCAAAAGATGGGATATGATGAGCATTATTCATAAATCTAAAGACCTTGTGACAAGACTATTTGGCTCCAATATTAATGTTGAAATCTACATTAAAGTAGATGGTCTTGTTGGCGAGCCTGATGAAAGTAATCCAATATTTGATGATGATGCTGAAATGGTTTGGATGTGTGATGCGTCATTCAAGTCGGCTAATGAACCTGCAGCAATTGCAGCTATCGAAATTAATAAGGATGACATTATTTCTCGTAAAGGTAGCTGCAGATGCAAGATTAATAAGGTAATCAAGGGTGAACCTTGGTCCGTTATCTTGGCTATGAGATCAGTGCACGATCTCCCCAATCAGAGTATGTTCTTTTACTCTTATAACCTTGAATTAGTTCAAGGTATTTATAATTTGACCGGAATTCATCGGAGTCCTAAACTGCTTCTAATAGAAATAAGAAGTTTGATAGGTCGTAATTCTCTTTGGAGAGTCTCACATGTGAACAAAATATTTGATACTACTGCAGATGTATTGACTAAATGCACTAGGCGAATTTAGTTACATCCGGATGGAATGAGATTTCTCTTATTTATTTTAATTCCTTTTTAAGGAATCTGTCTTGTAATCCCTAATCGTTGTAGTTTCTTTCTCCAGAAAAAAAGTAAAAACCTTAAAACTTTTTAGATAGGGGAATGTTTCGCTCATCTCTTCAAGGAAAGTTTAAATTCTTATGAAATGTCTCAAAGATGTGGACGCAAAAATTGTCAATCTCTTGTGAACTGTAGAATGTTTGGAAATTAAATGATAATATTAAGACAAAGGGAAGCCTGAAATTGTAAGTATGTAGTGATATTTTCTGACAGTGAATGGTCAAGTAATTTGTTGCTCATCCTAGGTGTGGAAACCGGATCCGAAATTTTTGATTTTTGATTTTTGATTTTTGATTTTTATGATTTGAAAATTTTGATTTCAGAACAATTATTAATGTTTTGACTTTCGATTTTTTTTGAAAAGATTGATTTAGAATTAGAACTACATATAAATTTTTGATTTCCAATCTGATTTTTTTCGATTTTACATTTTGAATATTATTTTAGTATATTTATTATTATTAATTATTATAAATGTGAAATGTGATGATACATAAATGTTTATTTTAGTCTTAGGTTTAGTAGTTTGAGTCTCGAGAAATTAATTCAATAACCTTTTAATTTGTTAGACTAGTTTGTTTGTCATATATTGTTGGTTACCAAAAATATTTTTAGAATGTATTCTGGAATTATTTTGTTTGAGGAAGTGAATATATTAACATAAAATTTTGATGGATTTTAAGATATTAGTTGTAAATCTTCAATATAAGGTATTAGGTAACCGTTGACAGCAAAATGTTCGGTGCAGCGGGTGGTGAATAAGATAGTGGAGTTCGCGGAACAAATGGGATAGGTTTTGTTTCGTCATCTTCCTATACGCTTCAAATGGCAAGAACCTCGTATCGTAAGAAATGTTAGCCGAATGACCGGTGATATGTTGATGCAGATGGAAATGGACATGTTTTTCTCGAAAGTAGGGATAGACTCACTCACGCGGGGTTAATTGGCTAGTCTGTCCAAATAAAAAAGGTTGTAATTCTTCACCTTGTACTCTAATCCGACTTGTATTCTTTCAATATGCTTCTCTCATTTTTTGTTATGATCATTAGAATCAATTATTGTGCTTTGAGTCATTATACTCATTATGATCCAAAACTAATTGAATAGTGCCCGAAAAATAAAATTAGAGCACTCTATCACATCATCATTACACCGTTTCTAATTTTTATTCATAAGTTTACTTGTGTAATTTTTATTCATATGAAACAATTTTTGCAAAATCTTTTAGAAGTATATGTAAAAATCTTTAAAATAATTTGCAATAAAAAAAAAGAGTAAAATCAATTTAATCAGAAACTATATAAATATTTAGTTGGAAGTTGAATCTAAATTCTTGTATTTTGTTAAACTTTCTACTTATTATTATTATTATTAGTATTATTATTATTATTTTATTTAACTTTAAATACCAAATTAGATGATAAATTTTATCGAATTGGTTTTGAACTATTAATATGTATTTTAAATTAAAATTTAATTAGTATGATATTTTTTAATAAAAATAGTAAAAATGAATAATTAATATTTTTGGAAAATAACTTTTTATTCCGAAACTATTATATAATTACAAAATTTCCGATTCCCGAACTAATAGTTTGAACAAAAAATTCTGAAATTTCCGAATCAAAAATCCTGAAATTTTCTAATTTCCTGTAAATTCGGACTCTCCGAATTCAGAATTTTTTTCCCAATTCCAAAAATTTCGGATTAGAATGGAAAAATCAATTATGCAAAAATCGAAATTTTTCCAAAAACCCCTTACTAGATTTGTTTTTAGTTCGATTTCCACCCCATAGGTCACTTATAATTTGTTATGGTGCAGGTACTATTGGACATTGTTGGTGATTGAGATGGTGTTTCCAATATGATGTTCTTAAGATGCTGATGATAAAGGTGATGATTTCTACAAACATACTTCAAGGTGGAAATTGTCGTTATATGGTTTATATATTGTGAACTGTGTTTTGAGTTTTGTCTTGGGTGTGTTCGTTTAATTTGTTATATAGTCTTTCCCTAAATGGACTTATTGGACTTCTCGATCTTATTAGACTTAGGAGCTATCCTATAGTACTATAAAACCCGTCAGGGCAATTATATCTACTTTCGAATAGTTTTAGTCTCTTACCTCATTGGCTGCTAGGTTAGTCAAGCCCGTTAGGGACATTGGCGAATACTACGCGTCTATTATCTATGTCCGTAATTAAACCCCCTATCAAGGTGATTGGTGGTCCTTTGTGTGTTCTAAAATAAATGCAAAAGTAATTGAACCACAACCGCAAGTGTACGGTTGTCCCAAGTAGTAATAAGTGATTCTAGGATCGTTCGCAGGGACGGTTTGGTTAACTACAATGCTTATCGAAAAATGAATGGTTGCACTTATGAAAGCAAGTAAAGATATAATGATTGATTGTTTGTTTTTATTAATTCTAAGTAATGAAAGACTAAATGGAAAATGCAATTAAATACTAAGACGCAAGTAAATAAATGTGAAACGCAAATATGAGAAGGTAGCACTTGAGAACGCAAGGGATCCTCCTAATCCTATTTCATAACCTATACTGTTTAAGGGTTAAATTGGTCAATTACAATGGTCGGGATTCTAAATTCCTTATACCCCCGGCAGGGTGGACTATAAGGCTATCCTAGAGTGTCACTAGTCCCGTCAGGGTAAATATGATCCACTTTTAGATGATTAAGTAATTTGCCACATTGGCCCTAAAATTAGCTAAGTTCGTCAGAATCAATAGCTTCTATTTTAGATTGAATAAATAAGTCTGTATCTAAACCCTCCGTCAGGATGATCCACACGCCACGTATGTGGAATAACCTAGATACTAATACATGTTCTTAGTTCATGACTCCAAAAACAGTAAATAATCTCAATTTATCGAAAAGAGTAAAAGACCCTATCTAATTTAATTTAACAGAAACCCAAATTCAGACATAGAAATTCAATAGAATTGGGATTCACCCATAAAGCATTCTCAAGTACTTAAAAGAAATTAGCTCATACTAATTAAAAAGAAAACTAAATTAAAAGTAATGGAATTCATTTTGTCTTACAAAATTAAAAATAAAGAAAACCTAATTTCCGGAATTGGATTTGGCTGAGAATGGAGATATAGACTCTCTCCAGCTCTACAGCTTCTTCTTTCTTCCTTCTGTTGCTTCTCTCTGATGTTTTAATTTGTAAAAAGTGAATTCTCTTGAAAATAGAAGTCAAGGGCTCCTTTTATATGTGGAAAAATGGATTAGGGCTTGGTCTTAAGAATAAATCACTAATTAAATGTCCAAGCCCAATTTCTAAGCCCAAAATCCCGTAACTGCTGCACCACCTTCACTAAAACGGCTCTATCCGATTCGTTATAACTCCGATTGACTTGAAATCACTTGCTATATTTCCGTGACTCGATAAGGAACATATTCTCTTCAAAGGTAAGCGGCTAAATCATCTCTTAAGTGCCTCGAAATCAGAAATCTTTGGCCTGTTTTCCAGATTTGCAGCTCTAAAATCAAATTCTTTCGGGATTTATCTTCAAGTCTTGACTCCATATCATAATCTTTGACTCTCTTCTCGGATTCCATTCCTAGCTAATATTCAAAACCTACAAACTTTTCACTAAAATACACAAGATTACGCGCAAAAGTTTAATAAATCTAAAATACTAGAAATAAAATAGGAATTCCGGATTATTGCATTTTTAACTCAAAAGTCTATCAAAATATTCAATTAAACATAAAAAATGATGTCTCCCAAGGGTCGAAAATAAGAACAATTAGGGAAACATCAAGACCCCCAACTCAAACCTTTGTCGTCCCGACAAAGTAAAACAAAACAAATCAAAGGGGTAGAAGTAAACGTAAGAACATATAGAAGCTAGCAAATACACCTAAAGCAATTCTTACGATAAATCTCATATAGCAAAACTCTAGGAACTAATATATACATACACTTATCATACAAAATTGAACATAAATAATCTCAATCATAAAATTAAAGTTGCAATGCTTGAAGGTTACACTGGTACTCATCTCTGTATGATGGCTAGGTGGTCATTAATCCTAACTCGCTTTGAACGCTCCACCTAGTATATTTCCTATCAACGAATCATAAATTCACTATGCACTTAGGAATCATGAGGACTTTACGGTTTTAATAATGGCTTAAGGACGGTGTGGTATGTATATTTGGTAAATTAAAAAAATGAGCTTTTGGCTCTCTCCTCACTTACCATCAACAATATCCTCGAGCTTGAGTTTACGCTAAAAAATGTTCTCACTCACCCATTTGACGCACTAATGTTGCGTCCCCATGTCAACCCAATAAAAACTAAGATGATTTCCAAAAATATTCCACTTTGCCGGTTTATTTTATTCTTTCTTTTTATTTTCTTTTTCATTTCTTTTCCTTTTTTTTATACAAGATACCCATGACCCTTATTTTGATATGGACGGTCATGTCTCTTATAATTTTATTTTATTTCAAATCCCAGCAAAGGGTTACAAATAATAATATCATCTTTATTTTGTGCCTCAATATAAACACATATAATCCCCTCCCAATGTAAATTCCCAAATATGGACCCTCCACCCCAAACTCAAGCTCGAGACAAGTCTCAGGATCGTGATTCAAGTGCGGGTCATTTGGTCATGCCTAATAATCTAAAGGATAATAGGCTTATATCGTGGCTACAAAAGACAAGGCTTAAGGCTCAAAATTGGGCTAAGACGGATAAAATTATAATAAGGGATAGCAAGCTAAAAGGCTTCAAATAGCTAACAAAGAACTGCCCCTATCATTTTCGTAAGTACATAGTTCGTTTTTAGTTCATATCTAGGTGGGTTCTCTACTAATTAGGATTTCACGTTCTACACACCAAACATATTCCTTAAATATAAGCTTACTTCATTTGCATTGTTCATTAATTTTTCCTATCAATTACCTATGTTCGCATGCAATTCTAAGTGCGTTTTATATTATTCCCTAAAGTCCACTATTTACTATCATTAATTCAACAAAAGTATGCTTAAAGGGACATTTAAAATCTTCTACAGTTAAACGCAACTCCGAAAATTATTTTATTGAAAGCAAATAAAACATATAACACATAAAAACTAGGATGAGGCAACGAACCCCACCCCAAACTCAAAAATGAGTCGTGTCCCCACGACTCGAAAAAGACTCAACGCAATAAAATAAACTAAACTAAACTAAAACGCGGAAGGGATAGAAAACGTATCTCAACCAGCGCGTGGCTGGTCATCGGTGTTGCGTCCATGAACTTTCTCCTTCGTAAGTAAACCATAGGTGGCGTGTTGAATTGTGCTCACCCCCATCAACATGTTCCGGAGAAGTTCTAGCTCTTTTGTAACGTTTCCTAAAGACGCAATCATCTTCACTTGGTTCTTTTCTAACACCCTCACTTTCGCTTCCAACTCGCTATCAGTATGCATCTTGTTCTTTGGAGGAGCTCTAGGAGTTCTTACTGCTCTTAACACTTCATAATGAACATTCTGGATTAAAGCTATACCCATGTTCTCTCCAACTACTACACGGTCAATCTCTGCGTCTTTACGCGGAACTTTTGCGTCTAAGCATAAAGTAGTGATAGTACAAGGGAATTTGAGATTTTGTTGCGAAGTTGGAATTCTAGCAAATTCCATGATGGTATCATAAATCACACGAGCAACATCCATTGGTTTTTCCTCAACAATACACTTAATAAACATAAGATGCTCCTTCTTCACTTCCGATATGTGTTTAATTTCGAAGAAGGTAGGGATTATGAAACGGGACCATACCTTAGCACATGGTAACAAATTAATGATATACATCTGTCCAGGATATCTCTCTCCTTCGGGAATTGGGCGGGCCCCATCAATAAGTATTGTTCCCCAAAAGGATCCATAATCGAAAGACGGTTCTTTAAGAGATTCTTGGAAAGGTCATAGTCCAGAAAAATCGGTCAATTTTAACGATTTACGAATAAGCTCAACGGAGAAAGGAACTACCTTTTTGCGAATCACAACTGCATCTTTTGAGAAGGTGATTCCTTCATAAAAATCTCGCACCAAGGTAGGAATATACTCAAGCTTCCTTTATCTTAATTCCTTCCAACCCAGTTTGTCACAAGTAATACCATAATCTTTATAAGCACTAGTCATAATACCCTTAGGAAGATTCATCTCCTCACCAAACTTCAAAAATTGAATTCGATCACGAACCTGAGTTTCCCAAGGAAAGAAGACTCTCTTTGGCTTTTGAGCCCATACTTTCTTACTCGGAGGCTTTGGTTGTTGCACCGGTTCTTCAGGAACTTCTTGTCTGTTTCTTCCTCAATCTCTTTCTCAACTTCTTCTTCACTTTCTTCGTCACTTTCATCAATTAATCTACTATTTTTCGGATTAGCCTTACTGGGATTTTCCTTTCTTTTCGGAGCAATTGGGATTTGTTCAGTCTTTTTGGATCGCGAATCCGGAATCTCAATTGCTTGGTCTGGGCTAGCTCCAACATTGTTCCTGTTTCTTGGTAAGGTTCTTCGATAGTTACACATGGAAGCAGTTCTGTTAGTCATCTCTTTTCACCCCAAACTCAAAACTTCAAATAGTGAAAAAGCTAGAGAAAAGCTTAGAACTTTGATGTTTTGAGGGTTTAAACTTGAAGATTTAGGTGGAATATGAGATGGGTTAAGGTTAATTTAGAGGAATTGTGGAAGAATTGGGTTTAATTTCAAGGTTAGGAAGAAGAAATTTGTGGAGGAAAGATGAAATTTGGTGATGTTTTTGAGAAAATATGAGTTGATTGTGTGTTTTTGTGATGAAAGAAGGCTTGGTTTGATGATTTTATAGTTGTTTATTGATGATTTTCAGAGTAGGAGGAGGCAAGGATTCGGAATATGAGGTTGGCTTGGAAAAGGAGGCAAAAAACTAGGTTTTGTAGGCTAAAAACCGCCTCTCGCTACAGCGCACCGGCTAGCCGGTGTCTGACCGGCATGCCGGTCGCGATGGCGGCGAAGAAAAAATTACTAAATTCGATTTTTTTTACCTCAGACGCAAGCTACATTGCGTCATTGCTGACGCAGTGATCAGAGACTTCCTCTTCCTTGGCCGGCTAGCCGGTCATCTGACCGGCATGCCGGCGGTATGTCGCTGGCGCACTTCGAGACGCAGCGTCCTTGCGTCGTTGCTGACACAGTGGTCAGAAACATCATCATCATCAGCCGGCTAGCCGGTCATCTGACCGGCATGCCGGCGGTTCCTCGCTGGCGCAAATCGAGACGCAGCTATGCTGCGTCATTGCTGACGTAGTGGTCAGAGAGTTGGGGTCTCTCAGCTCGTTGGCCGGTATGCCGGCCAGCTCGCCGGCTAGCCGGTCAGACCTGCTGTGGACTCCAAATTTTTTCGTTTTCTCAACGTTTTTACCCCAAACTCATGACCATTTTACCCCTGAAATCATCAAAAACAAACACCCTTCCTCATTTCTTAATAATAAACACTAAATTTAACGAAAATCAAACTAATTTACACTACAAAAATTGAAATACTTAATCTAATATACAAGAAATTGGCTTTTGTTTAACGTCGTTAAGATCGACGGGTTACCTCACGCTTCTAAGGAGTCTCGAGGAGATACATGACCTCCCCGGGATGTGGATCATCCAAGCGGTTGGTATCTTCACCTCCATGGTATATTTTTAATCTATGACCGTTCACCATGAAGGTACGGTTCTCTAGCGGATGTTCTATTTCTATCGCCCCATGAGGTGTAACTTTGGTCACAATGTAAGGACCTGACCACTTAGATCTTAACTTACCCGGATAATTGCTGAACTTTGAATTATACTTCAATACTTTTTGTCCCACTTCAAAGTTCTTTGTACGAATCCGATTGTCATGCCATTTTTTTGTGTTTTCTTTATAAAGTTTAGCGTTTTCATAAGCATGTAATCGAAATTCATCAAGCTCATTAAGTTTCATCATTCGATTCTGACCAGCTAAAGTAGGATCTAAGTTTAACTGCGCAATAGCCCAATATGCACCCATCTCAAGCTCAAGAGGTAAGTGACAAGCTCAAAAGGTAAATCCATCTGTTTGCATAACAACTACATAACATACACATTAATCAAAGTAATTAATTTCTAACGCATTTTTTATTACCTCTTAGATTTTTAGGTTTTGATACGAATTTCAGACACACATATTTAAGTTGAAAACAATGATGTTGCTCTGCTAAGGCTTATGTTGTTGCGACAATATTTATAGCGACGTTTTCACAAATAATCATTTCACAAAGTAGTCGCAATCTATCTAAACCATATCTATCAGCAGCTGCTAATAAATGCTGACACATCAATGTTGAAGCCCATTTTGAATTCAAACCAGTAAATCTTCCATCCCTGTACATAAAGTGAAGAAGAGCCTGAAAATATTCGATCATTAGTTTTTCAGTTAAACCATTAACAACGAGATAATATAATAATAGTGTAACAGACCTTAAAAACATGTGGTCCTAAAGAAAGAATTAACAGCTTCGTTGAGATTTCCATCATGGTCCTGAAGAAAATAAGAAGACTTTTATTTAATTACTTGTTACTAAAGAAATCGAAAAGGAAAATATCATATAAACACTTAATTAAGTCAAAATTACTTCACATTATCTGATTATCACATCAAAATCGAAGTAAGTTTTGATTTTTAATTAAGTCAAAATTTACTTACTTTTTTTGAGATTTTCTCGATGCCGGTAACTAACATTGACGCTGCGGTATCGATTTCTGATCGTGACGAATCTTAGACTTCTTCAAATCCTCTAATTCAGCTAATATCACAAAGCTCACTGAACCATGGCTGCCTCTGCAGCTGCTAAAGCTTCTCAATTTGTTCAATACTAAATAATACGACAAAGCATTTTTGGGATTTTTGAATTGTTCAATTAGCGCAGGCCTTGAGTTTTACCAAAATTGTTTTTGGAATTTCTTCCATCTGACCCTTCGATTCATTGAGGAAGGAGGATGTCGCTGCTGTGATGTTTTGTATTGGGTCGGAGGTCGCGCTCCCGACGGAGGAGCGGTGGTGATGATGTCGCCGTTGAATTGGAGATGCGGTGGTGTGGAGCGGACGATGAGAAGCGATAGTATTTTCTTTTTGTTTGTCTGAGAAATAGAAAAACTATTAATTAAATTAAAAGGGTAAATATGGTATATTGTTTTTTTTTAGGACTTTTATAGACAATATAAAAATGAAAATGTTAGAGAGCTATTAATGTTGTAATGGGGACTTAAATGGTAATTAATCCTTAAAATTATAAAAGAAAAAAATAATTGTTGAGAATTAGTTTATTATTTTATTTGTTTGGATTCATTTAATAATATTAGTAAAGAAATAAAAAAAATTAAAAATCATAGAAATTCCATTAATAATGTATATTTTTAAATCTTTCTATTTTATAATAAAATAATAATAAAAGAAAAATTCATATATAAAAAAGTTAAAAATATTCTTAAATAAATTAACAGAATAAATTAAGAAATCTCACAAAATAATTATGTATATAACATTATTAATTTTTTCTTTACTTTTTGATTAAAGTAAAAAAGTAATACAATATTATTTTCTTTATTATTTTTTAATAATCGAAATAAAAGAATAATTATCTTTTTATTTATTTATTTTCCTTTATTATTTTTCCATTATACATAACCCAATTTTCAAATCACTTACAACGTTAATGATAATGATAAACACGTAATTATTATAATTATCAATATTTCTTATTAAGAAATTTCAATGAACACCAACTTTACCTAATTTAATTATATGAAGATATTTAATATTGAGAAATAACGTTTCTTTAGACCAAATAAAAATAAATAAATAAACGTTTCCACATCTTTTAGTCAATTATCAATTTAAATATAGTAAGCAGCCTTTTAATTTACTCCACTTAACAAATCAATCATAAATCAACAGCTCATCATAAACGTCTTAAACAAGTCACAAGACAAAATCAAGAATGGTTCATTTTCGTCACAGATCCTGTTTTCTCATCATCCCCACCATATTTATTCAACATTTTTTTATTCGAAAATATTTTATTCAAACATTTAACAATAAAACACTTGCACATTTGACCAATAGCTTAACAATTTGCAAAAACATCATACTTTTTCACAATTAGTGTCGGTGCCTTCTCGTGTTCAATCAAAACCCAACGTTTTACAGCACACCCTTTAATGTTCTCTCTCTCTCTTCAACCTTTACTTCACCATTAGATCAATAAAAGCTCACTTCTTCACTTAGCATTGCTCAATACTACCATAAGAATAATGCAGTTTTAAAACACCATTTTTTTCCAAGATCCAAAGCTTCGATCCTTTTACGTTTCTTAATCAAGATTCTGGTTTCTTATAAGTAAAAAATGGGAGAGAAATCTTCTCGATGTAGTGGATGGTGGGGTTATTTATTAGTGTTGGTAATTGTAGTAATTATAATAGGTGGTATTATATTAGTTGTGAAGAAGAAAAATGATAACAAAGAACCAGATGTTGCACCTGTACCTGGTCCTCCTGGTGCTGTTACTAAATCATATGCTACTGCTCTTAAACTTGCAATGCAGTTCTTTGATATTCAAAAATGTACTCATTCTTTACTCCCTTTTTTTTTATTAGTTTTTTTTTTGTTCAAATTCTTTTGTTAGTTAACTTGTCCTTTTGTGATTTTAAATCATAAAAATAGTTTATTAGGAATGTTTGTGTGTAATAGATCCTAAGTGGTCTGGGTTCTTCTCTTTGGTGTTAAAAGTTATAATACTCACTTTGGGTTCTAAAAAATTGGGGTTAATTTTTATATATAATGAACCAGGCAAAAAATTTAAAAAATTCTAGGGGATAATCTATACCAATATATATTTTTACTCACCTCTTCCCCAAAAAATTTATCTGCCCCATTTCGAATCTCATTTTATAATGAGAGTTTCTAGCACCAAATATTCACTTTATTGTTTTTTACCATTACTTGCATTTTATTAGATCTATATAGATATATGCTTATATTGGAGGGTTGATACTTGGTGTATTTGAACTTGTTAAACATGGATCATAGCTTATAATATAGGTAGCCTTACATTGTCACCAATCTTAATATTTTCTTAAAATCGCGTATAAATTTATTTATTTGCTTACTTTGTTAAAGATGGTTATTGATTAATTTCACAAATATCAAAATATGTTGCTTAATCAAACTAAGCTCACATGGTTATAAAAAAAAATCATTTAGTTAGGTTATTATGATTTCATACAAGTTCTAAATATGGCATGCTGTTATAACCAACATTGACATATGTAGTCACTTAAATTCAATTAAGTCATAATAATCCGCAATATTGACTGAAATAACAACAATCTAGTGACTCGATTTTTTATTAAATAAATGTTTTGTTTATATGATGATCTCACGCCCCCTATATTGACAAATCGCGATAACTATGTTTTATTGTGCTAGAGTTACCTTTTTAATAGTTTTAACTAGGGTAAATTTTTTTTTTTTTACAGCTGGAAAATTAGTAAACAATAATATACCTTGGCGAGGAGATTCAGGTTTAAAAGATGGAAGTGAAGAAAAAGTGGATTTATCAAAAGGGATGTACGATGCAGGTGATCATATGAAATTCGGGTTTCCAATGGCTTTTACTGCCACAGTTTTATCATGGGCAATACTTGAATATGGTGATCAAATGGAAGTAATTAATCAATTAGAACCTGCTCAAGACTCACTTAAATGGATCACAGATTATTTAATCAACGCTCATCCTTCACCGAACCTACTCTATATTCAAGTAGGTGATCCTAATTTAGATCATAAATGTTGGGATAGACCTGAAAAAATGACAAGTAAAAGACCTCTTACACAAATAAATACAACTTCTCCTGGGTCTGATATTGCTGGAGAAACTGCAGCAGCTTTAGCTGCTGCATCTCTTGTATTTAAATCATTAGATTCTTCGTATTCGAATACACTTTTGAAGCATGCGAAGGAGTTATTTATATTCGCGGATAAATATAGAGAGTTGTATAGTGTAAGTATACCTGAAGCTGCGATTTATTATAACTCAACTGGGTATGGGGATGAACTTTTATGGGCTGCTGCTTGGCTTTATCATGCTACGGGTGATCGTTCATACGTTGATTATGTTACCGGTGAAAACGGTGAAGCTTTTGCTGATTGGGGTAGTCCCACTTGGTTTAGTTGGGATAATAAATTAGCTGGCGCTCAGGTATATAACATATATGCCCTGTTTGGGATTGCTTTTTAAATTAATCACTTAAAGTGATTTTAGATTCATAGCAATATTTTAGACTCTAAAAATCACTTTTAGAAAAAACACTAGATTAGTGATTATTAAAATAATCACTAAGATCGATAGTTGGTCTAGTGGTTAGACTACTCCGCAGAGACCTAGAGGTCCTGGGATCGAATCTTACTGGAGTCAAAATGAGAAGTGGCTCTCATGTGTATTTAAAAAAAAAAAATCACTTAAAATGATTTTAGATGTCAAAATATTTTTTAATATTTTTTGCAAATATTTTAATTTTAATCAAAAAGCGCTTTTAGCTAAAAAATAATCAATCCCAAACGGGTACATAGTTTTTTTAATTTTTAGTCCTTAAGTTTACATAATTTTTGAAATTTGCGACAGGTTCTTTTATCTCGAGTTAGATTTTTCGGGAAAAAAGATGTTTCGAATTCAGATATACTCGAAAAATACAGAAGTTCAGCAGAAGCGGTTATGTGTGGGTTACTTCCGAAATCTCCTACAGCTACGACGAGCAGAAATAATGGTAATTTTGGTTTATTCGGTATATATTACATGAAAAATACAGTCCTTATAGTTTGAACTATTGTGATTGTAGGTGGTTTGATATGGGTTAGTCAATGGAATGCGTTACAACATCCAGTAGCGTCGGCGTTTTTAGCGGTTCTATATAGTGATTACATGTTATCATCACGTACGGCGATGATAACATGTAACGGTCGTAACTTTGGACCATCGGCTTTACGAGGGTTTGCTAAATCACAGGCGGATTATGTGTTAGGGGAGAATCGTTTGAAGATGAGTTTTTTGGTGGGTTATGGTGATAAATATCCGCAACAAGTGCATCATAGAGGAGCCTCTATTCCTAAAGATGCGACTACTGGTTGTGAAGATGGGTTTCGTTATCTAAACTCAACGGGTCCGAATCCAAATGTGGCGTTTGGAGCACTTGTTGGTGGTCCGTTTTTGAATGAGACTTATATTGATTCGAGAAATAATTCTATGCAAACGGAACCGAGTACTTATAATAGTGCGGTGATTGTTGGGCTTCTTTCTGGTTTGGTTACTACATCTTCTGTGGTTTTATCGTTTAGTAATTGATTTAAAGGTGTAGGTAATGTATGTGTGAGATAATTGTTTGAATATTAGTCCAATCTATTGATTCTTATAGCAAAATTGTTTAAATAGGTGAAGGCAGGGGTTGAATTTGTTGAGATGTGATATTTAGCTATATTTATCTACTTGGTGATTGTATTTTGTGCTAGAGGATATATATAGTTGAAAGGTGGATATGTTTTATATTTAGCAACTAAGTTATGTTTAACCCTTCCACTTCCATTAAGCTGTGAAGGGTGAGGCAGAGGTAGATCTCTCTTCAGATACACAATGTCAACCCCGAGTGAGGGACATCCTGACTGGGTTGAATGGCTATGGGTCTTTACACCATATATAAAGGTGAAAGTTCTACCCTTCTAAATATTATTTCGAAGTATCATATATGGGAATCCATCCAAATGTTGATGGAGTATGGGCAAGAAGTGCCTTCTTACTAGGCATGACCATATCTTATTAAAAGCCACGAGACTATATCAAAGTTTTGAAATGAGAATTACAAAGCAACTATTGCCGGGAATTGTTGCTACGATACTCTTGTCATTTTTCATTACCCAAAAAAATAACAAACCGTTAGATTGTCATTCTAAATCCAAATCCAATGATAAAATCAAATTTAAAAACCAAAATAAAAAAAATTATATGTCTTGATATTCAAAATAATAATAATTAAAAATTTAAGAAACTTGTTTTTTATGGTACAAGGGTGATTTGAGATTGCTTGTGTGCACCATAACTAATTCTACGAGGATACACACACCTCTTCATGTATATTTTTAGATAAATCAGAATTAGGTTACTTACTGAAAATCAGAATTAGGTTACTTATATTTAAGAAAAGTTTGAGGTTTGTACCTTTTAATTAAGTAATATCTTCCTATATAATTTTATAATTCTTTGTAATATATTTTAGTCCAAGAAGAGGTGGGGTAGGATATCAGTCAAGGTTGTGTAAAAAAGTAACATGTTTTCTTTTCACGAAATAAAAAAATATGTACTAGGATATGTGTTGAGTAAAGTTTTTTTTTTTTTTTTGGGCAAATGATATAAAACAAACTAACACATCAAACTGAAAACCTGATAGTCACCCAATGCCCATCCTCTTCATACGATCAGTGATTTGTAGTGAAACCTCTTGTAGCTGCTTGGCTCCGTGTCTAGCGTGCTTTGCAAGACGGTCTGCCTGACTATTGTTGCATGCCTATTTTATGATATAATAGAGTAGACATATGTTAGAAATATTCACAAAATTCGTGTAGTAGTTCCAAGAAAAAGTGGTGGCTATCATTTGAGTCATTTGAGCTAAGCTTATATACGACAAAAAAAAAAAAAAACTAAGCTTATAAATTCTTTCAAGTTCAATGTAGGAGGGATACCTGTTTTGTTTTACGGTAAGTCTGAGAAAAATATGGGATCTAAAACTATGTCTTTCATTTAGGAGTTATCCTTCCTGTCATGGTTAAATCTCGCCACACTCCTTACGAAGTGAAAGAATTCAATCATGAGCTTTGCGTTGCTCATAGTCTTCTTTAAAATGGTCTCCTCACTAAGTCTAGGAATAATGGTCGTCTTGCAAACTTTAAGGCACTTGTACTCTAACACATCCATAATGAAATCTTAGTAGCTTTTCCCTTAGTCTTCATATCTCATATGCAAGTTTGTAGAAAATGTCACACGCATGTACGCTTTAGTCTTTCTCTTAGCCGTATCTTTCTTGAGCTCGCTATTGACCCCTGCCAACTGAAAAAATGCCGTTCAAGGTGCAATGACACTTTGAACTCTATAAAAATCTAAATTTACAACAATCGATACAATGGTTCAACAATTTTTTATAAATATATGCAATCCATTCATAAAAGTATTAAAGATGCAATTGGAAGTGGTGAAATTCTCAGGGGGAAGAAACTTTTGAAGAGCAATAAGCTAATAGTCTTTATTCATCCTCAAACACTCATAGGCTATCTGCTTCTCAAAAAGAAACCGCTAATCAATTTAGAAATCACATTATGGAATATCTTGGAAAATTTGAAGAAAAGATGTCTTGCTTGGATAAAAGGGTTCATATCATGATAATAGGGTGTTGAAAGAAATGAGTCTTTCTACAAGAGAAGAGAGAGTAGAATATGAGTGTTTGAGAGTTTATTGTTTAAGAGTCTAGTTTGTTATTCATGTCCTTTCCAAATCACGGGTCCGTTTATTTTGGATTTTTATTAATGAATCTAGAATTTTTTCTAATTCGAATCATACTTTGTCTCCCATGTATGATTAATTTTGATATGGAAAAAAAGGAGAAATATTGATGAAATCACTACGTGAAAGTAATTAACTATGGTAGAGTTAGACTTATGCTTATACCATTCATTGGAGACAAACATCACGGACTCTTGATTATTTTGACAATTCTCCCAATCGTGATCATTCACACCACAAAACTCACATCCATACACTTCTTGTGCAACCTTTACCTCAGCTCTTTTATTCGAAAAACCCTCTTTCACGGCTAAAGTAAGTTGTCTCAACTGTTGTTCTAATGTGGTTTGTATCTTGTTCTCTAAGGAGTTGAACTTTTCTTCAATGTTGACATTATTAACTCCTTCCTTAACTGGTGTTCTTACGGTATTCCATCCCACTTCAATATCAACTGTTCTATCCAAAATAATTCTCGCATACGCAGGTTGAACTCGTAAAAACGCACCACCACACAACAAATCTAAATCTTTCCTCGAACTCCCCTCAAGACCATTATAGAAAATTTTCAATTGTTGTTGTTCTGAAAGGTCATGATTAGGGACTCTTCGTAAACATTTCTGAAATCTCGACCAACTTCTACCGAACGCTTCATCATATTCTTGCTTGAAATGTGTTAACTCAAGTTGAGCATCTAACCTCATGTTGGACGGATAATATCTGTCGAAAAATGCAGCCTGTAACTGCTCCCAATTCGTAATCTTCCCTGGTTCTTGTGAATCATGCCAATCACTCGCTGCATCTATTAAGAAAAACCTGAAAGTAGCATAATACATCTGTTCCCTTGTTACTCCTTGCGTAATGTATGAATCGCAGATTTGCATAAATTTTTGCACTGCGCGTAGTGGATCTTCTCCGGGCTTGCCTCGAAAGTTTCCGAAATTCTGAAATTGAGCTAGCATGCCCGAATCTGGACGGAATCTCGGAACATTGATATCAGCTGGGCCAATCCCAAGAGGAGGGGCAAGGAATGGTTCTTGAACGGGACCGGTAAGAAACCATGGATCGACTATTTGAACTGAACTGGAGGATTTGGAATGACAGGTGGAACCGGAAGATTAGGAATTCCTGGAGGCGCTATTGGCTGACCATTTGCGTCTAGCTAAACTCCTAGGTTCTCTTGGTTATTAAGATTAATATTATTCAGTCTGTTCGCTAATTCTTCTACTTCTCTAGCTTCTTGTTCTTTCTTTCCCTTGTTAGCAAGTCTATTAATGATTCCGGATTATTAAGGATCGGAGGTGATGGATCTAGATCCCTAAAGAGTCTCCTTCGCATACACCAAACCTAAAAACCTGAAAAAGATGAACAAACAAAAAGCGTAAAACTGATAAAAATAAAATAAAATGCAACTATCACTAAAGGATAAACACCGTGGTCACACGCTACCATCCCCGGCAGCGGCGCCAAAAACTTGGTGGTCATTTGTGTGTTCTAAAAATAATGCAATAAGTGAGAGAACCACAACCGCAAGTGTACGGTTGTCCCAAGTAATAATAGTGATAACAGGATCGTTCGCAGGGACGGTATGGTTAACTACAATGCTTATCAGTTAATGAATGGTTGCACTTATGAAAGCAATTAAAAGATATAATGGTTGATTGGTTGGTTTTACTAATTCTAATTATGAAAGACTAATATGAAAATGTAAATAAATGACAAGACGCAAATAATAAATAGCTAGACGCAAGAAATGGAAGGCATTACTTGAGAAACGCAAGGGATCCTCCTAACTCTATTTCATATCATATGTTGTTTAAGGGTCAAATTGGTCAATTAACATTGGTCAGGATTCAAGAATCTTTGTACCCCCGTCAGGGTGGACTACAAAGCTATTCTAGAGTGTCACTAGTCCCGTCAGGGTAAATATGATCCACTTTCGAATGATTAAGCTAAATTACCTCATTGTCCCTAAAATTAACTACGCTCGTCAAAGTCAAATAGTTTCTATTTTATATTGAGTAATTAATTCCATACCTAAGCCCCCCGTCAAGATGATCCACACGCCACATATGTGGAATAACTTAGATACTAACACCTGTTCTTAGTTAGCTACTCCAAAAACAGTAAATATTCACCAATTACAGAATAATGTAAAAGACCCAATTCGATTTAATTAGTTAAAACCCAAATTCAAACATATGACATTCAATAGTTTTAGGAATCACCCATTAAGCATTCTCAAGTACTAAAAGGAATTAGCTCATGCTAATTGAAAATAAAACTAAATTAATAGAAATAAGACTCATAGTGTTTTACAGAAATAAAAATAAGAAAAACCTAATTTTTGGAATTAGAGTCGGCTGTGAATGGAGATATAGACACTCTCCAGCTCTTCATCTTTCTTCTGCTTCCTTCGTTGACTTCTCTCTGATGCTTTTTCTTCTGAATAGTGAGTTGTGTGAAAAATAGAAGTCAAAAGCTCCTTTTATAATGTGAAAAACGGATTAGGCTTTAGTCCAAGGTTTAAGTTAAAAATTAAAAGCCCAAGTCCATTTTCTAAGCCCAAATCCCGTAACTGCTGCACCACCTCCACTAAAACAGCTCTAGCCGATTCGCTATAACTCCGATTGACTTCAAATCACTTGCTAAATTTCCGTAACTCGATAAGTAACATAATCTCTTCAAAGGTCAGCGGCTAAATCAACTCGTAAGTGCCTCGAAATCAGCAATCTTTGGCCTGTTTTCCAGATTTGCAACTCCAAAATATAATTCTTTTCGGGATTTATCTTCAAGCTTTGACTCCATATCATGATCTGTGACTTTCTTCTTGGATTCCTCTTTAGCTAATATTCAAAACCTACAAACTTGTCACTAAAATACACAAGATTACGCGCAAAAGTTTAATAAATTGAAAATACTAGAAATAAAAGAGGAAATTCGGATTATTGCATATTTAGCCCAAAAGCCTATCAAAATATTCAATTAAACATAAAAAATGATGTCTCCCAAGGGTCTAAAATAAGAACAATTAGGGAGACATCATATAGTTAGACTTAGAATCTTGCATTCTAGGTGCTTGTTAAATTGTTACACTTAATTCTTGACAAGTGTTTACCTTATAAGAAATAACTTAGGGTATGATTAAAATACTTATACTCTTGTATCTCATTCATTAGTGTTGTTATAGTCTACTTATCTAAAGTCCATAATGATTGAACCTTTAGGTAAAATGAAGTCTTTAGATTTCGAGTTCGATTTGATAATTTTGGGTTGTCCTATTCACCCTATCTAGGACATTTTATTGGAGTTTTCAAGAGTTCTAGCTGAATTATATGGAAGATGGGGTATACACACCAAAAATACATGTACATGCACCGATAATGGGTCAGATTCTAGTGCATCCAACTCCATATCAAGAGAATGAATTCCCTAGTGATGAAGACGAGGAGAATATGGAATTTGTAGGCAAATTTTTTAGTTAGGTAGAAATTCATAGTTTAATATGACATAATTTAATTTTTTTACAATGAAATGAAATTACGTTTATATCATTGTCAATTTATTTAATTTTAAAATTTAAAATATTTTAAAAAGTATTTTGCCTATAGGGACGGTATATATCGACATAATAGTTGATTAATAAATTAACTGAAAAAATTAATGAATGATCCTTAAAAAAATAACGTAGGTATAGTGAATAAAAAATTCATCGCAATAAATACAAAATTTGCTCTAGTGAAAATAACTGTCCCAAAAACTTGTTAAATTTTAGTGACGACATGTACAATGCCAATATTTTTTGTTGTTATAACTTATCATACTACAATGGTGACATATATAATGATAAGATTTATCGTCACTATCCCTTACCATGCCACAATGATGACGTGTACAATGACAACATTTTTCTCACCATAGTTTGTCGCGCTACAGTGATGACATGTATAGCAAAATAATCGGTCGTAGCTATAGCTTACCAAGCTACGATGACAAAAATTAAATATTTTCACTATTGAAACCTACATGGGCAAACCAGTAGTCACAACCATTTAGCGACAACATATTGTCACACTATACATCTATAGTGACAATGTTGACAGTGATAAAATAAATTCACTATAACTTGCCATACTACAGTTACAACATGTTCAATAACAACATCACCATAACTATATATAGTGGAAACAGATAAATGTAGTTAGTATAGGGACCTATATGCGTTGATTAATAATCACACCTATTTTGTGACAACATGTTCATTGTACATCTATAGTGAAGGCGTTGCCAGTGACGACATGTACATTACAATATCAGTCGTAAATATAGCTTGTCATGCTACGACAACAAATAAAAATCTTCACTATAGGGACCTATTGGTGCCAACCAGTAGTCACGCCCCTTTAGGAACGACATATTGTTACTTTACATCTATAGTGACGACTTCTAGTTCTACTTTTACTTTTTGCTGTCACTGTAGCTAATTTTTCTTGTAGTGCTTGGTGTTAATAATGAAATTACTGGATTTTTTTCAAGGTGTAAAAGGTTTGAGGCATGGATATCCCAGCTTTCCTCTTCCTTTTATCCTTGGAATGTAGTATTTTATTCTAGTTTTTGAATAAATTATGCGAAATAAGTTTGATTACCGTCCAAAATGTTCTAAAGTAAGGCTTAATAACCTATTTTTGTATGATTGCTTAATATTTTTTTAAGTCTAATAGTAGCTCATCTAGAATGATTAAGAGAGAGCTCAATTTGTTTGCTAGATACTTGGTTTAAGAATGAGTGTTGAGAAGAGTGAAGTCGATACTTCTGGTTGTAATTGAAATAAAGACAAAAGATAGGTAACATTTTGCATGTTAAGTAAGGAGAACTCCTTGTAAGATATATTGGCATGTCTTTGACTACGAGAAGCCTTATTCTGAAGAGTGTGGTATGTTAAATAGAAAAAAATATGCATCCCAATTAATGTAATAAGTCTTACATATCTCATATTTGTAAGAAGAACTCATCCGATGAAGTCGTTTCTTAAAAAAGCTAAATATTTGTGCAATACCTTTGTATTTTCCAATTTTTTTATTAAAATTTTGAGAGGAGGTGTTATCTATTTCTATAGAATATGGATTATGTTAGTGAAAGAAGTGTAAAAATAGCTTGAAAATATTTATTCTTAAAGAAAAAAGTTGGTAGTTTTGTATTCCAAATTACTAAAGATAAATCAAATTGCTATATTTAGGGCTTTTGGAGGATGTGCAATGAAGATAATAATGTGTGATCCCTATGGGTAAATGCTAATTGGTTGAAAGGGGAGTTTATATGTGGTGATCAGTGTAGAGCTAGAGATACTTAGGATTGGGCTAAAATGTTAAAAATCAGATGTATTGCAAAAATATTTATAGTGCATAGAATCAAAGATATTTTTATATTTATTATATGTATATGTGTATATATATATATATATATATATATATATATATATATATATATATATATATATATACACACTATTTACTAAAATATATGGATTAATGGAAAAGATAGCTTGAGTTTATAACCTATTTTCCATTAAAAATTTAGTTTTTACTTTCATAAGACTATGCATAATTTTTACATTAGTGGTAGATGGAATATGATGGTTCATGTGGCTAATAGTAATTTTAATGGATGAGTTACATATGTAATTATTTGGCAATACAATTAGGGATGTAATTCTAACTCTAGGGCTATCATGGAGGACTTAAATGAGAATTTTTTTTAAGTGAGGTGGAACAAATGTGTGTGAAATAAAGTTTTTGTACAAAAATATAGTTCATTTACTTGGTTGGTGTGCTGAAACAGATTACCAACTTTGAATAGCATGTTGAGATGGAGGATGCATATCAACGTGATGTGCTTTTTCTAGTAAATTTATACTTGAAGAAAGAAATCACCTATGTGTAAAGTGTTCCTTTTAAAGAAGGATATGTAGTAGTATATGTATATTGAATGAAGGCTAGATTGGAGTTTGAATTGGGAGGGGATACTAGATTATGAAGTTGATATCTACACATGAGATAGACTGAAGGTTGTATTGTGCTCAACCAGTTTTAGTGATTTCATATACTATATAGGAAGACTAAAAATGCTTTGTTAATAATGATACCATACTTATTAAGGAGGCTATATAATGTGTAGTACACGTGATTGAAGAGGAAAATTGTATAACTATTATCTATTCAATAAAACTATGCAAAATAGAAGTTTATGCATAAACTTTGTGTTTTGTGGGAATGTTGAAGAATGAAGCTATCAAGTGAGATTGAAGTAAATTTTGCATACTGATGCATTCAAAACTTGTTGGGAATATGTGGTTGGTTGAGGGGTTAGGAGAATTCTGGAAAGTGTGGGAGTCAAAGTGAAGGGATAAGTCTAGTAGAAGCTATAATTTTATTCTTAACTATATAAAGTGCTACTTTCAAGGTAAAAAAGAAGAGGATAAACAAACGTCTTTGTATTATGATGGGTTTATGGACTAAAAATGTATTACAATATTAAACTTGTAAGAGTCAAAGTCATATTTAAATTACGATGAATATTGGCCAAAATAAGAATAAATCACAACCCAACCAAAGTGAAATATCCCACCAGTTGTCTGATTTGTACTAGAAAATAACTAAAGGGATAAATACAAGAATTTCATCAAGAAAAGTAGGTTAAATATCATTTTTCAAGAGTTGATTATATATATTTGAATACCTTGGGAAATTTCAAATGGAACCCCTAATACTAGTAAATATAATTTATATTTTAAAAAAACCACAGTTGTTGTAAAAAAAAAAGTCTTCTTTTTGTTAGGGCATGATTTTATATTTAACAAATTAAATCAGTGGCAGACTTAGAAAGTTTTAGTTAGAAGACGTTGATATATTTTAACGTTTAAGTACCACGCCGTTGATATTTTATTTTCTATTTAGATTCTTTGATTCATTGTGATTTTTTAGTATTATTGACAGCTATATATATATATATTACAACCATATATATATATATATATATATATATATATATATATATATATATATATATATATATACTAGGTATGAACCCGTGTCTGAAGACACTCTAAAAAAATTAATTTAAAAAAATAAAGTAAACACCGAATAAATAAATGTTCCTTGAGGTAAATAATAGATGCTAAAAAATTTAAATTATTTTATCATAATTATTAGAACAACTTCTTTTACCCATCTTTATAATTTCTAATTTTATATCCTAATTGATCGTGCTACTACATGGATACGGAAATTAATTATAATGGTGTTCGAAGAATTCTTTATGAGTCTATGACTTATATTATTTACTTTTTGGTTTCCTACAAACAACTTGTTCATATCTTCTATATACAGTTTCTTGCCTAAGGCTACCTTTGTGGCTTGGTAACAACAGACAACATTTTAAGGACCCTCAAAGATATTTAGAATTGTAAAAAAGATCATCAATGTTTGCCTTGGAAATAACCTCATTTGACCACCACTCATGTTTATCTTCGAGTGCACCCTAGAATATAAATATTTTACATATAGACCATCCTTGTAAATTAAAATTTAATTTCAACCATTCTTATATATTACTTACATTATTTTACCAAGTAGCAACATGCTTGCTTCATTTATAAGGTGCAAAAAAGACAACTATAAATGAGTAGTAATAGTAGAGTCACAATTCAAACACCAAACAATTATTAGGCACGCATCACACGAAAGATTGGCCTTTGGTGATACTTTTGCTACTTCTGGAATTTAGAACAAAAATTCCAAAATATTAAAGTTTGATTCTCTGCAGCAGGCGCAACTGTACATCATAACCACACCAACCAAGAATTAATTGAGTACTTTATAAAAGTGGTGTAAAACATAGATGCACCAAATTGTTCGCTAATATTACATTATGGTTGTTATTCTAACCACACCAGCCTAAGCTTGTAATGCGTAAATTGTAAATCATCAACATACTTTTCATGCTTGTTTCCCACATACTCCGTTCAAGATCCCTTAATCTAAAAAGAATATACATTAATTAATTAAAACTATCATCATCATGTTCATAAAACCACCATGCCTAGAGTAGGAGATACATGATCGAACCCATTTGTAGCACTTCTGGGTTCTACTACAACTACTGGTGTTGGAACCAATACTAATTCACATGCTTCAAATACAATCCCCGCCAAATTCATGGGCTCCTACTACCATTAAGTTTCCATAATTGGTCTGATATAATGTGTCGCCGGTGTTTGACATGAGATAGTGTATCCTCAAGTAATTAAAACATTTAATATTTGATAAACCTGAATGTAAAACAAACAAAAATCAAACAAAGATTAAGATTGAATTATGAACAATTAAATAAAACACAGTAATTAACTAAATAACATTCAAACCTATTTGATTTAAGGTACACTTCCGTTGAATTGATTTCTTATCTTTTTATTTTTCAGAACCATTTAACAAACCTGAAAATAAACAATCTGTCAATAACACTAAACTTGTGGAAATTTACAATTAGTCTAACACAAAACACTAAAATCTTAAAAAGAAACAATAAGAGCCATTTCTTTTTGTTTTTTGTTCCTGCAAAACAATTCAAAAAATGCAGATTAAGACCAAATTAGTCACATTAATAGTCAAGGTAAATTATGGGACTCACCTTGTACAGGATAGCGGCTTGGAGGGAGGTGTCCTATGAAGAGATTTCATTTTGTTTTTTGTTCCTGCATTACAATTCAAAATATGCAGTATTAAAAAAATTACTCACTATATTTTCTGGAAACTGCAAACTACTCAAATATTACTTTTTAGGGATGGAAAAACAATTAGAAACACTCACCGATTCAGAGCAGTCGCAATTGCATAGTTAGGCTACATACAAACATCACACTAATCAATATTTATTCTAATTCTTTCTAAATAAATTACAAACACACTAATCCCTACCTCCATTCTTCACCCATTAACTTCGCTACCAATTAAAAGTAATCAAAATCAATTCATCAGTTTCAATACTTATCTCATATGCAGCAGCTCTAGGAGATGGTGATGCCTTACCTGCCATGTCTTAATCCGAGCTCCACTAATATTCTCCACTTGAACAACATTACCATTTTTTCCTAGGCTTCCAATACTGATATCCAATCAAGTAACAAATGCATTAGTCATATGATACACGCACATAGTTAATAAATGTTTGCTAATTTTGAGAAAAAATAAATTAAAAAAGTTAAGAATCCATTACCTTATACCATTGCCAATCGATTTCACCTAGTACATACGCCAAAGTAAAATTTGATTACTTGATTTGCTATGATCTTCAAAGAAAGGAGAAAGACAGCGGCCAAAATTGATATGGGTTCTTCGTACTTCAAAACAGTTCAAAAATTGCACTATAAGACCAAATTTGATTACTTGTGAATTGAAGATTTGTAGGGAGTGTTTTTACACTATATTTGAAGATGAAATTCACAAAGTAATTATCGATAATCAGCTATTCAAACCTGGAGAACGCATTGCTATTGGAGCTTCTGGTGGAAAAGGTCAGATTTTTTACACTCACTATTGCCTAATAATTTCGAAATTATAATATTGTAAATTATATAATATGCAGATTCAACTGTACTTGCATATGTAATGTCTGAATTAAATCTTAGACACAATTATGGTCTCGATCTCTTCCTTTTATCAGTAGATGAAGGTATCACAGGCTATAGAGACGATTCTCTTGAAACTGTTAAAAGAAATGAAATCCAGGTATATATAAATAATTCAATTTTTTTAGAGTTTAAATTAAAACTTAATTTTTTTTACCTTAATTTGGGTACTTCGCCAAGCCGGTTTGATGGGTCCCTGTATTGCGCAAAAATAGCATCCTATATTGTGAAAAATTGCACTATTGGTCCCTGTATTGGGCATAAATTGCACTATAGGTCCCTGTGTTGTGCAAAAGTGGCCAGGATCTGAATAAAAAAATAAAAAACAACACTGATTCTAATTATACTTCAATCAAATAATACTGGAAATTGTAAAAGTGATGAGATTAGGTTAAAAAGTAATTCAATTTTTTAGTGTTACAATAGTAAAATTTAATTATTTACCTTAGTTTGGGTTCTTCGATTGTTTATGGCTTAGCCAAGCCGGTTGATGATGGTGCGAATGAATCCCAAAAATAAATTTTTTACCTTAATAAGCAGGTTGATGATGGTGGAGAATGATCCCGGAGTTGTTTCCAAGCCGGGTTGATGATGAATGATGAATGGTCCCGGAGTGGCGGCAGATTTCTTTTGCGGAGAGCGGCTTGGGGGACGGTGTGAAGAAATAGGGATTTAGGTAAACGCACGTATCTATAACTAACGATTAAGAATTCTTTTTTCTAATATATATAATAGAAGGGTTCCACATATTTAATCCAAGGGCTGAAAAATATAAAGGAGACATCAAGACATTTTAAACCATGGATTGTATTTAGATAATCTGGACCATTAATTATAATCGATCTAAAGGCCGAAAATGATTGGAATTTGATCTGAAGGCTAGAAATTGTGGAGAAAAACATGAGACATTTCGGGCCGTTGGCCCTTCTCCAATATTTTATATATATATATATATATTACAACCATATATATTGATGTCTCCCCATTTGTAATGATTTAATATTAGTTGGAGACATCCTTTTTAATGTTTTAGGAAAGTCTTTAGTCGATTCTATCATGAATTATTATATTTTCTTATTTCTTGTCTTGATTTGAGTATTTATTATTTTTAGAGCATATTTAGTTTAATTGTTTATTAATTGTGAAGTTTTAAAGATATATGGTAATTAATTAGATAACAAATCAATTCTAAGAGATAAAGGAAAGAAGATAATCATGGAAATTGGAGATAAATGCAAGAAAAGATAGATATGGAAAGATAAAGTTGCCAAATAAATCTAAATTTCAGTAGTTACGACCAAAAAAGTGCTCATAACTCAAGATTGGCTAGGAATTTGGAAGAATGGTCTAAAGAAAAAGTGTAGATATTTCCGAGACGATCAGTTTCGACATATGGAATGCGTACATTAGAGCTATATCGAAAAAGTTACGGCCATAACAAAATAACAACAAAATCTTACATTTTCTATATTTCAGGGTTACGAATTTGAGTTGGGCTAGGAGTCCAAGTTACTTGTCTTCCACTCCAAGAAAATTATTAGGTCTTCCTAAACACCTATAAATACACCCTTTAACCATTGTAAACATGTCCTTACTCAGTTTTAAGCCATATATTAGTCTTTACTTGAATATTAATACTTAGTATCAAGCTATTCATCCAAGAAGCAAACTGACCTGTACAGGAAGACAAGAAGCAAGAAGTTGGAGAGTGACAAACTCCTCTTCTACATCTCTCCTTCTCTATATTTAGGGTAATTAGCTATAGATTTGTGGCTTCACCATATTTCTAAACTTTTATTCTGTAAGTTTTACTTTTAATTATTTGGGTTATTATTTTGTCTTAAATTTCATAATACTATTTGTTATTTTGATTGATTTGAGCTTGGCTTATATTGTTATTGTGTGCTTTGACTTATTGTTTTCAGCCAATCTTAGGACTATCCTTACTAATTGAGTTAACACCCGGAAGGGGGATTCAATTATTGACAACACCATATAATTGTCTAGTAGTAATCCTACTAGATAGCCATAAAGGTTTGATTTAACCACCGGTCATTACTCAGGTTCCCCTGGTGGTGGAGAGGTTTCTCCTAAGTCCACCCTGACGGGGTTAGGTAGAATTTAGAATCCCGGTTAATATATAATGCTCAATTCACTCTTAAGGTTAGAATAACAACTTAGTAAAATAGACCCATATTAATAACCCTAATCTATCTAACTTACATTCATTTTTACTTATCTGCATTCTTATTTATTTAAACATATCAGATAATTGATTCATCTTATCTCTATTTTTATCTAAACATCTAAGTTCATCTACGCTTACTGAATAGAATTATATCTAACGGATTAAATCCCTGTGAACGAACTTTTCTTATCTACTAAACTTGCAAACGATATGTAATACTTGCAGTGAGTTTCTCGTGGTAGACAAGGTTGTGTGTCCTTTATTATTATCTTATTTATCTGTTTATTTATCACACCTTTGCCCTCACCAAGTTTTTGGCGCCGCTGCCGGGGATTTATCTTTAAGTTAGTCTAATTGTGTTTATTTAGTGTAGAAGTCTTTATTTGATTTCAGTTTTACGCGTTTCTTTTTGTTTTTGTCCTTTCCAGGTTATAGATGGCTAATCAACGTTTAGAGCTAGGTTTTCCTGGTCCATTCAGAGTGCAACCCACTGGGATTCGCCCTCCAACTATTTAAGCCGTCAGATTCAAGCCGGATCCTGACCTGATTAATCAATTCGCGAGCTATGGGAGATATAATGGTGCTAGACATCAAGATCTGGTTCGATCTGTTCAGAAATTCATGCAATTCTGTGATACCTACATTACGGAAGGTGTTACGTAAGAACATATGTATTATTTAATGTTTCAATTTTTCTTAACCGGGAAAGCAAGCGAATGGTTAGATGATCAACCTCCCGAGCTAATAACAAATTGGGACAAGCTTCAAGCAAGATTCCTCGATCAATTTTATCCCACAAGTATGCGAGTGAAGGAACAACTGGAGCTTATGAATTTCTTACAAGAAGCCGGAGAGAGTGTTGGCGAAGCATGGACGAGATTTCAAAAGAAGTTGGCAAGATGTCCAATACACGGATACACGCCAGAATTACAATTAGAAATGTTCTATCAAGGACTCAATCCAGAGTCAAGGCTAAGAGCATATGATATGGGTCGTGGTATTTTTGTCTCTATGGATTCGAAAGAAGCAAAGAGTGGTATCAAAAGAATCGTCGAGACCGACATGAGTTGGCCACAACCACAAGCTCCTACCACTAGTATAGATACATCAGCAAGGGTTCAAGCTTGCAAGATCAAATACAACAAATCGCTATAACAGTTAAGAAAAACATCGAAATGCCACCTCAACAGTTATACTTGCAAGATCAAGCCTATGAAAATCAAGCTAATCATCCACCGGGCTACGATGTGTACAATGGAAGTCAAGCTCCATCAAGTCCTCAAGAAGATATTATTGAGTTAAAAGAGACTATTAGTCAATTCATCAACTTCTCGAAGGACAATATGAGCAGACTTGAGGAAAATATCGATGCATTAGTAGTGCAAAGCCTGCAACAATAGAATCAAGATCTGAAACAACATAATCAACTTTTAGAGAAAAATGTGATGTGGCTCACTACAGTCATAGAAAAATGCAAAGTCAACTCCTACAATTGACCCAAAATACAAATTCTAACATGAAGAAGATCCAGTACGTTGAGGGTAGGGTTAAGACTATTAGTCTTCAAGCTGAAAAGATGAAAGAAGTGCTACCATCTCCATTAAAAGGGGATGTTCTACCAACCAAGTCAAACGTAAATCGGATGAACTTAGATGAGATAATTGTTGAAGATTGGGTTAAAGAGGTTGAACACGATGAAAGTAAGAAGCCAAGAGTGGTTGATGAACCAAGAATTGAAGAGATTAGTAGAGTAAGACGACCACCCCTACATTGTTATTATCCCGTAGAACCCGCTTATCCAAAGGAGCAACAAGAGAAGTGTATAGAGACGTTAAAACAAGTGAAAATTAACGTCCCTTTACACGAAGCTATGAAAGGAAGGCGATACTATGATCGATTCTTTATAGAGGCACTCTCCAATAAGGAAAGTTTCACAATATCCAAGTCTGTGACACTCATTGAAGGGATATTAGCACAAGTTTAGCGAAGTTTACCACCGAAGCTTAAAGATCCTGGAGATTTTAACCTCTCAATCAAAATAGGTGGTATATTTACGGAAAAGCAATGTGTGATTTAGGGGCAAGGAATATCATGCCCAAAAGTATATTTAAGAAGATTGGTATGAGCGATGCAAAACCGACATCCGTAATCTTACAACTTGCGGATCAATCAACATCAAAGCCGTGGGAAGTAATCAAGGACGTGCTCGTCCAAGTAGGTAACCTTTTTATTCCCACGGATTTTATTATTCTTGACCATAAAGCAGATAAGAACGTCCCATTCATACTTGGGTGTCCATTCCTAGACACCAACGACACCATAGTGAATGTGAATGAGGGAACCGTGACTCTTAGTATTGAAGATGATTCTGAAACATTCTATGTTTTGGAAAAGAAGAAGGAAAAGAAGTCACAAGAACTATATCCAATCATAGTTGTAACCAAGAAGCCAGAACCTGTAAGCCCCCAAGAAACCATGGGAAAAGAAATTGAGTTTGGGGTGGGAGACTAGGTAGCATGGAAGCCCCACATCCCCAAACATAACAGTTCTTGGAAAGGGCCATACATCATCACGCAAATTATCTCAGCAAGAGTGGTCGAAATAAAAGCTATAGAGAGTTGCAAAATCATATTGGTAGGTGTTAATCACCTCACTCACTGCTGGGGAGGCTATAAAAAGAAATAATCTAGGTAACTCGTCTAACTTTGAAAGACGTTAAATAAAAGTGCCTAAAATGAGAAGTTACTCGAAGTTATTAGTTATTAACAGTAATAACTTCTTGTTTTTAATTTGACCCCTCATTAAACTAGAAATAATATAATAGTATCTACACTTTAATTCCATGACACTTTTAGTCTCCTAATCCAATTATAAGCTTTATTAGACCATAATCAATTGGATTAAACTTGTACGGTAACACTACACATTTAATATTTACATATGTGAGCCCATAATTATTATATTTTTTCCAACAATCTGCACCACAAATCCCTATATTTGAGCATAATTGCACCTAAGTACCTTATAGATATCAAAATTCGTACCTCATGCCCTATTCTAATTCAAAAGTGAAATTATTTAACAAAAAAATGGTGCATGAGGACTTCGACGTAGGGGATGGGGAAGGGGAAGGGTTTGTTAGATAGATACATACATGCATACACACATATATATAAATGATATATACTAACTTATATATATATATAACCATCTTAAATGATTGTAGGGGAGGAGTCGTCTACAACGTGCTTTGGCGACAAAGCAAGCAATGGTGGAACAATTTGTGTCTATCAACGAGCTAAGGCACTCGGAAGGGGGTGGGAGCTTTTGAAATCATATGATGGATTCTGATTGCATTTTTGGTTTTATAAGGTTTAAAACCCTTTAGCGTCCACCTTGTGGCCACTAAAGTATTAGTGGATGGTCAGTAAACATGTTCAACTTAAAATGGGTGGGTAAAATATCCCATCAATGATTTAAGTGCGTATAATACCGACCACAATAGTGACCGGTAAAGCATATATTATCTATTTTTTATTATTAATATATTTTTTACCGACCACCCATTGGTTAGTAAAATGTTAATTTGTTTTTGTTTCTTAAAGAATATTTAATTAATTAATGTTTATCGAGAAATCTATTGACCACGATTGGTCGGTGTAGTCTACACCTGACAGATACTAGACCTTGGTTTCTAATTATCCGAGTTGTAGTAGTGTTTATGGTGTAGCAGTTTCATTGATAGTGTGATGACAGAGAATGATTTTTTATATACGGAAGTGGATAGTGGTGGGAGGTATTGGGTAGTGATGGTGAGGGTTTTCGTACCCTTATGTGAGTCATGTGTGTGTGTGAGAATGAGCGATTGAATATTTGGTTAGAAAATAAATGAAGGAGAAGATAGATTAAATGGGAGTTGCAAACTTTTTAAAGTAGTATATTTTTGTATAATATATATGATTATGGTGAATCCACTGGAGACAAAAAGTTAAAACAATTAGTATGATTTAGGAAAAGATTAGGGGACGAATTTTAAACTTGGAAGGGGAGATGGGGTGTGACAAATTTTAGGATTTTCTAAGGATTTTTCGAATATAAAAATAAAAACTTACATTTTCTCACCCCTGGATATGATTTAATAATAATAATGATAATATAGATGAATATAAATTAACGGTGTTTCAACAAAATATATCAAAATGAAAAAACTAAAAGAAGAAGTCGAATATTTGTGAGGCTATCTAAGTTTGGACGATCCATTCTATGATCTTGGAGATTCGAAACTAGTCGCGATGTACGGTTTGGTTAGGTTTGTTCATATTCCAATACGTCTCAACGATAGGGCATATAAATTTACGAAAAAAGTTAGAAGTAGGACAAATAGTAACTTCATTTTGGAGATACACGCGATCTGCGAGTCTTTTTGTAAAATAGGGATCAAATAAGTTGGTTAGACCGCTCTATATTTATAAGTCCGACTATAAAAAAGTATGAAAAAGAAGCTAATAAAAATCTTAGAGTGCCTGAAAATTTTGGAAATAAGAGGTGGAATATATGATATATATATATATATTATTAAACTGCTTACGTATTTAGAGCTATAATAACAAAACATCATGAGAATTTAGAGTGGACAATTTTTTTAATACAAATGTATAATAATTGGAGAAAAAAATCTGAATATCAAAAGTTGTTTTTATTTTATCAAATAATATTAAGATGAATGTCTTATTAAATTAGTAAGAAATTAGTTAGTACTAAAATTTATTTAAGCATAAAATTTTAATTATTCAACTTATTTTATCCCAAATAAATTATTGTAACAGAAAACAGAAAAACTTGATGAAAGAACAATTTAATACTTTATCTCGGATGTCAACTATTCCTAATTTATTTGATTGAATTCGCATTTTTTTCGCTAGATACGCTAGCTAAACTTATCAGGCTTAATGTTGATATTTCAGATTGATGATTTACTTGTTGATTTCTATTATAACCTTAATCACTTTTGTAATAATAAGAGCGAAGGGTAACTTGTCTTTGACTGTATTTCAATGAAAAAAAAAAGAATCTGCATTTTTTAATAGAGCAAACTTTGATTGATTTATGAAAAAGTTTAAAGAATGATAAAAAATAAGAATAATGATCTATCTCATTTAAATTTATACTATACAATTTATTATTTATGATGTGTCGCAATTTGAATAAAGATAATTATAAAACTTTTCTAATTGAGTTAATGATTTATTTTTATTTAAACTATAAATAAATGGTGTGTTAGATAATATAAATTAAGGTGTATATATAATTATCCAAAATAATATTAACATATAATATTAAGCTTATTTGTATTGAAAAAAACAATAATATTAACAATTCCAACATTTTGTTGACCAGAAAAGAAAAAGAATTGGAATAATGGCGAAACAAACATGCATGTATATAGTTGTTTAATTATGCATTGAAGTAGTTTTTATATTACATGAAAGATAAATATGTTTTTACTTTCTAATCGCAAAAATTTACTTGCTAATCGGAGTGGTTTAGCAAGGAGGCTGGCCAAATTGATGTCAAATCAGTAAATATAAACTACTTTGACAGCATTCTTACACGTTCAAACTGATTTTTTTAAAAGAAGTTTTTTTCTATAGTTATTTTTCCTCATAAATATCCTATATATACATACATCATTAGCATTCTCATCATCGAATATCTAGTACTCTTTCCAAGTCTTGGTATAAATTGATTGTTTTGTGAATATATTAATAAATCGAGTGATATTAATGTTTGTAAAAGAAAAAATATTAGAAAACTTGTATTGAAAAGAAGAAATTAAATATGGGTCTTAATTCAATTGTTCTACTCTATTTCTTCCTAACATTTGCTGCAATAATCCCAAAGTTGTATGCAGACTATGTTTTATTCGACGAGGTTTTAAAACTCCGAGCTGCAAAAGCGCTTGAAGCATCTTTTAATGCACATGACCCTAATCCTGAGAATGCCACTATTACCTTCAACAAACACGTTGAAGAGTAAGTTTACAAAAATTCCTTCCTTTGATTTAATAGAAATACTTATTTAATTTTGTCTGATTTAATTTAATTTGTTTTCTTGAAAAGGGCATTGCAAGGAGTAAACAACGCAAAAATTGAAGAAGGGTGCGAAGCTTTAAACCCTATTGACAGGTGCTGGAGATGTGACCCTAACTGGGCCAATAATAGGAAGAAATTAGCTGATTGTAGCCTGGGATTTGGTCAACGAACCACCGGAGGAAAGGACGGAAAATTCTATATAGTCAACGATCCCTCAGACGATGATACACAGGTTCCTAAACCAGGAACCCTTCGTCATGCAGTTATCCAAGATGAACCTTTATGGATTATTTTTAACCATTCCATGACAATCAAGCTCAAGCAAGAGCTTATCATAACTGATGATAAAACCATTGATGGTAGAGGAGTTGATGTACTCATTGCTCATGGAGCAGGACTTACAATTCAATTTGTACAAAATGTCATCATCCATAATATACGAATTCAAAACATTGTTTCAACATCAGGTTGTTTTATTAGAGATTCAGCTTCACATGTTAGCGTACGAGGAGCAAGTGATGGTGATGGAATTCTTATCTTTAGGTCAAGTTATGTTTGGATCGATCATGTCTCCTTAGCAAAGGCTGCTGATGGTCTTATTGACGCTACCATGGCTTCAACAGCTATTACCATTTCTAATTGCAAATTCAATCATCACAATTCTGTAAGTTCAAGATATTACAATATACAAATGGGAAAATCTCATGTTTATATATTTTTCACAATATTATTCATTAGTAAGATTAAAGAAAATTTAACAACTGATTTGAATACTATGCAGGTGATGCTTTTGGGGGCTATGGATGAATATTCTGATGATAAAATAATGCAAGTGACAGTAGCATTCAATCATTTTGGAAGAGGTCTAGTCCAAAGGATGCCTAGGTGTAGACATGGGTTTTTTCACGTTGTTAATAATGATTATAGTGAATGGAAAATGTACGCCATTGGTGGAAGTGCCAATCCTACAATTCTAAGCGAGGGTAACCAATACAGGGCATCTACTAATACTTTAACCAAAGAGGTAAGACTAGTTTGATGCTTTAATTTTCATATCTTCTTTTATAATAATTCATACCTTATTATTTGCTATATTTAAATGTTTCTCGTTATTTGTTGTTACTAGGTTACTAAGAGGAATGTCCCTGAAAAGAGTGAGTGGATGAAATGGCAATGGAGATCAGAAGGTGATGTGTTCTTGAATGGTGCCTACTTTGTTGAGTCAGGATCGCCATTGGCGAAGGAGAAGAACATCAAAGATGTACACGGATCATACGTCGATGCACTCACACGCCATGCAGGTGCACTTAGTTGCAGAGATGGCACTCCTTGTTAATTAAACCTTTAAATTTCTTGTTGGATTGAAAAATATGATCATGAGATCAATAGTTGGTCTAGTGGTTAGGTTACTCCGCAGAGACCAAGAGGTCCTGGGATCGAATCTCATTGGAGTCATTTACTCCGAGTTCAAAGTGGCTCTCTCATGTATTTAAAAAAAAAATATGGTGATCATAATCATGTAGTCATTATTTAATTATTATTTAATTTTTGTGATTTTTCGTATTGTATAGATGTTATTTAAAGTTGTTTTATTGAGTTAAAAAACATGTAACTGGAATTTATTGAAAATTATTGAAAATTATTGAAAATTATATCAAAGTAGATGTTTTCTTATAAGAAAAAATTATCATATAAGTCATAAAACTAAAAATAATATCCCTCCACCATCTCCATTAAATTGTCTAAAAGTCTAAAAAATATATCATTTACCAAATGTACCCCCGTTTTAATTTAATATAACTAGTTTTTTAATTTTTCGATCAAACCAACAAAACAAAAAGAAAATAATGTCCGCTTCTCATCGATTTCCTTTGTTCATCAACATCAAATCTGACCTCTACACCACCGATCTCCGATTCAACAACTACATCAACACCATCGCTCCTCCGCGCATCTCTGTTTGAGCGCGACGTCCGACCCAACGGAGAATATCACAACCCACGCCACCCCTCCAAGACATCAAGCGCAATTTCTTACATTAATCCATCTCCGTTCGAACTCAGCCCATCACTATTGGTGCGAACCCAACCACCATCAAACCGCCATCAATTTTTAATTTTTACAAAGAGTCGGTAGTGAAATTCTTCAGTCTGAGCATTGTTTCTATGAGTAGATGATTCATATTGCTATGGCCTAGTAATAATTTTGCTTTTCACAGAGCATTCGCACAACGGGTGTGAAATAATTATCAGGTTAATTTGGTGTTTAATTTTCTGTTTAATCATTATCGGGTTGGTATGGCGTAGTAATGCTTCAATGTTGTTTTATAATAGTATGTTTTATAATATACTCCTCGCTTACTCCTTCTACAACTTTGACCTTGAATAAACAAGTTTACTTCATTTAAATTAGGGTATGAGTGAGATATTGGATAGCTCTTTGCATAATTACTTTAAGCAAAAGGATTGCTTAAATTATTTCATCTGTTTCCGATGGATTTTTATTCAATTCAAGAGGTAATTACTTAATTTGCTATACATGTATTAGTGGATCTCTGTTTTGTCTGGTTATCTAGTTGATGCTATATAGGTATTTGCAATATAGGTCTTTGTATTATTTGGATTATAAGTCCCTAATTGTTTCTTTATTCTTTTCCAGGGAGCTTCTGATTCGATGAATATGCATGTAGCTTTTTTTTTTGTCAAGGCCTGTAGCTTTTATTAGTGTTATTTTACTTCCGATTGTAGAAAATGCTGCAGAACATGCAAGTGCTATTATGTTTTCTATGAAGGACAAGCTTGTGAGTGTTGTGTAATTTTTGCATAATACATGGACCTATTTGGTAATTTGAACGTTGCGATTCGGTTTTATTGATAGTGTTATTTATTGCAAAAAAGTCCCTTCCGGCCTTGATTGTCACCAATAGTTCCAACTTGCTTTTTCCTTAGACTTGTTTGTCATAAATTAAATTATGATTGGCTTAAATTTTCAAGTGTGAGTGCTAATTACTAAACCAACATGAAAATAAAGCAAGCTAATTTATTGCAGAGCTGAATTCAATCAAACTAATATATTGAAAATGGATAAGTTTTTAGTTACGTTGGCTTCATTATTGACTTCTCCTTTGGTAAATTCTGTTGTATAATCCCATATAAGATCGAGAGAAATAAAAAGTCTTTTTATTACCTTTTATTTTTTTGATAATTATGGAATAAAATTCAAAAATCATTGTTATTATATTTGGCTCCTCAAACATACTTGTTTTTATTTTTTGAGTTATATATTTATTTATAGTCATCGGTCGATGGATCTAGACGTTTATAATTCAATTTTATTTGGTGGGATTTTCCCACCAAACAATATAAACTAAAAAAGTAATTCGGTGGGATTTGTCCCACCAAACAACATTATATATCCCACATATATAGTTTGGTGAGATTTTCCTATTAAATAGCAACATAAAATTTCGGTAAGAATTTTGTTTGGTGGGAAAAAATTTGACCGTAAAACTTTTTGGTGGGAAACAAATTGGCTGGGAATTTTGGTGGGAAAAAAATTTGGCCGGAATAGTTGGTCGGAAAATTTTTGACGGGAAAATTCAGTTTGGTGGGAAAAATTAGTTTGGTGGGAATATTTAGTCAAGGGTATTATTGTCTAATTAGGTTTACTATAATTTATATTAGACATGGACAATATCACCTCCTTCTAGGTAGTATTGGTAATTGCCTCTTCTTATGATTTGTGGATTTTGGATATATAGGGACCTATTTGCAATTTGAATAAAATTGTATGGATTTTATAAAATTAATTAGAGAATTGTTAAGAATGTAAAAAATATAAGGACCTAGTTTTTGCATTTTTGAAAATATAGAGACCTATTTGCAATTTAAATGAAATTATATGGATTTTATAAAACATATTAGGGAAATTGTTAATGATGTAAAAAATATAAAGACCTAATTGCAAATTAGAAAAAATTATAAGGAAAAGAAAATATAAGGACCAAAATGCAAATTAAAAAATATAGGGACTTTTTTTTGGATTTTCTAATATATATATATGGACCTATTTGCAATTTAAATAAAATTATATGAATATAAATAGTATAAGGACCTATTTGAAATATAAGGATTAAATAATAATATTTTAAAAATAAAAAGGACTAAATTATTATATTTTCAAAATATAAGGACTAAATTGTAATATTTTAAATTATAAGAACTAAATAATAATATTTTTAAAATATAAAGACTAAATAATAATATTTTAAAAATATAAGGACTAAATTGTAATATTTTTAAATTATAAGGACTAAATAATAATATTTTCAAAATATAAGGACTAAATAATAATATTTTAAAAATAAAAGGCTAAGTTGTACTATTTTTAAAATTATAAGGACTAAATTGTACTATTTTTAATAGCGGATAATATAGGGGCCTTTATGTAATATTTGTATTATTTGCACTAATTTATTATTTTTTGTTACAGATTATATCCGGTAAATTTATTATTTTGATCAAATATTGTACTAATTAATTATTTATTAATTTAATTGTAATAATTATTTATTTAATTGATTGTAATAATTATTTATTTATTTATTCAATTTGTAATAATTTATTTATTTATTCAGTTTGGAATAATTTATTTATTTATCCAATTTGTTATGATTTAGTATTTAATTTGTAAAGAATGTAATATTTGTTTTTTCCCTTTAAATTATAGATGACAGATGTGATGCCCCGTAGCCATGACGGAGATGGAGACGGTCGCGATCCTCTTAGGGGTCCGAACCGTCCTTTAGCCGACTGTAACCAACCATCCGGTAATAAAAAATACTCAAACAATTTCAATTGATATAATCTCAATTCATATAAGTAAATAATTAATAATATTATCAATTTAACAGCTTCTCGAAAAAGACGCCCCTGAGGCGTCACGTCTTTAAAATCTGCCCAAGCCACGAATGAAAAGGTTGGGTGGCCCATACCTGTTCAGTTTTTTCTGTTATCGATGACACTTGGAACTTCGTGGGTGAGTACGGCAAACACTTGTCCCAAGTGGTGGGGTCCGCGGTTCGAGAATCGGTGCCTCCATGCTACAAAACATGGGCAGACGTCCCCGACCCTGCTAAAGGGGCTATTTTAGTACGACTGCAAGAGTTTTTTTACCACGAGGAGTGGAGGCGACGAGCGGATTGGGGGGAGTTTGCGAAGAGATTGAACACGATGCAATCTACGAGCTACAGGCGATGGAACTCAGATCTAAAGGTCAACTACTACAACACAAATACTACACCTCCAGATGTTCTTCCAGAGATTTGGGCACGAGCGAGAAAGATGTGGGATGACGAGAATGTTCAGGTACAAAAGTTTAATTTTTTTTTTAGCTAAAATAATATTTTATAAGTATTTATTTATTAATTTTCTGAAATAAAATTGTAACAGAGTCAGGCGGAGATAAATAAGAAAAATCGAGAGTTGTAGACAGTTCTGAGTAAGTCGGGGTTGAGGAACTTATCCCAGACTCAAGAAGTTATTATAGAGGAATAATTTCTAATACTAAAAGTATAATTTATTATTTTATTAATTTAATTTTTAATAAATTATTATTTGTTATTGTATAGGGGAAGCTAAAGACCGTGACTAAGGAGTCGTTGACTTTTTTCGACGAGCAAACCCAAGAGGAGATGGAGCTTCCACCTTTAAGTGGCTACTTCGATCACCTTTCTTCTAATGCGACAACAAATATTTTGCGTGACGAGCTTTTTACAAAGAGCTAGCGTAAGTTTTTTTATAATTGCTTTAAATTAAATATTTATTTTTAACTTTACTTTTTTATTATTCTAATTTATTTTGAAATTGAGATCTAATTACACGGTGTTCATCGAGAGAAGTTGAAAAAGAAGGTTGTCGAGGCCGGATCCGAGGCTGCTGATGTTTCTGTGCAGGAACAAATCGATGCCATGCTGGAGACTATAATGGAGGTCATTGCCCCATCGAAGATGAAATATTGGGTGCCAACCATTGGTCTGGTCCGTAAAAGAGCTCGGACTTCTACACAGCAGGATCCTTCGGTTAGGCAGAGCGAGCAGATACTCCAGGCGATGCTAAAGGGTATGAACGAGGTTCGCGCGACTCAAGGCCTCGACCCTATACCGGATCCGGCCACCACATCGACCCCCCTCACAACTTCTTCGAGTCAGCTGAGTCAGCCGCCGAGCATAGTGTACACGCTCCTCGAAGCGTTGAATAGCATGAGAGCCGCCCGAGGTCTTCCCCTGACCACCCCCCCACCCCCCCCCCCCCCCCCCGAGGCCCCATTCACTGAAGAGAGAGGAGATGAAGAGAGCGGATGACGATGAAGACAAGAATTTGAATGATCCCTGAGTGTTTGTGTTTTTTTTGTTGGTGTTGGTTCGTGATGATTTGACTTTTTATTTAGTTTATGTTGAGTTTTTATTTAGTTTATGTTGACTTTTATTAATGGATGTTGGAATTTGATTTGACTCGAATTTAATTTTATTATGGTATTTAAGTTTGATTTGAATTTGTTTATTATTTAATTATGAATTTTATATGCATTATATTTAAAATAAAATAAATTAAATCAAAACAAAAAAAATTTAAAAAAAAACTTAGCGACGACCTAAGGCGTCGCTAATATTATATACGAAAAAAATACTCATTAATGCTGGATTTTAAAAGAATAATATTATATACTTAGCGACGACAGTTTCGTCGCTAAGTTTCGACGCTAAGCAATAAAAAGAAAATCAATAATTTCGGAATTAAAAAAAAGAATAATTAAATTATTACGGACGCATACGTCGTTGGTAATGTATAAACTTTGGGATGACGCGCGTCGTCGTTAAGCGCCTGAGAAATTTTAGGGACAAAATTATCACTATTCGTCGGTAAGGAACAATTTACCGACAGATTTCTAGCGACGAACAATTACCGACGAAATGTCGTCGGTAACCACGGATACCGACGAAATCGCGGTATTTACCGACGACATGCGTCGTCCCTAAACATGCAGAATGTTGTAGTGAATTGGATAGTGATGGTGAGGGTTTCCGTAACCTTATGTGAGTCATGTGTGTGAGAATGAGCACTTGAATATTTGGTTAGAAAATAAATGAAGGAGAAGATAGAGTAAATAGGAGTTGCAAACTTTTTAAAGTAGTATATTTTTTGTATAATATATATGATTAGGGTTAATCCAGAATAGGTCACTGGAGACAAAAAGTTAGAACAATTAGTATGATTTAGGAAAATATTGGAGAATGAATTTTGAACTTGGAGGGGGAGATGGGGTGAAACAAATTTTAGTTTTTTTTAAGGATTTTTCGAATCTAAAAATAAAAACTTACATTTTCTCTCTCCTTGATATGATTTAATAATAATAATAATAATGTAGATGAATATAAATTAACGGTGTTTCAACAAAATAAATCAAAATGAAGAAACTACAAGAAGAAGTCAAATATTTGTGAGGCTATCTAAGTATGGACGATCCATTCTATGATCTTGGAGATTCGAAACTAGTCGCGATGTACGGTTTGGTTAGGTTTGTTCATATTCCAAGACTTCTCAACGATAGGGCATATAAATTTACAAAAAAGTTAGAAGTAGGACAAATAGTAACTTTATTTTGGAGACACACTCGATCTGCGAGTCTTTTTGTAAAATAGGGATCAAATAAGTTGGTTAGATCGCTCTATAATATTTATAAGTCTGACCATAAAAAAGTATAAAAACGAAGCTAATAAAATCTTAGAGTGCCTGACGATTTTGGAAATAAGAGGTGGAATATGTGGTATATTTACGTATTTAGAGCTATAATAACAAAACATCACCGGAATTTAGAGTGGACAATATTTTTAATACAAATGTATAATAATTGGGGGAAAATTATCTGAATATCAAAGGTTGTTTTTATTTTATCAAATAATATTAAAAATGTCTTATTAAATTAGTAAGAATTTGGTTAGTATTAAAATTTATTTAATCATAAAATTATAATTATTCAACTTACTTTATCCAAACAAATTATTGTAACAAAAAACAGAAAAATTGATGAAAGAATAATTTAATACTTTATCTCGGATGTCAACTATTCCTAATTCATTTGATTGAATATGTATTGTTTTGGCTAGATACGCTAGCTAAATACAATAGGCTTAATGTTGATATTTTAGATTGTCGATGTACTTGTTGATTTCTATCATAATCTTAATAACTTTTGTAATAATAAACACGTAGGGTAACTTGTCTTTGACTGTAATTTAATTTAAAAAAAAGAATCTGGATTTTTTAATAGAGCAAAATTCGATTGATTTATGAAAAAGTTTAAAGAATAATAAAAAATAAGAATAATGATATATCTCATTTAAATTTATACTATATAATTTATTATTTATGATGTGTCGCAATATGAATAAAAATAATAATAATTATTTTTTTAATTTAGTTGATGATTTATTTTTATTTAAACTATGAAATAAATGATGTGTTAGATAATATTAATTAAGGTGTATATATCATTACCCAAAATAATATTAACATATAATATTAACCTTATTTGTATTGAAAAAATAATAATATTAACAATTCCAACATTTTGTAGTTTTAGAAACAAATGGAAAAATAACCAGAAAAAAAAAGAATTGGAATAATCGCGAAACAAACATGCATGTATATAGTTGTTTAATTATGCTCTGAAGTAGTTTTTATATTACGTAAAAGATAAATATGTTTTTACTTTTCTAATCGCAAAAATTTACTTGCTAATCCGAGTGGTTTAGCAAGGAGGCTGGCCAAATTAATGCCAAATCAGTAAATATAAACTACTTTGACAGCATTCTTACACGTTCAAACTGTTTTATTTAAAAGAAGTTTTTATTTCTCCTCATAAATATCCTATATATACATACATCTTTAGCATTCTCATCATCGAATATCTAGTACTCTTTCCAATTCTTGGTATAAATTGATTGTTTTGTGAATATATTAAAAAATCGAGTGATTTTAATGTTTGTAAAAGAAAAAATATTAGAAAACTTGTATTGAAAAGAAGAAATTAAATATGGGTCTTAATTCAATTGTTCTACTCTATTTCTTCCTAACATTTGCTGCAATAATCCCAAAGTTGCATGCTGACTATGTTTTATTCGACGAGGTTTTAAAACTCCGAGCTGCAAAGGCGCTTGAAGCATCTTTTAAGGCACATGACCCTAATCCTGAGAATGCCACTATTACCTTCAACAAACACGTTGAAGAGTAAGTTTACAAAAATTCCTTCCTTTGATTTAATAGAAATACTTATTTAATTTTGTCTGATTTAATTTAATTTGTTTTCTTGAAAAGGGCATTGCAAGGAGTAAACAATGCAAAAATTGAAGAAGGGTGCGAAGCTTTAAACCCTATTGACAGGTGCTGGAGATGTGACCCTAACTGGGCCAATAATAGGAAGAAATTAGCTGATTGTAGCCTGGGATTTGGTCAACGAACCACCGGAGGAAAGGACGGAAAATTCTATATAGTCAACGATCCCTCAGACGATGATACACAGGTTCCTAAACCAGGAACCCTTCGTCATGCAGTTATCCAAGATGAACCTTTATGGATTATTTTTAACCATTCCATGACAATCAAGCTCAAGCAAGAGCTTATCATAACTGATGATAAAACCATTGATGGTAGAGGAGTTGATGTACTCATTGCTCATGGAGCAGGACTTACAATCCAATTTGTACAAAATGTCATCATCCATAATATACGAATTCAAAACATTGTTTCAACATCAGGTTGTTTTATTAGAGATTCTGCTTCACATGTTAGCGTACGAGGAGTAAGTGATGGTGATGGAATCCTTATCTTTAGGTCAAGTCATGTTTGGATCGATCATGTCTCCTTAGCAAAGGCTGCTGATGGTCTTATTGACGCTACCATGGCTTCAACAGCTATTACCATTTCTAATTGCAAATTTAATCATCACAATTCTGTAAGTTCAAGATATTATATTATTTTATCAACTCAAATAATATACAAATGGGAAAATCTCATGATTATTCATTTTTCACAATATTATCAGGTGATGCTTTTGGGGGCTATGGATGAATATTCTGATGATAAAATAATGCAAGTGACAGTAGCATTCAATCATTTTGGAAGAGGTCTAGTCCAAAGGATGCCTAGGTGTAGACATGGGTTTTTCCACGTTGTTAACAATGATTATAGTGAATGGAAAATGTACGCCATTGGTGGAAGTGCCAATCCTACAATTCTTAGCGAGGGTAACCAATACAGGGCATCTGCTAATACTTTCTCCAAAGAGGTAAACCAATCTGATGCTTTAATTTTCATATCTTCTTTATAATAATCGCTTTATTAAAATGTTTTTCCGTTGTTTGTTGTTAATTACTAGGTTACTAAGAGGAATGTCCCTGAAAAGAGTGAGTGGATGAAATGGCAATGGAGATCCGAAGGTGACGTGTTCTTTAATGGTGCCTACTTTGTTGAGTCAGGATCGCCATTGGCGAAGGAGAAGAACATCAAAGATGTGCACGGATCATACGTCGATGCACTCACACGCCATGCAGGTGCACTTAGTTGCAGAGATGGCACTCCTTGTTAATTAAACCTTTAAAATTCTTGTTGGATTGAAAAATATGATCACTGGATCATATCATATAGTCATTATTTAATTATTGTATTTATTGACCATTTCAAAATATATGGTAAAAAGGTTATTTGTGTTAGAGTTTTATTTAAATTAACCAGATTTTTTAAAATAAGCTACAAAAATGTAGTATAATAAAATATGAAATTAAATTTGTAAAATGTAAAATTTATTTATTGAGAATTAAATTAGATCCGATATTTTAAGGTACTAAGTCACGTATAAAAGTGTATTATGTTTGTTAGTATCAACCTCCACAATACAGCATATTACTATATAAAAGGAACGGATACACGAAAATTTTAAATTCTATATTTTGTAATTTTGATAATTTAAGTTTTAAAAAAATAGATACAAAATTATTTTATGTTAACCAATAATATCAAAAAGTTATTAGGTACCTATTTTAGAAAATTATGGTGTAATATTTATATGATTAAAGGTTATCCAAGTAAAAAAACATCATAGATGAATTTGAGAAAATTTTAATGATCCTATATCTAATGTATTTTAAATTTTTTTTAATAAAATTCATGTGAAAGGTTAAGAATGGTCCAAATGTATATTGAAATGCAAATTTAGGGTGCCTAATAAGAGGTTCTGGCTGGGTAGGGGGGGGGACGAGGTTTTTACTAATATTTTTCTACACTAACACATTTTTATATCAGCATTGCAAAAATAAGTATGGAAAATTCAAAAAGCAAGAAAAAATTTCTATCATCGAATCATATATACATGTTTTCAAAGGACATTACTAGTTAATCACCTACTTCCCTTATCTAATCTAATTTTTATTTTGATTTTCAATTTGTATGGATTTTCGTTTTCTTAAAGCAAGTAAAAAAACTGGCACGAGGACAACTAGTACTCTCCCACAACTCAAAGATGATTCATGTCTCAATGACTCGAAAAGACTCGATATAGAAGCAAATAATTAAGATTATATACTAACACATAATAGAAATGACAAGAAGGGATAGAAATACGTAACTCTCGAGGCTCAAAGCTCTGTGTCATTTAGATGATATGGTTAAACTCGGAAAAACTCTTGATGTCCATTTCATCCCTTTTCTAGTACCCCCAACTTAATATTCACACAATATTAATACTCACAGCGCACAATTCAGCACTTCAAACAACCTCCATCTCTATTTCATACACACATCCCACTTGATCGCACTTAATACTTCCATCTCACACATTATTCAACCACTTTTCACAATAAATAACTAAAATCTTTGACTTTTCCAGCTATGTAAGAAGAAGTAAAGACTTAGTTATGTTATCAGACAAATCAAGCTTGAAAAGTTTAGAAATCGTGTCTCAGATAATCTCCCCTGGCCATTGAACCCCTCATTTTTATAAAACTTCGACCTATAAACTCAGAGATTTGGTAAATTTTTGGATTAATTGTGTTTTTCTGGTGTTTTTGGACATGGGTTGCCATTTAAAAGGATGAATTATGATGCCAGAAGACGTGGAAATATTTCAGGTGAAACTTGGATTTTTGAATATCTTTTTTATGTTTTGGGGTAAAAATGTATTTTTCGAAAAATATAGGGGTTGAAATGTCACTTGTAACTTTTGAAAGTTTTGGGGATGAAAATGTATTTTCCAAACCTTCAGGGGTCAAAATGATATTTTTCAAAAGTGTAGGGATCATAAATGAGTTTTTGAAAGTTCAGGGGTGGATTTTTGGAATTACTCAAACTTTTGGGGTGGATGTGATACTTTTCGAAATCCTATTTGAGGCTTTTCATCGAAGATATCGCGTGTAGTCTAGGGTTGCTGGGACAATAGACCGGACACCTGGTCTAGCGCAAATCTCAGGATTTTTGGTTCAGTCCATTGGTCGAACACTTGGCTTGCGAATCTTTGAAGTAGTTTAGGGCACACCATGAAGCTCATCGAGTCATGACGAAGATGCTTCTAGAATCCTCGATGAATTTTGAGTCATACCATATCTTTTTTTTAGTCTTGACTCGTTGTATATCGAAAATGGAATTGAATTAAAGTCGTGCCTCTGGACACTTGAGTTACCCCAAACATTTGCACAAAAACTCGTCGACAAGTCTGGGGCACGACGAGATTTCTCTAACTCCTTCATAACCTTAATTTTCCAAAAAACCTCAAAGATTAGTCATGCCTTAAGGTCGTCATGGCACATCGAGGATTTCCGCATTTTCTCGCCAAGACGCGACTTGGTTGGCTAATGTCGCGCCCAAGATACGAACTCCTCTCATCAGCATTTTATCGAACAACTTGTGTGTGCAACGACTTTCGTTTTTTCTTTTCATATAAAGTCAAAATAATGATGGGAAAAAAATTCAGAATTTACTTTTTCACTTGAAATCGCACTCCAGACGCCTTCGTGCTCGCGGATTTTTGAAAGGAGTGATCGAACTTCACCAAATTAAATGTTTCTTTTTCTCGGATTTGAGTCAATCTAAAAAATTATTAGAATTCGTCAGACTTCTCCCCCTTGATTCGAATTCTCATTTCATACTTACCCACTCTTGGATTTTCCAACGGAGGTGCAGAATTTCCTGGAATCTCACCTTTCTTCTATTTATCCTCCGGTTTGACCTAGATCTTTAAAAAAGTTGACATGTGCATATGATAAAATATACTACCCTTCTCGTTATGCGTAATATACACTAGAAAATTATAAATATATACTGCCTTAATGTAAAATAAAAGAAACCATGTAAATATGTGGGTTGCACCAAAAAGCACTTATGTTTAACGTAGTTAAGTTTGACGTGTTTACCTCAGTTTTTATTCTTGATGTAGCCTCCTTAGTAACGTGTGAGGCTTTCTGGATAAACTAACCTAAACTTACATGTTTTCTTGCCTTTTACCTCGATTACTGCATCTGAGACAATTCTAGTTACAATGAATGGCCCAATCCAAATAGGTTTGTAGTTTTGAGGTTTATTTTTGGGAATGGGAGCTTTCTGAACCACTTTATCACCCACCCTTAATTCATCGTATTCTTTCTTCCTCACGGCTTCTCTTGGGATCTTCATAGTTAAGCTTTAGGCCAGACTCTAGATCATAGAAATGTTCTTGACCTTTCTTCTATTCATGTTTCCTGAAACGTAGAACGTTTGGGATTCAACTTCTATGCTCAAAGTCGCTGATCCTTTGTATACGTTGATTATTGTGCCAATTTTCCAAGAATGGACACCCCAGTATGAGAGGAACATTTTTAGCTGCATCGTAATCAAGTATAATAAAATATGTAGGTATAATAAGGTTACCTACTTGGATCTTCGGTGGTAACTTTCTTTGTACCTTGGATGATATTTCCTTAGTTACTGCCATAGTCTCAAACTCTGCAAATTTCCTCTTCTTAGAGAGTGTCTCAGAAAATTGACAAGGAATTTGAAAGAGCTCTTTTATATTTATAAAGGGTTTTAAATTGCAGTCATTTCGATACCAAGTTCACTATATTTGGAGTTGTATCAAAGGAGTTAGGATTTTTACAAACTCCAAAGGTCAACCAGCCCCTATTATTAAGGAAAACGAATTTGAGCTGGATAAGGACTCCAAAACCTATCCCTTGACTTAGATATTTCATCCAACACCTATATAATATCAGTATGAGACCTTAGAAACTTGTCGTTTCCTTATAGCCTTTATATTATACATCAAAGAGAAAGCAAGTCGACCTAGAAAAGAAACAACATAAATTATGCATCTCTTCTTCTCTATGCTTAGGGAAATTAGTTATAGATTTGTGGCTTAACCATATTTATAAGATATTATTCTTTCATTTTATTTATGAATTAATAGGGTTATTATTTAGGCTAAATTCTATAATACTATTTTGTTATTTTAATTGATTTGAGCTTGGCTTTATATTTGTATTTTATGCTTTTCTCTAATTCCAGCCCTAATCTTTATCACGTTAGGACTGTTCTTAGTAGTTTGATTGTCACCCTAACCGAGGGTCAATAATATACAACACTACATAATCGTTTAATGTGTGGTATTGATCCTGATGGGCTTGCCTAATTAGATAGTCGATAGGGTTAGATATTCATAACCGATCTCACCGCAAGGTCCCCTTACCCATGTCCCTTGGCAGTGGTGAGGTTGCCTTTTAAGCTACCCTGTAGGGAGTTAGAAGATTATAGAATAATGGCTACTTGTATATTGCTCAATTCATCCTCAGTGAGTTAGTAAGATAGGCTCATGATAGTAACCCTAAGTTATCTTATTTTCATTCATATTTAATTATTCGCGCTAAACATATTTATTTCTTTATTATTATCTCGTAACAAAAACATCTAAATTCATCTACGCTTTTATTGAACGCAAGTTTGAGCTAACTACCTAAATCCTTGAGAATGAACTTTTACTCAACTATTACTTGCGAATGATCTGTGCACTTGCGGAGAGTTTCTCATAGATTTCCATAGGTGTGTGTGCTTTTATTATTCATTTATTTATCATACTTTTGGCCCCACCATATATACATCACCCAAGGTGTCTCTCTAGAACATATATCTCTTCATGTTCTAGTTCTTTCGAACTTGGGGCGCTAGTAAGTATCAAAAACCACGAGAGCTACTCATTATATAAGACCTATTGCAAACATAATATTTTTATAAAACTATCATCAGATCGTGTGATTGAGTACTTAATTAGACTTGTCAATTTTCCATAAAAAACAAGATGAATCATTAGGAGCAACATGGACGAGGTTCCAATCATGTTTGAAGAAATGTCCACTTCATGACTATATACTGGAACTGCAATTGGCTATGTTGTACAAAAGTCTTGAGGCAGGGTGACTATAAGCTACTTTCGGATAAATAAGATCATACCCAATTAGCTATGTGGTTAGTAAGGCCGCCATGCTCAATAACATACACCACACGTCTCTATCCTAGTTCCGTAATTAAATCCCCCATTCGGAGGATCGCTGCCACTAGCTAATAGTCTAATTACTAAAATCTATATTTAATTGGCTAAATTATTGATAGTGAATAAGTGCAAGAATAAATTCAATATGCAAATACGCAACTTAATTTAAATTGAAATAATCTCAAATTAGAAATACATTAAATTAGAAACTAGGGTTCATCCCCATTATACAAGTCTCAAGTATTTCAGGTTTAGCTCATAATTATATACTGAAAAAATAACTAAAATAATTATAGACATAATAGAAATTAAATTAAAAATAACTTAACAGATGGAAACTTGATTCAAAGGTGTTGATTTTTAGGTCTAAGGAGCCTTTTATAATGATTAAAAATGGATTTATTCAGAGTGACACTAAAGGTACTTTCGAATGATTATAATTTAAACCTAATTGACTACGTGGTTAGTTAATACCGCCATGTTCAATAACACACACCACACGTCTATATTCTATTTCTGTATTTAACCCCCCCCCCCCCCTTTCCAGATGATCGCTCTCACTGCGAATAGCCTAAATACTACAACCTATCACTAATTGGCCAAATTACTAATAGTAAACAAGCACAAAAATATAGTCAATACGAAATACTCGACTTAATTTAAATTGAAACAATTTCAAATTCAAAAGAATTTAAATTTGAAAATTAGGTTCATCCCAATAAAGAGATTCTCATGTATTTAGAATTTAGCTCATAATTAAATAAAGTAAAGAAATGTTATACTTATTGATTTCATTGTTCTTGATAGAATTCTGGGCCACTGAAGAAGAATCCAAAACATTCCACTTTGTGTATGAGATTCACGAGGAGTCACGTGAGGTCCCAACACTCCGAGTTGTTACCAAAGAGGGTAAAAAGAAAGTCCACCATAACCCGTGAAGAAAATAGTTAAAAATGAGTTTGGGGTTGGTGACTAGGTCGCTAGGAAAACCCCCTAGCAAGATAATAGGACACGGGGATTCAATTATTCGTGGATGGGTCCGTTTTTCGTTACAAGACTTAACGACGTTAAACAAAATCCCTTTTAACTGTATATTAGTTTAATGCTTCGAGTCTTTTATTTCGTAATGTATAAAGTAGCTTGATGTTATTAGTGTAAATTTTAAGAAATGAGAAGGGTTTGAGAGTTTTTGATGTTTGTAGTTATTAAAATCCTTGAGTTTGGGGTTAAACAGGTTTGAGATGGAGTAATTGCGTGTCTAAGTGGCCTTTTGCAAACACACGGACTGGCTACCCGGTCCTGCAACCGGCAGGCTGGTCAAAACCCTTGGTATTGGCCCACTTACTGCTCGACTGCTCTTGCTCACTGACTTGCACTGGTAACATTACCGTCGTAATGAAATTAGGTGCAGTGGTATACCGTTGGGAGAAACCGATCACACGATTTTTCTCCTCTAACTCACCCCAAACTCACAATTTACCTACCTACACAACAAAAAACTAAACTTTCTCTCCATTTTGATTCAATATACACTAATATGTAAAAGACTTAAAGTAATATACACTAATATGTAAAAGACTTAAAGTAATATACACTACAAACATGATACTGAAAACTTAAAGCGGTTAATACATGGGTTGTCTCCCAAGATCACTTTTGATTAACGTCGTTGAAATTCGATGTGTTACCTCTAATATCACTTCTAGATTACATAGCAAAGAATCATAAGGTCTTTAAGGTTGTAATGTTGGCTTAGAGACGTGTGATAAGTATATTTGGATAATTTAGAGTGAGCTTTTGGCTCTCTCCTCACTAGCCATCAACGAATCACCCTAGAGCTTGAGTTACTCTCGTAAAACATTCTCACTCAACCCAATGAATTCCTTGATGCACAAATTAGCATCCCCAATAACCCAATTAAAGCATAAAGATGTTCACATAAACATTCCTCTTTGTCGGTCCAAATATATTCTTTTCATATCAATTTTTCTTTTGTATAGCTATGACTCTCTTTTTTAAGTTGAGATATCATGCTATTTTTTTCTAATATATTTTTTTCTTTTCTTTTCATGCTTTTCAGCTTTTTTTCATTTACTCTTACCCCGAGAAAGGGTTACAATATAATAAACCTGTGAATCATCATCAAAATATAAAATAGAGCATAATTAATAAGCTCAAAAATCCCAACCCAATAACAATTCCCATAATGGTGGACCCACCACCCCAAACTCAAGCTCTAAAACAACTGTCTATGCATCGCGATTTGAGTGCGGGTCATATGGAAAAGTCCTATAATCTAAAGGGATATGGCTTATAATGTGGTTAATAAAAAGACTTTAGAAAGGCTAGAAGGGGCTGAGAAGGATATATAATATAATAAATGGACAGCAAGCTAAAAGGCAACAAGGGGCTTATGAAAGAACCGTCTTAATCACTTTCGAAACTATGTAATTTCGTCATTCTCTTACCTTTAGCATGTTCATTAAATGGGTTTATCAACTAGCTTGGATCTCACGGCCTACACACCACTCATGGCTCCTTGAGATCGAACATACTTTCTATCGCATTGCTAACTAATCTTTTCTTTACTATCAATGTGTGTTTTCCTGCAAATACTCAAAGCATACAAAATAAAGCAGCTCATAAACATACTACTTTCTATCATTAACTTACTAAGCTTATGCTTTCAAGCTATTAAACACACTCTACATCTAATTCATCTCTTAAAAAACTCAAAATTTCAAATTTCTTTTAAAAAAAAAACAGTAAATCACATAAAATGGAGATGAGGGACAACGAATCCCCACACCCCAACTAAAAAATGATTCGTGTCCCCATGACTCAAAAAGACTCAATAAAATAAAAAACAGCAAATATTGCATATAAAGAAATGGTAAGGAAGAAAGAAAACATACTCTTTGATTCTATTTACCTCGCTTGATTAATACCCAAGGTAGGGTGCAGTGATTTCCTTGTATGTAACCTTCATGTATCACCAATTTCGCTATCCCTTACATCCTCTTGTGCTCCATCCCAATCAATCACACTCTAGATATCTCGTGTTTCTCATCTTCTCCAACTTTGTTCTCGAATATTCTCTCATGTGAAGGTGTTCATCAAAGAAATTTTGCTGTGGCAACAGCTACCAGCGTCCCAGAAGCTTTGCTCATCTTTTGTCAAAGGATGCTTGATTTGTAGAGGTTGTGGTGTCTACCTTATGAAATTTGAAACCTTTTTTTGCTCTTTGAATTTACCACATCTAGCTTTCCTCTATTCTCTTGATCCGATTTACCTTGTAGTTTATTCTCAAACTAGTACCCATCTCAATTGATTTATTCTTGATCTTACCCAATACCTTGATTTGATACTTCATCTCCCTTAACACTTGATAAGATCTCTATTCTTTTCATCATCTCTTTTGACCCCCAACCCAAAGTTTTGAACACTCTTGAAATTTGTAACTCTTGATCATAGGTGAAACAAGCTTTATTTGGGTTAGGAAAGGTGTTTGGATGATAATTCTCTATGTGGGTAAGATGGGTTCTTCCTTGATTGGTATGGATCTAAGAACTTGTTGAATGAATTTTGAAAATTTAGGCTCTTGATTCTTGGATTTTAGGTGTTTTGATATGATTTGGATGGATGAATACTCTTTGTAACGATGTAGGGAAGGATTTGGATATGAATTCATGGTGATTTGGTAGTGTTTTGATGTTTGGTGAAGGTTTATTGAAGCTTTACTAAAGTTGGGAGAGGTTTGGAGAATAAAGAGAGGCTTAAGGATTGAAAAATTCAGACTAGAGCTCGCCTCTTCTTCTTTATAACGTAAATAAAAATATCCAGCGGCTCGGACCGGCATACCGATGCTGCTCTTCGAAAAAACTCGCTTCGTCAATAAACCCGATTCGCGAACCCGTGGGCAACCCTTTTTGGCTTACCAGCATACCGTTGGTATGCCCGGCATACCCACGCGGCAATTTTCTAAAGTCCATGGCTCGGCAAAGAACTCGACGCGTGAACTCGTGGGCACTGGTTTTTGGCTCACCGGCATACCGGCGGTACGAGCGGTATACCGTCGAGCAGGTCAGAATATACCCAAAATTTTCTTTTTTTCTTCCCTAACTCGATTTTTTTAATACCTGAACATCAAAAACACTTATACCTTCCTCAATAATGCAATATCAACTAAAAAATACGTGAACTAACTAATAAACACTAAAATAAACAAACTAATAAAGCAATTAAAACTTGGGGTGTCTCCCAATAGCACTTTTATTTAACGTCATGTATAGTTTGACGGGTTACCTCCATTATCCCTTGAGTATGTAGCCTCCCCAGCAGTGGGTGAGGTTATGTATGTCTACAATTCGCCGCCTTTGACCTTTCGAAGGTCGTATCACTATTAATTTTGATGTCACCACTCGAGTAACAACAAATGGTCCCATCCACGCATTTTTGAAACCTCGTGGCCTATTCTATTGTTTGGCGGCCTTCCAAGCAACCGTGGTTCTGACCCCAAACTCATTTTTAGCTATCTTCTTCACGAGTTCATAGTGGTGGTCCTTCTCTTTAACCTCTTTAGATACTTCTGGAACAATGGGGAACTCAAGTGGTACCTCCTCTAGAGTTTTTTCCAAAACAAGGGATGTTTCAGACTTTTCTTTTGTTATGAGGGCCACGTTTTCAACCTCGATCTCTACACTCTCATTCTTATTTGTTTCTGAAATAGCTTCTGGGAATACTTGTTGCGGTGTGAGTTCTTTTCTATCACCTTCAAGCACTTGGGTGTAGGTGTTGTCTTCTTTGCTTTATCAATGTCACCATTTGAATGATTCGTTTTCATAGGATTGGGTGGTGACATCAATGGAGTACTAGGTGGAGAATCCATCCTAATATCTTCTTCTTCTATCTCTTTTCTCACCAATATTTCAATATTTGATTCTTCTAAACGCGGCTTGGCTGGGTTTTCCATGGATGTAATCTTCCCTTCACAAGGTTTAATTTCAACTTCGACTCGATTATCAACAATTGTCTCATCTATGCTTAGCGTGGTTGGTTCTTCTATTGTTGGAATCTCTAGTTCACTAGGTGTAACTTGTGGCGATTCCACTTTCTTCTCTTCTTGAAGGCTAAACTCTTCAACTTCATCGAACTAAACATCACTATCTTGACTGGCCTTATGATTAATATTTGTACCTTGTCCAGTTTGCATAGATGGTACTTGTTGTAGCCTCTCAATTGTTTATGTGAGTTGCGTCAATCAATTGATGTTGTTGTTGCATGTCTTGCACTAATGATATGGCAACATCGCTTTTCGCCTCACTCTTTACTAAATTATCCATTGTAACCTTGATGAAACGATTGAGGGAGTCCTCCAACTTCCGGAACCTTTCTTCATGATCTCTAAAGCTTCCTCGTGTCAGATCCATAAAAATGTGTGCTTTATCAATAAAGTTTTGTACTTGAATACACCAGGCCTGTGGTGGATCTTGCTCTTGATAGAGGGAAATTTCCATACCTGAAGAAAAACCTGAAAAGAGACTAAAACAAAATGAACGCAAAACTGAAAACAAATAAAACTACTAAACTTACTTAAACACAAAATAAAATAACCGCAATAAATCCACGGCAGCGGCACCAAAAACTTGGTGGGTCCTGGTGTGTTATAAAATAATGCAATAAAAATAAAGGATCCACAGACCGCAAGTGTACGAGTCGTTCCAAGTAATAAATAAGTAAAATCGGGATTATCGTCTCCACAGGGATTTTAGTAGTTATTCTAAATTTGTGTTCAATATTAGAATAGATAGTTCTAATTGTTTTAACTAAAAAGATAAGCAATGGAGTATTTTGTTTTCTAATTAAATAAATAAAAATAAATAATAAACAATTATGCAAATAAGATAAGGAGATGAAAGTATGAATCTGTCCTATTGAATTTATGATTCCTAAGAATAAGGGTGAGCGAGAAATTTCACAATAGTTAGGACTCTATAATCTCCTAACCCCCGTCAGAGTGGACTTAGGAGCTACCCTACCATATTACAAACCCTGTCAGGGAGATTATAAGCTACGTTTTGATGATTAAGATCTATACCCAATTGGCTACGTGGTTAGTCAAGCCCGTCACGATCATTGACGAATACCACACGTCTATATTCTAGTTCTCTAATCAAACCCCCTTCCACCGCAACTAGTGAATAGCCTAATTACTAAAACATACCCTTGATCCGCGACGTCAATGATAGTAAACAAGCACAAGAATATAGTCAATGTAAATTAAGAACCAATTCAATTAAATACTAAAATCCCAGATTCAAATTAAAATAGAAAAACAATAATCAATGGTTCATATAATTACATCCTAAAGAGAAATTATGCATACTAAAACTCTTGAATAAATAGCTTAGAAATACCTCATAGACAAAATAGATCTAATATTAATTTGCCCAAAGAATAGAGATGGAGAAGTGTAGAATTGATGTGGTTAAGCTCTAGCTCTTGCTTTGTCCTCCTCTAGATCCTCTTGATTGCTTCTATGATGATTTATGTATGTATAATAAGCTTATGCAGCCAAGGGATGATTTTCTAAGGTTTAGAACTGATATATATATATATAGGTGCTAGGTCGAAATCTTGGAGTAGGGACCAAGTAAAAGAGTTCAAGCTCAACTCAAATTCGTAAGTAGATAAGGATAATTACTGCTGACTTGTTTTGAACACATCTCCTTCGTTACTGGGCCATTTTTGGCCCGTAAGATTTCAAAAGAATCCTCATATAAAGATATATCTACATCTAAAAGGGATCTTCCAGAATCGTCTCTGATTTGGAGTTATCTTCACTTTTTTAGACGTAGATGTAGAAATTCAGATTTATTTGAGCTTTTCTTTTCCTAATTGAACTATGTTTCCTTCTATCTCCTAATTTCTTCAAGATCTTCTTTCCTTATCTCCTTAGAATTGATTTGGCATCTAATTTATTTACATATTATCTTTAAAGCTTCACAATAACACACAAATTAAACCAAATATGCTCTAAAATTATCATTCATCAAATCAAGACAAAAAATAGGAATATCACGAATTAAGCACAAAAGTCAATATAAAAATACCATTTTCTACCTAAAATGATGTCTCCTAAGGGCTTATATTTAGAACAATTAGGAAGACATCACTATCCCAAACTCATCCTTTTCACTCTTTCTCATTGTTTCTCTTGGGATCTTCTCAACTAAGTTCTTGGTCACATTCAAATGGGAATTGAGTGGTTTCTCTTCAAGATTTGGAGGAGGTTCAACAGATGGTTTCTTTCTTCCCTCAATCTCCTTCGAATCTCGGACTTGTTCATAACCTTTAATTCTTGTCTTTCACTTTTTGAACTTAGAGTCGCCACAACCTCGGCTGCTTCTTCATATACCTCTTGCATGATATGATCAATGACGTCCACACAGAAGCAATCATCTTTAGAATTGGGAAATTTTATCACCTTGGACACATTGAATTTGTCCTTTTCATTTTTACCCGCATGATCAATTCACCGTTCTCTACATCAATTAAAGTACACCCGGTGACTAAGAATGACAACACCAAAATGATTGACACGTTCTTATTCGCGTCGTAGTCAAGAATAATGAAATCACATGGAAATATAAAATTACCTGCTTTGACGAGTACATCTTATATCTTTCTCTCCAGTTAGGAGATAGGCATATCCGCCATTTGAAAGACCATGATAGTGGGTCTTACTCTCCCAATATGCAGTTTCTCAAACAACGATCTAGGCATGAGATTCATACTCGCACCTAAATCACACAAAACTCTCACGTCCCAATCTCCATAATAGATACAGGGATATTAAACCTTCCGAAATCTTTCAACTTTGATGGTAACTTGTTTTGGCAAATTGCACTACACTCCTCCGACAAACCAACCATCTCCCCCTCTAAATATTTACGTTTGTGTGACAACACACCTTCATGAATTCCAAATTTTTCGACATATAATGAATGACTTCCACAAACGATAAATTGATTTACAATTTTCTCACAATGTCTACGATAAAACACGTGAAAGGAAAAGTCGAGAAGGTTAATTTACATTCCAAGGCCCCTAAGTAATTTACCAATAAAATACGTATTATCCCCATCATACTTTTACAAAAGAAAACCAAAATAAGAATAGGAAAGTCCGCTTACATCATCACCATCTCTTCACACCACCATTAAAACACACAAGTAGGTGAACCAAGGTGCTTTCTTCACAGATCAGAAGATATACAGAACCTACTGTTTCAATAATGCAAGGAGCATCAACAGGCATCGGTTATGGCCTTAAATATCAGGTCAGACCTTTAAATCCACAATCCTTCCGTATTATCATTTTCTAACCTTACTTTAAACCCTAATCTCATCAATCTAATCTCTTAGGCACGTTGCATTTCCGATGTCAAAGCCGATACAGATCACACCAGTTTCCTCACTGGCACTCTTAGTCTCAAAGAAGAAAATGAGGTCAAACACATATACATTTGTTATTTTCATCTAATTAATTCTCATAATTTCTATATAAGATATATTTATATAAATTTGAGCTGAAATCAAACGTATAGGTGCATTTGATTAGGCTTACATCAGATGGTAATGAATTGATCTGCGAAGGTTTATTTTCACATCCAAATGAGATCTGGGACCTTGCTTCATGTCCATTTGATCAACGAATTTTCTCAACTGTTTTTTCTTCTGGTAATTAATTTACTCAGTCCTATTTTATTCCCAAATATAAAGAAATTATATAGTCTTCTTATATCATACTAGGTGAAAAGTATGGAGCAGCTATATGGCAAATTCCTGAGTTATATGGCCAATTAAATTCCCCTCAATTAGAACAAATTGCTAATCTCGATGCACATAATTCTAAAATCAAAAGGTAAAAAGAAGATTCAATTTAATTTTCATAATTTTGATTTAATTAAATTAAATATGTGTAACAGTATAATCTGGTGGCCTAGTGGAAGACACGAGAAATTAGTAAGCATTGATGAGCAAAATATCTTTGTTTGGAGCTTAGATACTTCAAAGAAAACAGCTCAAGTATGTATTTTACACAAAAAATAAATTAAATTTATGGATTTAAGTCCTTATTTTGAAATTCTAATGTTAATTCAGGTGTTAATACAAAAAAATTTAGGTACAATCTAAGGAATCAGCAGGAATGTTACATTCATTATCTGGTAGTGCATGGGATCCTCATGACTATAATACCCTTGCTTTAACTACTGAATCCTCTGTTCAGCTATGGGATCTCAGAACTATGAAGTACGTTTTTTAAATCCTAAATTAAATTGTATTTTCATATAATTATGTGTGTATATGTATGTTATGGTTACAGAAAAACAAACTCTATTGATCATCCACATGTGCGTAATATGGATTATGATATTAAAAAGAAAAACATGCTTGTGAGTATTTAATTTATGTTTTATTCTTTTTTTTTTTTTTTTATTAATTAATTTAAGTTATATTATAGGTTACAGCTGCAGATGAATCTGGTATACACTTATGGGATCTTAGAATGGTTAAATTTCCAGTTTTTGAACTACCTGGACATACTCATTGGTAAGTTTTATTATTATTTTTATTTATTTTTAATTTCTCAATTTATTTTAAATGAATATAATAAAATTTCACTTGGTAGGACATGGAGTGTGAGCTGTAACCCTGAATATGAAGGATTAATTCTGGTTCTTTTTCTCTCTTTTTCTCTCTCACACACATACACATGTTTTCACACACTCAAACATTGACAAAATTAAAGCTTTTGTAGAGTTCTGGAACAGACTCAGCTGTTAATTTATGGTTAGCTTCACCTAATGGTGAAAATTTAGAGTCTAAAAGGTGATTTTTATTTTTATAAAAAATATTTATTTAGTTTTAAACCTTGCAATTAATTTCATCATTGTTTGTTTTACAGTTCTGTTGAGTCATCAGTTACAGATCCATTACTTTACTCCTATACTGACTATGAAGATAGTGTTTATGGTATTTTTTACTTTTCTTTTTAATTTAATTTTTAATGTAATTTAATTAGTAAATTTTTAATTATTGTAGGTATAGCTTGGAGTTCTCGAGAGCCATGGATATTTGCATCTCTTTCGTACGATGGACGGGTAAAAATATTAATTATTAATTTCACTAATTGCATATTTTTTATTAGTAATAAATATAACATTTTTTTATTTATATTAATTAGGTGGTGGTTGAATCAGTCAAATCTCATCTTCCTAAGAAATGACACGCTAAACAAGTATATTTTATAATGTCATAAATCTATCTTATAAATGTTTTTGATTAATTGTAGATTTGTGTTCAACTTTGGGAGCTTATTTGGTTAAAACTAATGACATTTTTAATGAATTTGAGAAATCCTGTAAAACATTTCAGCCTTAATTCTTTCTATATCAGTAAGGAGACAATTTTTTGGTTGCCCTAATCTATTGAGAAAAACATTTTAAGAAAATGAAATGTACACTGATTTTTTGTTGGTTACATTTTTGTTATAAATCAATGATGTTATAAACTTTCGACTTTTGTTACATTTTAAATTCCCTTGGTTATAATTACCCAAACTAAATGAAGTTATACTAAAAAAAATATAAACTATACACATAAATATGTATGACTACGAGCCTACCATCAATTTATGTTGTGTGAGTTGAACATAATATAGGTGTAACCATGTTACATAATAGATTCAAACACTAGGGAAACATTCAAAGGTCCGTGTAAAAATAATTTTTTAGTGATAAATTTGGTCTTTTGTCAAACATTCAAGGGCCGATATGAGAATATAATTTCATCTGACGTTAGATAGGTTACAGAGTGTTTCCTAGAATTAATTTTTACGGGGATGGGGACCATGACCGATTCTCTGAGAATAAATTACACTTAAAACCCCTAACAATGTTAGTTGGTCCGTTCCTGTATCTTTGGATATGTTTAACTAATATATGATATTTAGACTTAATGATATTTCAAAAAATTTGCATGAGCTGGCGAGCCTTCCAATTAGCGCCAAATATGGGTAGTAGACCTTTGGTAGCACCAAGGCATTCAGTTTGATAGTATCATTCTCCCTTGCCACCATTTTTATCTTTTATAGATAAAGCTTTTTCGGTAAGGAACTCCCTCACCTGCTCCCTTTTTATCCTTTTGGCCTTGTCTCTTCGACTTGTTGGATGATTCAGCCTTCTATGTGTACCAAGCTTTTGGTTGCAACAACGGTCGAAGCTAGGTCTTGCACCCCACTTCGTTTCAATTCTTGCCTGGCACATGGTTAAAAACCGGCAAAGAAACATGAACAAAACATTTTTTTTGGATAACTCCTCCATGTCGAGTATAAGTTCTTGGAACTTCTTCACATATGCACAAATGCTTTCGTTGTTAGTCGATTTTCACAATCTCCCACGAGCTTCGTATTCCACGTTCTCTGGGTAGAATTGCTTCTTAGTGTCCCTTTTAAAATTAGCCCACGTTGCCATGATGAAAGTTCCATATTCAATGTCGGTCGAACGTCGTTTCCGTCTTTGTGTTGCCACATCGTTCAAGTAAAGTGGTGTCCAATAAAGCTTGATCACGATGCAAAAAAAATATTGCTCCATTTTCCACAAGAATTTCTCTAAGCACTTAGTGTTCCTTGTCGGCTTGTCCTATGAACATTTTCGACTTGGGAGCATCGATCTTAGGCACCACGCGGAAGTGTTCAAAATTCCAATGCGCATAGCTACTTTGCATTAGGCTATATCAGCCTTGAACAAATGTGGGTCTCTTTTCAACAACAATACCCCTCCCCCGATAAAAAGAATCATGGAAGATAGGTTTAATGTGCCCAAATTAACAACTTAGGGAATTACCTAGGAATTTCCCGCTGACTTGGGTAAGTCCAGGGTAAAAGCTTTAAGGTGTCCAATGGAGAGAATAAAAAATAAAATTTTGACAAAAAAAAAAAAAAAAGAGAATAAAAAAAAAATGGATAACTGACAAACTTGCCTCCTTTTTGAAGGAAGGAAACTTAGATTAAAACCGTGATTCAATCCATTCCCAAGTATGTTATGGCAGTTTTTTTAATTCCTCGTAATATTTATGCTCAAATTTGCTCCCATATTGCATATGTTTTGTGGGATCCCATGGAAAAATAAAAATACATTAGTGTAACTTGAACACTCTTACTAGATTTGATGCATAGTATTGTTATATTTCCTTCTGTGTTGTTAAGAGAAGAATAAAGCGCCCAGTAGATTGGGAACATGTAGTAGATAGCAATTTGTTTGTAACTTGTTGTGCTATTAACCCCTGATTTTACACCTAATTACAATCCACTATATCAACTTCGTTTACCAATACCAATACTGTCAATAACCACAATCCACACACAAACCCATTAATCATCAAAAGAATCAAAATTGACATATTAAATGAAAAGGAGGGGAAAGAAAAAGGCAAGATGCAAAGATTAGATGTGCAAAATGAACATAACATCAAAAGATTGTATTTTGAAGATGGGTTTGCAATTTACCAGTAACTTTGACTTGAGTATATTGGACTTACAGGAATCATTAATACTGGATTTAGAATCCAGAAAGCAAAAACGATAGTCAGAACTTCAAAAAAACAAAAAAGTCAACGAAACTATGACCAGAATAGTAATCAGTTATGAGGCGGCATTGAAGGTGGTGGAGGGAGTGAGTGAGGCTGTGGTGCCAATATACCCTTCCCATCCCCTTGAGGAAGAGGGAATGATGGTCTTCCCTGAGAAGTCTCAGAAGATGCTGCAGCTGGTCCCACATTCCAACCTTGAGGAAAATTATAAGTGGGAGGTGGAAATCCTAACAGAGAAGGCTGTGCTTGTGGTTCTGATCTGAGATCTGGTGTTGAACCTGACCTTGTCATGTCATAAAATGGTTGAGCTCCTGCAAACTGAGGTTGACTTGGCGCTACAAAATTGGGATTTTGCTGATACATTGACGGATTTGAAGTAGTAGGAGAAACGAGAGGAGCCTTTTGTGGTGGGCCACCACCTTGCACTGTTGCCTCCGAGGCTGAAGGTTTAGTAGCAGTTTCATTCCCATTTGGAAGAAGGTCAGTATGGGCCTCATAGATATGAGACTTGAATTCATTCTTCTCCAAGAAAGACTTGAAGCAGTGTGGAGCACCACAAATATATATCCCTTCCATTAGTTTTATCGTCTGGATCTTTTGAACACGCTCATCACACCTGCACAACATAACAACAAACATTTTAGTAATTAAATAATTAAAAATAATGGAGAATACAGAAAAGTAAGAATCTTACAGGTAGCAAAGAGAATTACTCCTCGCACAATCCAAACAGAAGGCGTGTCCGCAAGGAATCTGCAGCAAAGATAAACAATATAAATGGATTATTACTCAAGAAACACCTCAAGTTAGAATTAATTCCCTCTCACCCCAGCCATCATTTTTTTGCCCATAAAAGACACACATATTTTTGCTTTTTCATTTTCTTTTCCAATAAAAGAGTCGTTTGAGTTATGGGAAGCTTCCCACTACTCAAACGTTGAGTAATGGGAAGCTTCCCACTACTCAAACTTTGAGTAATGGTAAGTTTCCCATTACTCGTTGTTCTTTAAAAAAGACGGTGCCTTTTATGGGCAAGGGTATAAGGTGGCAGGTGCCTATTGGGCATTAACCCAACATAAATTAGTGAAATCAACAAATTAAAACAGAAGAAACTGAAAAGAGTAACAGATTTACCAGACGCCCGTAAATAGCAATAGGGAAATCACACTGCACACAAAAGTGAACACGTTCGCCAACCTGGCGCCTAGACTTGCGACCAACAATCTTAACCTTGGGTGCTGAGCTGGCATTTTCTGTTGAACCAAGGCTCTTTGCCACTGGAAGATCAGCTATGTTCAGATGATCTGGACATGCTACTGTCACATTATCTGATGCAGATGCAGCTTTTCCACCTCCACTACCTTCATTCGATGGCTTGCTCAATTTAATCTGAAGCATTTTTTTTCCCTACAAATCACATAAAACAATATTCACTCTCGTCCTCTACATATATATATATATATATATATATATATATATATATATACTTGCACATAGCTGTATGTTAGGCCATTTAGCATAACAAAGGGACCAATGGTGCAATTACTAATTTGATTGAACGGATGAAGCGGGTAATTATGACTATAATATTCAAATACAACATACAATTTCATTCGAATTGGATAATATAATCAAATAATTTTAAAAAATAAGCTAGATCAAGAAAATGAAGTCATATGGCAACGTAAAAAAAACATTTCTATAGAATTTTACCTAATCGAAAACCGGAATAATATTCTGATCAATATGTCGAATTTGAACTGGTAAATTTCATTAAATATTCTTTTCACAGACAAAAAATTAATGTACTTGTTGCAGAGAAAACAAAATAACAGTTACTTATAGCACTGAAATAACACAGTTTGGACAAGTTGAATCATTCTTACCTGAATAAAAGAAGACAGCTACAGAGAATTCCCCGTGCTAGATGAATGAAATAAACTAAACCCTTTCCGGTGGTAGAGATAAGAAGAAGAGAAATACGAAATAGATGAAAAATTATAATTTTAAATCCTCCGCACTGTTTTTTGCGGGTTGAATTTTGTGTTGTTGGGTTTGTAGTTTGTACCCGACAAAAAATTACGACCGTACTATTGACCAAGTCGGCCCATTACTAATTTTTTTTTTTAAATATATATAAAAATTATTTTAATTCTAATAAAACCTTTTACTTTCTACAGAATAATCTAACTATAAATGATCAATTTCTTAATTTCTTTTTCCAATGGGTTTGAGATCCTTTTTTATTTTATTTTTAGTAATGTATTAAAAAGAAATTTGATTCGGGTAAATTAATCTTTGATCACTGTAGAATATTTTAATTATATCAGAGCAACTATTGATCTTTGAGTTTCAAGATTTCATGTATATAATTTCATCAAAGGTATCAAGAATTAACGGCTTTTAAGCCTCTCATGTATGAAAAAAAAAGTATCAAGAATATTACTTTTCTAGGAGGTAAAATTACACCTCCATGACAGAAATACTATTTTCATGGAAACGTAGGTTGAGTGTTTTTTTAGCCAGAATTATATATCTAAAATTTGAAAAACAGAAAAAATGAAAAAATTGCTTACAGAAAAAGAGTAATGCAATATACCATTTTTTTTTCATACCATCATACTAATATGATTTGATTAAGAATTTATTGTCAAAGTCATTGAAAAAATAAAAATTAATAATTTATTTCCAAATAAAATTACACCTCATCAGGGATATTATATATGGTTATATAAAACAGGGGTGAGAATGGTCTGGTTCGCTTCGACTTGATCTTTTGCCACAACTGAAACTAAAACCAAATGGTTCGCTTTCCAAGGGTGTTGCTACTAAATCAAACGGTTTTCATCGGTTCGGTTTTGTCAATTTTTGGTTCAATATTGTTCGGTAATTTTTTTGATATTTGTATGTGTTTGGTTCGCTAACTAGATAGTCCCTCAATGACGTTTACTTGCAATATTCTATAATCTAACAGATACATATACGAAAATGAAGCGTTCAATTTTTATTGGCCGATTTTGAAAAATTGTATTCTTGGATGAAATATTATCCATACAATTGTAGGCAACTAATTACAAAGGAATATTTATATATTTAAATACCTATGTTTCAATTTTCAAAGAAATTCAATAGATAAATGATCTCTTTAAATAATATCGAATAATAATTTATGCAAAGATATTTTGCACAATACGAGCTTTTCAGGGTTGGTGCATGTTATTTGTAACATTTTTTATTTTTTATTTTTTCTTTATTATCCATCCTCTTATCATAAATTTTTTTAAAAATATCAAAACAAGTCAAGGGACAAACTCACGTAAGGATGAAAGGGAGGTCATTCAAAACTAAAAAAAAGTAGAGACATAAATTAGTATTTGTATTTTTTCGGTTTATAAATTTTGGTTTGGTTTAGCATAGAAAAAAAATCGTACTATTTTTTTTTTGGTTTTTCAAAAAAATTATAACAAACAGAATGGTTTTGGCGGTTTCTGGGGGTTTTCCGATTTTAAGATCAGTTTGGTTTTTCGGTTTTGTTTGGCTCATCCCTATTATAAAATAGAGTGGTATACATCATTACTAAAAAACTCAAGAATATTTATAAAAATCCAATATAACACAAAATATATCATAATAAATCAGGTCAAATTAACATATACAATTTGGTATTAGGTCTAAAATTTGAAAATATTGCTAGGATACATTTTTGGTATTAATTTAAAAACATTAAATCTTGAAATCGTCATAGTTGTGTAGATTGGGAAAGAAAACAAAACTATAGACAAAAATAAACAAAAAAAAATGATTATACTTTAACAATTTCAGATCAATTACATAACAAATAAGAAAAATATTTGTCAAAACTTAAAAAAATATACAAATATTTTCCACATATGTAAATATCAGACACATCATTTAACACGGGATGATATTATAATCAATCTTATGAGTAATTAATTACCTTTAAGCATCAAAACACCTATGAAAAATTACTTCACTTCGTGAAGGTTACGTTAATTGTTATTTGTACGTAGATTTATTCTCTTCGATCACCAATCTTTTGAAAAAGATATAGATTTGAAAAAGCATATGAAATAAGACTCAACAAATAATCCTTTGAAAATACACACAAGTGGAAGCAGGTACACGAACAAATACAAAAATATGATTTTTTTTTTGTGGTGATATACAATGATTGGCGGCGGTGGGGTTTGGTGGTTGTCGAAGGTCTAAGAAATAGAACGAATAAAAATACAAACAAGTTAGAGCAGGTACGCTAACAAATTAAAAAGACTGGTTTTTTTGTTGTGATAGACAGTGGTTGACGGCCGTGGAGATTAGTGATTGTCGTAGGTTTAAGAAATAGAGAGAAAAACGATGGTTGACAAACAATTTTTAGGTTTATGAAAATAAATTAAGGTTTGGTGGTTTGTTAATATATTAAATGTGTAAAGGGTAATTTAGTAGTTTGTTATTGTTTAATGTTAGTAATAAATAAATATGTGTATGATAATTTGTGCAATTTTTTTTTCTTATATTAGTAGGTATACTATATTACCATCAAGGAATCACAAAATTACAATAAAAGCCAATTTTAAAACATATTTAACCCATGTGGAACCTAAATTAAAAGCGATTGGGGAGGATTACATCGATCCAATCAAAAGGTAACTTATAAGATTTTTTCTATCCAATCAACTATCGTGTTTTTCATCTAGGAAAAGATGATTAATAATGAAAACAAATATTTTAAATACATGCGGGTGTCCTTTAATGGTTGGTCAAATTTACTTGTCCTATAAAATTATAAGTTAAATTAGATATACTAAAATTCTAAAATCAAAATTCAAATAATAAATTTAACCAACTACATAATAAATATTCAATTTAATCACAAACCAACACAATATTTTATATAACGTGGAGATTTTACTTATATGTGTGATTCATCTTATAAAAATTAATATATTTATTAATTTATCATTTGGTTATGGTTAAAACAATAAGATAGTTTAAAAAACCAAAACCAAATGATACAATTATGGTTTTAAAAAGCATACCCAATGGTTAAAACTGTTAGGTTGTGGTTTTTAATAAAATGACCAGTTATGGTTTTTAATAAAATGACCAGTTATGGTTATGATTTTTGATATGTTTACAAAAAACTGAAAGGTTGTCATCCCTACTCAAAATACATGAAAGAAAGGTAATCAAGAAAAAAATGAAGAAGAGAAAGAATAATTCCTTATAGCTAAAAGAATGAAAAATTAAGAAAATTTTGAGAACCCAATGGTCCAATTTTATGCATCCATAAAGAGGGAGATAAAGCAAAATTAATAGGGGTTATGATTAATTGCTATAAAGGTTGAGTGACGATATATTTTAGCAGGGACGGATCCACCTTATGAGAATTGGGGCCCAGGCCCCTCCAAAATTTTAAAAAAGTAAATTTTCACCCTTATAAAAATATAAAAATAAAATTTAATAACCTTTTGGCCCCCCCAAATTTTTCAAAATTTTGTATTGGCCCCCCCAAAGTTAAAACTCTGGTTCCGTCCCTGTATTTTAGTGAACTTAAACTCATTTAGTTGCGTGTTTTAGGGCAAGGAGAGGGACCAAATCCTAGTTGTATGACCATATGTATCACTCACGCTCCTAAGCCTAACATCTCAATTGGAAAAGTCCTTAGGATTCTAGAGGTCCATTAAAATCTGAGTAATGTTGGGTATCACGCAAAAAGGCATCACCTATGACGTGGCAGTTAAGTGATCCAATCATGGAAGAGAGAAAAAAAAGTAAATCTGGAAAAAGTAAATCCATAAATGGACCACTTAACCATCAAATAATGAGTAATATTTAAGTGATACTTTTTTGAATGATACCCATCATTACTCATAAAATCTATACTAATAGAGAGATACGAGGTAAGATGACATATAAAACATTAATATCAGGCCTAGGAGACCACTCTGTAGCTCATTTGTTCACACCTTTGGTACTTATAATTTGTTGAAGCATTCTTAAATTCGTTACATTAAGACAAAAATACTTGTGCTTGATCTTTATCCATGCTTTCTCATGCATTTTTGGTCCTTGATATCACGCTCACGTTGTCGAGATGATTTAAGTTGGGGGTCCTAATGTCCCTTTATTTGTGAGACATATTGGTGCATTTAAGACCCATATTTTGGAGATAAGTGAATCTTTTAGCGGTATTTGCCTATCTACTTTGTGCATTTTTTACTCTATAATCGCGAATTGCCTATTTTTGTGCTTTTTGAGGTGTTTTTGAGGTGTTTTTTAGTATATAAGGACTTGATACGCACTTTATTGGATTTGATTGTAAGCCGAGAAGCAAGATCACCCAGAAAAAGGACCAAGAAAGAAATAACCTGCTTGAAAACCACCTTCACCGCGATGAGGCAGTCCCATGACGTGGTGTGAAAAAAAAACCACGCTCAACGTTGACACAAGAAGAATTAAGACATGGGTCCTACCGCAGCAAGAGACACCCTACCAGAGTACCAGCGTAAGACCAAAGAAGGATGCTGACTGGATTTACTTAATAGATGGAAACTTTTACAGGTTTGGACTCAAATCTTTCACTTCGTGAAAACAATAGTTGTATCCCATCAAAAGAAGTTTGTAATAGTTTTTAACATAACAAATTTTATACTAGAACACACGCTAAGCAAGTATTACATATTTTTGTACTTAAGATCTCAATGCCAATTAATATGCCCAATCTACTCTATATGGAAGAATGGATTAACTTCAAACTCGAGTAACCCTTCTTACTCATTAATTCAATTGCTTTTATATAAAATTTCGGTTGCTATTATTATCCGTCAGTGTGATATAATCCTCTATAGACTTGGTTTTGCTTGTGATATAAATCTGCTATAATTTGCATTGATAATTGCATCCTAGAATAGTGATCTTACACCTTATCGGCCCTTAGAGACATGAAATTGCATTACATGTTGATATAGTGAACTTGTACGATTCAAGTTATCGTTAATCTTAATTCGCTTTAACAACTGTTGTTCGTGAAAACTTTCAAAACTAATCACTTCTCTTTCCATTTTACTTTCGCCTTTATCGCACAACCTAAATACGCTCTTGAACTAAAACACGTAATTGAAATAGTCTATATGAGTTTGATATTGGCTAACCATTTAGCATTATATTACTAGTATCACCTTGTCTCTTGCGTGATTAAAAAACCTAAGGTACTTAATCCTCCTCACGCCCAAACCCCAACAAACCCCAACGTAAGCTCAAAAGGTACATATTCAATCAAAGCAAATAAGTGGCCGGTCATTATAAAATAACCTAACACGTGCCCCGGGATTGTAATGTGGCTTGTCGAAAAAGGGATATAGGCTCAATGTGGGAATAGTGGATATTATGCAACGTGTCAAGTTAAGGCTTCAACGGGCTAATAAAAGATGGCCTCGGTCCTCTCTCTAATGTGTGTTCTAAAAGGAAACCCAAATGATTAACAATATGCTACTAAATGAGATCAATAATTAGTCGCTGTGGTGTAGTGGTTAACACGTCAGCTTTACACGCTGCAGGTCCCCAGTTCGATCCTGGGCAGCGACATATTGATTTTTTTTTACAATCCAGTGTTTTCTTGCTCTTGTTCGGCATTCTTTTCATATGGGAAATATCCACAGCTACTTTGAAAAGACTTGCTCTCCATAATCCAGGATATATTTCTGGGTAGAAGAAATTCAGAGATTTTCGTGAAATCTTGCCTTTCATTAATGGCTCTTATCAAGATTTTATCACCAAGCTGCAAAATTGGCTGTGGGAACGAAAAGAGACTAGGCTGGATATACTTCGTCAAGATTTTGGTTCTTCATTTGTATATCTATTTGCAGATGTGTGATATGATCATTGCAAAATTAAAGATATTGTATTTTAAAAATTGGTTTGTCCATTTATTTGAGTATATTGTAATGACATGATAACTCAGTAATACTTAATAATATTCCAAAAAGTAAAAACACAATCACAGTCTGAAAACAAAATCCAAGAAAACAGAGATTAACTGCTCGGTTCATTGTAGCTGATTGCATCTCATCAGTTAAAAATCTTTGTGTCATTGATTAGGTCTTGATGGTTATCACATATATGAGATCGTAACTCATTCTTCTCTAAAAAAGACTTGTAACAACGAGGAGCTCCACAGATAAATATCCCCTCTTCCATCATCTTGATCGTCTGAATCTTTTCTATACGTACGTCACAACTACATACCAGAACAATCATTTTAATAATTAAAAATTAAAAAAAGGAGAAAAGAGAAAAAGAACTATTCCACAGATGACTTACATGTAACAAAAAGGATCACTCTTGGAACAATCCAAACAGAAGACATGTGTGCAAGGAGACTGTACAAACAAATGTCATATAGTTAATAGTAATTAGAGATTATAAGGTGATGAGATAAGAAAATAAGATACATACAAGACGGCCGTAAATAGCAATTGGATGATCACACTTTACACAAAATTGAATACGTTTTCCAAGTTGACGTTGTGACCTACTACCAACAATCTTTAACCTTGGTAACTGATTTAGGAATTGGTTGACCAATACTCTTTGCTACAGAAAGATCAGCTAAAACAAGATGCTTCGGACACGCTACCATCCCTCCATTATCTTCTCTTCAACCTCCACCTCCACTACTACCTTCACCTCCAGGTTTGGTGGTCCACTTAATCGGAAGCATATTCGAAACTCTCGTCCTGTACATATACATACTAAACAGTTGGACTCCTAAATTGTATGGGTATATTTTGCACCATTGCTTAAAGTCTTATGCAAAATACTTATATTAATATACCCGTCTCATCTTTATCATTGCTCACAGATAAGACGGGTTACATATAACATCTTTTAAAACATGGCTACATATTGGGATTACGCAATTAACACTGATTCTATTGAAATGCTATTTTCACCAAACGTTCAAATACAACATTGACTAGCTATACCAGTAATTGAGCTATTAATAACATACATTTCCATTCTTGATTTCTTTAAACCCACAAATCGAATTGGAAAATATACGCTAGATCTCGAAAAAAAATTCAAGGAAATGAAGTTATAAATGAAGATTTAATCAATATAGCCAAAAAAAATTAACTAATATGGTGTATTCCATGCTGTTTTCACAGACAAAATTCAACTTGTTGATCCTCTTCGAGAAACAAAATAACAGATAATTATAGCACTGAAATATAACAAAATTTGAACAGGTTGGAGAATTCTTACCTTACAAAACATGATATATCAAACTTATAAATTTCCTTATTTTCCTATGTATAATACATTGGGAGGGACAGTTGTCCAGAGCCTACAAAAGCATAATCCAATATAAGAATCACTCAACATACATAAAAGGGTAGGGCATGAACTTAACCGAAAGATAGATGTTGAACTTAAGGGAGGAGAAACCATACAGGAAACTACAACTTCTCGGTATCAATTACAAACTTTTACTTTTGTGTTTAAGCTATAGTTCCCAATTTCAGTAGTTTGCGTTTGAGCACCTAAAGAAAAAAGGAAAGCCTAAATTGCACCGTTGGTCCCTTTGTGGCACAAAATAGCTAAATATCCATGTGTTTATTTCAAAAGTATCAAATATACTCCATTGTTATTCCCAAAAATAGCAAATATACCAATGTGGAGTTTATTTGAAACGTTAACTTACAACATATGAGTATATTTGAATCTTTTTGAAACATAGGGATGTATGTGACCAATATTGCAGTTTATACAAGAGGAAATATATTCTTTTGGCCAATAATTATGATTATCAACTATTAATTTTTTCAAAATAAACATTAACGAACTGCTCCTGTTTTTTTTACAAAGAAAGAAGAGGAAAAAGGAAATGACAGACTTAATATCACATTTCAATCAAATTAACAACTAAAATTTAGAAAGTAATTTAAAAAAATTTATAATTATTGAAGTACTTTGATAAATATACCCCACTAGACAGCGAGAGATTCGTCATCCCAGTATCAACTCGAGTTTTGGGCATCGTTGAGCTGTACATCTTCGCCATGAATTAGCTCTTGTTACAGTTAATTACTAGGGGTATGTAGGTAAAGTGGCAGCGCAACGACGGCTGAGGATTAGTAGAAATTATAGACGGTACGGCTCAGCTTTCATGTGACGGCACCACTAGTTAAAGGGAAATTATAGGAAACTCCTATCTGTCCAATTCCATTATAGGAGACGATGATGATTGCAAATAGGGGTGATGAACATGGTTCAGTTTGGTTTTGGCCAAAACTGGACCGAACCGAATATTTCGGTTTTTTATAATTTAATAACCAAATCGGTGGTTCACATTTGGTTTCACATTCGGTTTTTGGTTTCGATTTGGTTCGTTTCGGTTTGGTTTTGGTTCGCTTCGAATTCGGATGCTTGGCCAATAATATTTTCATCCAATTTCTTGAAATTCATTGTCTAGTATATACTAATATTCCAATAAAATTATACTACTATTACTTATCCTTGTGGACATTAATATATTAATTAAATATAAACTTATAATCTAAAAATACTTATCTTAATTTACAATATTACAATAAATTTAAATCTATCACTTCTTACTTTATACCATCATGATTTATAAAATCAATCAAGTAATGAATACTTATAATCTTAAGTGATATAAAAAATATTTTCACTAATAGCACCATCGAATGATATAACTAAAATTTCACGTAGATAATAAATTTTTAACAAAAGATTCTCCCACATAATTCTTATAAAAAAGATTCACACATTCCCTATTTTTTCCTTCTAGTTTGGTTTTTTGGTTCGGTTTTTATGTAGTAAACCGAACCGAACCAAAAAATTCGGTTTTGAAAAATTAAAAACCAAACTATTTGGTTATTCGGTTTATGGTTATTTTGGTTCGGGTTTTCCGATTTTTTGGTTCGGTTTTCTGGTTCTCGTTTGCTCACCCCTAATTGCAAAGCTGCTTTTGCTTAATTTTACTGGACCCAGAAGTAATGAAACTAATTTACCCTTTCCGTTCGTTTAAATGTGTAAAAAAGCCATTTACCTTGGAAAGTTGGAGTTATTTTTTATTTTTAACCTTTTCTAAAACAAAAATCAAGAAAAACGTTTGAGAAAAAATATTTACAAAAAAATAAATAAATATAGACACTGCTCCGAGCCTCTCCTTATTTAAGGTTAACTAACAAATATTAATTAATCTATTAATTAAGGAGGTACCCTCCTTCAAGTTATAAACCGAATCGGGTTTGAAAGTGCTCCTCCGACAAACGCTTTTCACACATTAAAACACCAACAACTTTTTTATTTACCCTAAATGAAGAAAGCAAAAAAAAAAACTCCATTCCGTGAAATGTAGCATTGCCCACCACCCCGACCGCCACCACCACTAATAAAAATCCAATCTTTTTATTGTTTTATTTTCGAATAATGAAAATTCTAATCCTTAGTTAAACACACTAACGATTACTTACTACTTTTATTACTTGGTGACCCTTACACTTGCGGGGCGTAACCTCTTTAGTGTCGATTTTACCACACTTTGGAAGTTATCACCGAGCTACCTGTATTTTACTTTGAAATACAGATATATCTCTTTCATTTTTGTTAGGATTGTCAAATGGATCCATGACTATGTGTATGTCGGATTTGTCTTTAAGACCTCCATTTTCTCCATATTTTGGTGAATGAGGTTGTGTTGAAATTACCTTTTCACGTTCTTTCTTGATCATGGTTCTGAGTGTCTCGGTGTTACGATTATTTATAAATATGTACTCCCTATATTCTTGCAATGTCTGGTTATTTTTGCCTTCATCAGACACTTCCACGAGCTCAAATAGATCATCCCATACTTCTTTAATGATTATTTCCTCCATTGGGTGCCTTATAAATAATATTGCTTCTTCCTCACTTACTTCTCGTAGTGCCTTGCTGTTGACCATGTAGCATTTTAGATCAATAATCCTAGTACTTTTAAGTGCTCAAAAGTGATTTCCGCTACTTCTTTCTTGCAATCCGTGAGTTTAGCAAAAAAATGGTCTACTAAGTACAATAGGTGTATTTGTAGTCAATTCGTTACCAGGTTGTATAAAAGGCACAAATTCAGTAAGAAAGTATAAGTATTTCAAACTTACTATTTTTTTGTCCACACTGGTGTGAAGAAAATATTTTTGAGGTTTTATTGTGTTATTGTGAGTGGTGTGAAGAAGATGAACGAGGTTTAAATTATTATTGTTGGCCATAGTGGTGTAAAGAATATGAGTTTTAGGTGAGCTTAATATTTTATTGATGAATATTATATAATGGAGTGAGACTAAGTGGAGAAAAGGTAGAGGAGGAAGAAGATGAAGATTTTTTTACATGTAAGAAGAAAATTAATTATGGGTATTTTAGACTTTTTAACATTTTATGATAAAGTAGAAGTTATTAACTAACATAACTTAAGGGTAAGGGAGACTGAGACTTTTTCGTATAGTTCAGGGAGTAAAATATTTTTTGTTGTTGTGGGAGGGGGGGGGGGGGGGAGGGGGGGGGGAGGGAGGGAGGTTTAAGCAATCTTGACTGAATTCAGAGAAAGTTTCAGCTAATAACCTATAATTGTACTATAGTTAAAAGGGAGATTTTGATTAAGAGTCAAGATTATAGTGTTTTAATATAATAAAGATTATCTTATGTGTGACTGCAAAGGAGACAAATTCTAAACTAAGTAACCATCATCCATGGTTAATCTATAATAAATTCTTAATTTACTTGCTTGCGTGAACTTATAGAACTCTTTCCAGATAATGAGAGGTTATAACTTTTACACATTTCTGCAATGGTTGTCAATCATTCCCCCTCTCAAGATTAACATGCTCGCATTCTTCCTTAGTCGCTTCTTATTCATACCCATATTGGTAGAATCTGATCTTTCAGTCCTAGCGTGGGTATCACGACTGACCATTAATTGTCTAACCAATAAGTCTTCTCTAAGGATTGCTTGTAGAGCAAATAAGAAATTTATTTTTTAGTTAATAACTGCAAGATGTTTACAATGATCTTAGATTGGCATTCTAAAGGATGGACTTTGGTTTATCATCCTAGTGGATGGAAAACAAAACTATTGAAAGATAATTTTTTGGGTTAGTCGTTATATTGTCGTTTCTTCCTTAAATAAAGAAAAATAGAACTATGTTTGATAAACTAGATAATTACAAGATACTTAGTTTACCAATTAATTGATTATAATATTATCTCCCCGATCTTCTATTTTTTTTTTCTTGGACTCCTTTCTAGTTTGGACTTATCTAGTTTGGGGCAATGTCCACGATAGCCTCTTCCAATTGCTAATTAGAGATTTTTTACTAGAAAGTAGTTGGGGTTCAAATCTGGTCCATGTTGATCCCATTTTACTGGTCCACCTTGAGTCTTCTAATTCAGCCTCGAGGTCCAATCTTCTAGTTCTTATTTTGGCAACTTTTAATAATGACACATTCTTATTTTGACTACAAAATCACCTTTTTAACCTCATTATCTCCCAAAAATGTTATAATCGGCGTATACATGAAATTATTGCAAGAATACACTAGCATATAAAATTGAGCTAAAGTTTTCTAAATAATGTATTTTACCATAATATCCGGACAAATTACTTAACTCAAAGCTCAACCATCCTGAGTCATCCGACCATTCATAATCGCTCTCGACCACACCAAGCTCAAATTGTGGAGGGATCTTGATTGTCTCCTCATTTGTGATGATTTAATCTATTTCTGAGACATCATTTTAGGTGTATTTATTAGAGTATAGGTCGATTTTCTCATGATTTAGTACACTTTCCTATTTTGTGTCTTGAATTAATTATTTATTATTTTTAGAGCATATTGGGTTTAATTATTTATTTAGTGTGAAGTTTTAAAGATATATGGTAATTAATTAGAGTCCAAGTTGGTTCCAAGAACTAAAGGAAAGAAGATAAACATGGAAATTGAAGATAAGGAAGTAAAAGCTAAAAACATGGAAAAGGAAAAACTACCTTAAATCTGAATTCCAGCACCTACGACCACAAATCAGCTTATATCTTAAAATCGGTGAGGAATCTGGAGAAACGGTCAAGATAAAAGTTAAATATCTTTCCGAGACGATGAATTTCGACTACTCATACGCGTCAAACGGATGATTATTGAAGCTGCTAGGACCAAAACAAAAACGGGGCTGATTCCATGATTTTGGGCTACGAATCTGAGTTGGGCTAGGAGTCCAATATTTACCTTTTCCTTCAAGAAAACGAATTAGGTCAACCTATACACTATAAATACAACCTCTTAACATTAGAAAATCATCCTTGACGAAACCTTAAGGTCAGGAAGAAGCTATAACACAAAAAGAGAAGTCTGGAAGGAGCTGTGCATCAATCATGTCTTCTTCAACCTTTAATTCTGTAATTCTTTTCTTTTCTTTTCTTAGTATGAATTAAATAAATTTAGCTTGAGTTTAACATATATGTATGAACCTTAGGTTTGGTTGACATCTATCTAATTTGATTGAATTTATGTTTTGATTTCTCTGTTTATGTGTTGGATTTATATTCTGTGTTCTTTATGGTTGCAAACATATAGGATTACCATCGTAGTAGTTAGATAACCGGTATATTTGACTATAGAATTAGCACATAACGTCTAGAATAAAGTTTGATTTGACAATTCAGCCTAACTAGATAATCAATGGTTTAGTGTATTGCTATTTAATCAATTGCAGGAATAGTTTGCTTAGGTTCTTATTGACACATGTAAACCCTATTTGAAACTACCTAGCGCACTTGAAACCAAACTATCGAAATACTACATGATTCATACCTTACATGTTTAGAACGGCAAAACTAGTGGGGATTACTTGCTAACTACTCAGGCTAAACTCTCATACTATCTTCTTTTCTTTTATTTATTTTCTGTCTTTAGTTTATTAGTTTAATTTTCCTTCATTAAAAACCAAATAAAAATCTATCTTTCTTTCTTTATCTTGCGTATTATCTGTTCTAACTCTCATATTTGCACTTGAATATTTGCATAAGTTCTTCTTAACCTTCGTAGTCCCTGAGGAACGAATTCTACTTATTCATTAAAACTTGCATACGAACTGTATACTTGCAGAACCGTGCTCAGCTTAGGGTGTTTATTTGCACTTATTTTATATCTTATTTTACCACACCTTAGGCGACACCAAGTTTTTGGCGCCGCTGCCGGGGATGAAACCCAGACAACCCAGAACTTATGGATAAAACCATCCATTGCTACAAAGAAAAGATCGGAAAAGTTCGTGTGAGTGAAAGGAAAGGGATTTAAATTTCGCAAATCTTAATCGAGGTAACACGTCTAACTTTAAAAGACGTTAAACAAAAGTGCTATACGGGAGACAACCCGTAGTTTTTTATGTTTTTAGGTTGTTAATTCATGTTTAGTTTAGTTAATTTTAGTTGATATTGAGTATTTGAGGAAGGTATTAGTATTTTTGATGTTCAGGTACTAAGAAAATCGAGTTAGGGAGAAAAAGAAAAAAAATCGGAGAAAATCTGACCCTCACACCGATAAGCCGCTCATTTCACCGGTAAGCCTATGGACTTCACCGGTAAGCCGCTCATTTCACCGGTATACCGGTACGACTACGAAGAAAAACACGTGACAACGGATTTTCGACACGGGTTTCATGCCGAGAGGAACTCCAAGCTCACCGGTATACCAGTCGGCGACGCTGGAGATTTTTTTTTTAAGAGTTTAAAGTAGATAGAGGTTAGTTATATCACGAATTTTATATCCTTTACACCTCCTTTCTTCCCCAAACCTCTCCCAACTCCATTGAAGCTTCATCAAACCTTCCATAATCATCAAAACACTACCCAATCACCATAAAAACACATCCAATCCTTTCTTTACATCATTACAAGGAAGAATCAACCACCTATGTCATACCAAAACACATTGAATCCAAGAATCAAAAGCTTAAATTTCAGAAATTCATCCAACAATTTCTTAAATCCATACCAATCCATGAAGAATTCATCTTACCCTCATAGAGAATCATCATCAAATCACCTTTCCTATCCCAAATAAAGCTTGTACAACCAATAATCAAGAGTTTCAAATTTTCAAGAGTGGTTAAAGCTTTGAGTTGGGGGTCAATTGAGATGATTAAGAGGACATAAACATTATCTACTGTAAGGGAGATGAAGAAAAACAAGGTATTGGATTTAATTGAGAAGAAATCAAGTGAGAAAAGTCCTAGTTCCAACACAAAGGGTAAAATAAGTCAAGAGAAGAGAGGTCAGCATGCTGTGTTGATTCAATGGGCAAAAAGGTTCCATCTTTAGTAAAGAAGACAACACAACCTCTAAAAATCAAATACCCTATACCCGAAAAAAAGAGAAAGCTTCAATGGCCATGATAGCTTCTCCAGAGAAACAATTAAAGGAACTACCTTTTGCTTATAAGAAAGTATTTGAAGAAGAAGTTGATGAAGGAGAATACAAGAAGATTCATGGAGATTTGGACAGATTGGGTTGGTCTACGTTCATGGTAAGACATTCTAAAAAATGCTCTTTTTGTTGAATTGTATTTGAGAGGAGAAGAAGAGGATGTGGCACAGTTGATCCATGAGGAGGTGATGCGATTTTCGGTCTCTCCCATGTCGTTATTTAATGCAATGTCCTACTATGATCACGTGTCTTGATCGGAAAGCGAATAAGAAGTTGGGAGAAGGAGAAACACGCGAAATTAAGATGAATAACAATATTGACAATGCTTGTATCATCAAAGTTTTGAGAGTAATTACGCAAATTTCAAAAGAAGAAAAGGAGCACATCATAACACTCTGTGAGCAATTAAAGAAAAATCCAACAAAATCCTATCTTGGATGGTCGATAAGGAGAGGTAATAGCATCGAAGAGTATGTTTTCTTTCTTCCCTACCATTTCTTTATGTGCAATATGTCCGCTAATTTTAAATTTTTTTCTTTCTTGAGTCTTTTTCGAGTCGTGGGGACACGACTCACTTTTGAGTTGGGGGTTGGGATTCGCTGTCCTCATCTTCCTTTTTGTTTTTTCATAAAATTTAAAATTTTATGGGTTGAATTAGGCATATAATATGTTGAATGTACCTATTGAGCATGATTTTAATTAGGTCAATGATAGTAAGTAGTATGTTTTTGAAATATGTCACAATTATGTTTAGCATGCATGCATGAAAACAGGAAATAAAAGATAGAAAAGTTAATGAGCAATGCTAAGAAGTTACGTTGAAACTTAGGGAGAGTTATTTGGTATGTAGAACGTGAGGTTTGAAATTAGTTGAAAACCCGCTTATCTATGAACTATTAGTGAAAAAGTAACAAAATCCGGTAGTTAGAAAAATGAATAAGGCAGTTCTTTCATATTGAAGCCACTTGAAGCCTTTTTATACCATCTCACCTTTTTATTTGATTATTGTTATTGTTTATCCGTCTTAGCCCCTCTGAGCCTTTCTAAAGCCTTTTATTTAACCACATTATAATCCATACCCTTAGTTTGTAGGACTTATCTATATGACCCGCACTCGAATCGCAAAACCTGAAACAAGTCGTTTTAGAGCTTGAGTTTTGGGTGGTGGGTTTCATCACTAGGGAACATTGGGTTTTGGGAATTGTAATTGTGATTTTATTGATGATGAAAAAGTTAATATTGTAACCCTTTGTCGGGGTAATAGTGAATGAAAAAGAAGCTACGAGCTAAAATTATGAAAAGGCATAATTATATGAAAAAATAACGTGATATCTCGAACATTGAAAAGAGAGTCATAGCTATACAAAAGAAAAAAAATTGATTGATCTGAAAAGAATATATATTCGGACCGGCAAAGTGGAAATTGAATATCATCATAAAAGGGTTTATTTGGGATTATTGGGGATGCACATCAAAAGCATCAAAAATTGGGTTGAGTGAGAACATCTTCGAGTGAAAACTCAAGCTCTAGGGCGATTCGTTGATGGCTAGTGAGAAGGGAGCCAAAAGCTCATTTTTCATTTATCCAAATATACCACACCGTCCCTAAGCCACGTTATAACCAAAGACCTTAGGATTTCTAACTGCTTGGTGGAGAAATAATTGAGCTATTAGGCAGTAGGTAAGTGGACCATTGAATTCTATATTAAGAGCCTATGAACAACCTATAACCAGTAGCACGAAACCTCTCCTTCTGGCATTGCGAAATTAATCTTGACTTGAATTCATGGAATGTTGATTATGTGTATATTAAGCATACATGTGCATTATGTCTTGAGCATTACTACATGAGACTTTTTAGATATTTATGCTCTAGGATCATTCATTATATTCTGTTCTTATTCTCCTCCTACTTCTTTGGTGTCGCCTAGGGTGTGATAAAAATAAGATTAAATTAAGTCAAGAAACTACGCACTCTCACCCTAGACAGGCACAGTACTACAAGTATTACAGGACGTATGCAAGTTTTAATGATAAATAGAGTTCGTTCTCAGGGACTTAAGTGTGTTAATCGCGTGAGTAGAAATAACAGGTAGGAGTAAATAATTAGAGAACAGAAAAGTAAAGGGAACAGATTCGAGATTCAAGAAGTAAACTAATTAAAACTAGGAAAATAAAGACAATAAAGTAAAATATAAGAAATATGAGATGAGAAGTATAGCTTAGGTTTTGCTAGTATGCACTAATCCTTCTAATCCTATCTATAAATCTAGTTAATAAGGGAGAATATTAGCTCTTGGTATACTTAGTCAGGATTCTAAATTCCCCAATATTAGACCTTGAGAGCGACTAAGGGGGCTACGGCACAACCAAGACGAGGACTCAAATAGGGTTATCAAACGCCACTAAGGCCCTATCTAGCACACTACAATCAATTGGTGATATGGTGATTAAAACAAACCCTAATGACTATCTAGTTAGAAGTATGTTTTGTCAAAACTGCTATCGACACTAGACATTATGTGGTGGTTCAATAGTTAAACACCCTATCAAAGAGACCATCTAACTACTCTTAAAACAATCCTAAAGTGATCAATTCTAGGAAAGACATTAAATCAAAACACATAAGCAAATATTAAGTAAGAAGCTAATATCAAATTAAAACATATAATTCCTAAAGAACTTAGATAGAAGAATTAGAATTCATAGATTATACATATGCAAAACCCAAGCTATGGGGAGTTTAGTTCATGCCTGAAGGAAATAAACTAAAAGAAATTACAAAAGACATCATCTTGCTCTCTACAATAAACTGGAAGAATAAAACCTTAAGAACTAATTACTATGAGGCAAGGATGATTTACAAGTGATATAAGGGTGTATTTATAGGTGTTTAGAAGACCTAATTCGTTTTCTTGATGAAGAGTTAAGGTAATGGACTTCTAGCCCAACTCAAATTTGTATGGAAATAAAGATAAACACTGTTGCACTGTTTTGAGCATATCTTCTTCGTTATTGGTCAGATTGAGCTCCATAAGATACCAAAAGAATCGCAACAGAATTATCTAGACCCTTTAGAAGGAAATCATCAGATTCGGCCTATTTCTTAGGTAAAAACGCCTATCTTTGGACGTGTATGCAGAATCCCAGATTTAGGCAGCTTTTCCTTTTCCATATTTTTAGCTTTTGTTTCCTTATCTCCAATTACCATGCAAATCTCTTTCCATAAGTTTTTGTCTTTGACTTGGACTCTAATTAAGCTCCATAATTATCTTTAAAGCTACACACTAAATAAACAATTAAACCCAATATGCTCTAAAAATATTATTTCTACAAATCAAGACTCAAAATAGGAAAGTGCACTAAAACTCAAGAAAATCGACATTATTGACTTCTAAATCACTTAAAATGATGTCTCATCCTAACATTAATCTATCATAAATGAGGAGACATCAAGACCCCCAACTCAAAGTTGTATCGTCCCGATACAATAAAGATAAAAACATAGGGAAGTCTAGAAATACACACTTGTAAAATTCTCAATACAATGGGAAAAAGCATAGAAGAATATATAGAATAAACCTAAAGCACATAACTCAGAAAATTTCATGCAATAACATTCATAAACTACATACCTGTACACTTCTCATATCCACAGTCAACACGGCTTGAATTCAAGATCAGATTAGTTTCGCAATGTAAGAAGGATTGGGACTTTACTCAGTTCCCCAAGAGAGCTATAGATTGTTTATCGATTTTCACTAGTATTCAAAGCTCCACTTAACTACTCTATAATGGCTCAATCACTTCTCAATTACATAGCAAAGAATCAAAAGGTCTTTAAGGTTGTAATTTAGGCTTAGGGACGGTATGATAGTATATTTGGATAATTTGGAGTTAGCTTTTGGCTCTCTCCTCACTAGCCATCAAAGAATCGCCCTAGAGCTTGAGTTACTCTCATAAAAAGTTTCTCACTCAACCCAATGAATTCCTTGATGCATAATTTAGCATCCCCAATACCTAAGCATAAGATGTTCACATAAAAATCCACCTTGCCGGTCCGAATATATATATTTTCTTTTCTTTTCAAATCAATTTCTTAAGCTATGACTCTCTTTTAATGTTGAGATATCATGCTAATTTTTCATACATATATTTTTTTTCTTTTAATGCCCTTGTTGGCAAAATTAGCTCGTAGCTTCTTTTTCATTCACTTTTACCCCGGCAAAGGGTTACAATAAAAATCTGTGAATCATCATCAATCTAAAGCACAAAGAACAATTAATAAGCTCAAAAATCCCAACCCAATAACAATTCCCATAATGGTGGACCCACTACCCCAAACTCAAGCTCTAAAACAACTGTCTATGCATCGCGATTCGAGTGCGGGTCATATGGAAAAGTCCTATAATCTAAAGGGATATGGATTATAACGTGTTTCAATAAAAAGCTTTAGAAAGGCTAGAAGGGGCTGAGAAGGATATAGCATATAAAATCAAAATCACAAGGTGAGAAGGTATAAAAAGGCTTCAAGGGCTTCAAATATGAAAGAACCGCCTTAATCACTTTCGACACTATGTAATTTCGTTATTTTCTTACCTTTAGCACTTTCATCAAATGGTTTTTCAACTAGCTTGGATCTCACGGCCTACACACTTCTCAAGGTTCCCTGAGATCGAACATACTTTCTATCGCATTGCTCTCTAATCTTTTCTTTACTATCAACGTGTGTTTTCCTGCAAATACTCAAAGCATACAAATACATAGCTCATAAACATATTACTTACTATCATTAATCTTCTGAGCTTATGCTTTCAAGCTATTAAACACACTCTTACATCTAATTCCCATGTATCAAAAATTTTAATTTCACCAAAAAAAAAACAGAAAAATGGAGATGAGAGACAACGAATCCCCACACCCCCAACTCAAAAATGAGCCGTGTCCCCACGACTCGAAAAAGACTCGAAAAACAGAAATTAAAATTAGCAGATAGACATATTTACAGAAATGGTAAGGAAGAAAGAGAACATACTCTCGAGGCTATTGCCTCGCATCATTGACATCCAAGGTTGGATTTGCTGGACCTTTCGTTAATTGCTCAAGGAGTTTCATGATGTGCACTTGATTAGCGTTGATTTGTGCCACATCATTGACTAAGGAAGTTTGAGCTGCTTCGAATTTCGTTAAACGCTCCTCCATCTTCTCTTGCCAATTTTGCTCATTTTCTTCTTTCGAGACTTGCGTAGAACCCGCTCTTCGAAAGATATCCTTGATCCAAGCATTATCAATATAACTCGCTTTAAACTCGAGTTTCTCTTCTTCACCCAATACTACATTCGCTTTTCGCACAAGACACGTGATCATAGTTGGAAATTTTACATTATAAACTGATTAGGAGAGACCGAAAATCGTATCACCTCCTCATAGATCAACTGTGCCACATCAACTTCTTCTCCTCTCAAAATACAGTTTAACAGTAGAGCGTACTTCATAGTCACATCCAAAGTTCGTGTGTTTCCAAAGATATTAGGGACAAGGAAATTGTGCCAAATTCGCGCATCTTCTTGAAGATATTTGTAAGGCCAAGGTGCCTTTAATTATCCTTTATGTGATTGTACTTTCTCTTTGTCTAATACATGCTCAAAAAGTAATTCCTCATCAAAGATTTTTCGTTTAGCAATCGCTTCTTCAAATTTGCAAAAACCTTTCAGTTTCTTAAACTTGAAGTGGTTTCTAATCTCCTCAACTGTGAAAGGAACTAGCTTTCCTCTAATCGGAACACCATTACTATCTCTGCTAAAGAGGCCTAAATAGAATTCCAAAACTAATTCATGACATAATTCAGAACGTCTTACCATGAACATAGACCAACCCAATTTCTCACCAAGCTCTAAGAATCTCGCATATTCTACATCTCTAATTTCTTCCTTGAATACTTTCTCATAAGCAAAAGGTAGTTCTTTCAATTGTTTCTCTGCAGAAGCTTGTAAGATGTTCAAAGCTTCCTCTTTCTCCATGGGTTTAGGACCTTGTGGAAGTAGTGTTCTCTCCTTTGCATAATAATAAAGCTTTTTACCATTATGATCATACGAAGGTATCCCACTCTTTTTCACTCCATCTTTACCCTTTGATTTAGAACTAGCACCTTTGTCAATTGATTTCTTCTTGTTTAAATCCAATCCCTTGTTACTCTTCACCTCCCTCTTGTTAGCTAAGATTGTTGTTCTATTAGTCATCTTCAATTAACCCCCAACTCAAAGCTTTAGCAACCCTTGAAATTTAAACTCTTGAATTAATGGTTGAACAAGCTTGATTTGGCTTAGGAAATATGAATTGATGATGAATCTCTATGTGGGTGAGGTGGATTTGTAATGGGTAGGTGGTGGTCCTTTGTGTGTTCTAAAATAAAAGCAATAAATAATCGAACCACAACCGCAAGTGTACGGTTGTCCCAAGTAATATAGATGATAATACAGATTCGTTCCAAGGACGGAATGGTTGACTACAATGCTTATCTATTAATGATTGATGCACTTATGAAAGCAAATAAAGATAATATGTTTGTTTGGTTTTGTTTATTAAAGCTACTAGATGAAAGACAAATTATAAATGCAAATAAAAGCTAAGACGCAAGTAAAATGATGTAATACGCAATATGAGAAGTAGCACTTGAGAACGCAAGGATCCTCCCAATCCGATTTCCTAACGTATAACACATATTGATCATTTGTGATAGTGGAGGTGATTCTGATTTTTCATCTCTAATAATGATTCGTGGTAGAGATGGTGATTGGTGAACTTTTTGTGGCGGATATTCAATTTCTATTTTATCTTTAACCTTTAATTCTTCAATTGATTCTCCAACCATTTCACATTCGTCTTCACTTTCAACCCAATCTTCCACTATTACCTCATAATATTCTTTATTTGGATTTTCTATACCCTCGATCTCCACCTCTTCTTGTTTGCGTTCTATATCTTGATCATGTGTATACACCTTAGGAATAGCAATCTCTGTGTTAACTTCTAGGATTTGCGTTGCTACTCCTTCTTCCACCATGCTAACAAGATCCTCAACCACATGGTTGTCTTCATTTATAATTGGCACGGTGTTCATATCACTAGAACTAATACCTTCTTTCAACACCTCCTCCTCAACTATTTCTTCCGGTTGATCTCTTCCATCTTCATAAGACTTGATACTATTGGCAGAATGCTGAGAATTAATTATGGATTCTATTTCGTTTAGCTCTTTTTGCAGTCTTTGCAAGCGGGAATCTCTTTCATCTGCTAACTTCTGCGATTGTTCATATAAGCTCATGAGTTCTGTAACTGATCTATATAATTGGGAAATTTGTGGTGAAGGTGGAGCCGTGGAGTTTGTTGAATATTTTCAACCCACTGGTTGTTCCATTCATGTTCTTGTTGATAGTGATATGGCTCTTGTTGTTGATTATTCCCGAACCATTGATTGTTCCATCCTTGCTCTTGCGGGTATTGATATGGTTGTTGGTAAGAATTTATACGCCATTGTTGTTGTCCCGAAGAGTCTTCCCAATAGTCAAATGGACCAGGACTTGGGTAATGTTCTCTATACATCTTTAATTAATTTCTTGATCATTACCTGAATAAAGCACCTGTAAAAATAAAACAAAGCAAACACAAGCGTAAAACTGAAAAATAAAAATAAATGCAACTATCACTAAAGGATAAACACCGTGGTCACACGCTACCGTCCCCGGCAGCGGCGCCAAAAACTTGGTGGTCCTTTGTGTGTTCTAAAATAAAATCAATAAATAATCGAACCACAACCGCAAGTGTACGGTTGTCCCAAGTAATATAGAGGATAATACAGATTCGTTCCAAGGACGGAATGGTTGACTACAATGCTTATCTATTAATGATTGATGCACTTATGAAAGAAAATAAAGATAATATGTTTGTTTGGTTTTGTTTATTAAAGCTACTAGATGAAAGACAAATTATAAATGCAAATAAAAGCTAAGACGCAAGTAAAATGATGTAATACGCAATATGAGAAGTAGCACTTGAGAACGCAAGGATCCTCCCAATCCTATTTCCTAACTTATGTTGTTTAAGGGCTATATTGGTCAATTACAATGGTCGGGATTCTAAATTCCTTATACCCCCGTCAGGGTGGACTATAAGGCGATCCTAGAGTGTCACTAGTCCCGTCAGGGTAAATATGATCCACCGTTGGATGTTTAAGTTTTATTACCTCATTGGCCCTAGGATTAGCTAAGTTCGTCAGAATCAATAGCTTCTATCCTAGATTGAATAAATGGTTCTGTATCTAAACCCTCCGTCAGGATGATCCAATCGCCACTAATTGGAATAGCCTAAATACTAACACCTGTTCCTAGTTCATGACGCTAAAAACAGTAAATATTCCCAATTTATCGAAAAGAGTAAAAGGCACAATCTAGTTTAATTTAACAGAAACCCAAATTCAACATTCGTTATTCAATAAAATTGGGATTCACCCATTGTTTGTTCTCAAGCACTATGAAAAGCTTAGCTCATATTAAAACAAAAAACTAAATTAAAGGAAATAAGACTCATATTGTTTTACAGAAATAAAATACAGAGAAACCTAATTTCGGAATTGGTTTGGCTGTGAATTGGAGAGTCTCCAGCTCCAAGCTTCTTCTTTTCCTTCTTTCAGCTTCTTCTCTGGACACTCTCTTCAAAGGATGAATTGAATTGAAGAATAAATTGAGAGGTGAGAAATAATGAGGTCTAAAGGCCTATTTATAGTGGTAAAAACGGATTAGGGTTTTACTTAAGGTTTAAATGAAAATTAGAAAAGCCCAACTCCACTCTTGGCCCAAAATCCCGTAACTGCTGATACACCTTCACTAAAACGGCTTTTCCCACTTCGTTACAACTCCAATTGACCTGAAATCAGTTGCTAAATTTTCGTAACTCGACGAGAAATGTTTTCTCTTCAAAGGTCAGCGGCTCAATCATCTCTTAAGCACCTTGAAATCAGCAATCTATGGCCTGGAAAACAGATTTTCAGCTCTAAAAATAATATCTTCGGGATTTATCTTCAAGTCTTGACTTCATCTCGTGATCTTTGACTCTTCTTTCGGATTCCATTCCTAGCTAATATTCAAAACCTACAAACTTTTCACTAAAATACACAAGATTACGCGCAAAAGTTTAATAAATCAAAAATACTAGAAATAAAATAGGAATTCCGGATTATTGCATTTTTAGCTCAAAAGTCTATCAAAATATTCAATTAAACATAAAAAATGATGTCTCCCAAGGGTCGAAAATAAGAACATTTAGGGAGACATTAGTAGGCTTGGATTTAAGAAATTGTAGGATGAATTTTTGAAATTTTGGCTCTTTGATTCTTCAATTTGAATGGATTTGGTGAAGATTGGGTATTTGATTCTCTCTTGTAATGATGTGGAGAGAAGGTTTGATGTGTTTTTCTTGATGATTGGGTAGTTTTTTGGTGATTGGTGAAGGTTTTGATGAGCTTCAATGGAGTTAGGAGAGTTTTGGAGAGAAGAAAAAGGTTTAAGGTTTAATAAATTCGGAATAATAAGCTTTAGATCTTCATATAGCCTTGAAACCCTTTATTTTCTCTCTCTGGCGGCTCGTGCGGACTACCCCAGCGGACCATGGGGTGTACCGCGGGGTACACCGCGACATCTGATGCTCGAAAATTTTTGCTCACTGGATGACACCCGTGGTAGGACCCCGTGGCACGCGTTTCTTCCTCGCGGACTAGGGCGTGGTACACCGGAGGGTACCCCGCGCCTTCTGTAGCTAAATCCGTCAAAATACCCGTGGTACCTACCCCGTGGCACGCGTTTTTGAGGCGCGGACCATGGTGCGGTGCAGGGGGGTAGTCCGCGGTCAATTTTTTCCCGGTTTCTGGATCAAACCCGTGGCTCCACCCGTGGTACGTGTTTTGACCACGCGGACCGTCCCTGCGGTATAGGGGGTACACCGTGGGGTAGTCCGCGCAGTTCATTCTTGCGCTCAAATTTTTTTTGTTTTCTTCCCTAACTCGATTTCTCCAATTCCTACACACCAAAAACACTAATACCTTCCTCAAACATGCATTATCAACTAAAAACAACTAAAATAAACATAAACTAAAAACATAAAAGACATGAAAAAAAAAACTACGGGTTGTCTCCTGTACAGCACTTTTGTTTTACGTCTTTCAAAGTTAGAAGTGTTACCTCTGTCAAGATTTGCGAATATAGCCTCCCCAACAACGAGTAAGGCTATGAACGTCAACTAATCTGCGCTTGACCCCAGTTTTGGGGCGAATTTCTATCACCTTGGCTGAAACAACCTTAGTGACAATGAATGGTCCCATCCACGAGTCTTTGAAACTTCGTGGCCTGTTCTCGCGTTTGTGGGCTTTCCATAGGACTTCATGGCCAACCCCAAACTCAATGTTTGGCTCAGTATCCACAGGCTTTAAGTGGATCTCTTCAGGAGGGACTTTGTGATGTGAAAGGCTGTGGATGATGGGAACTGTGGCATCTAACTTCTTCGGTTTCTTACCCAAGACATAGAAGGTCTCGGATACATTCTTTGCATGAAGGGTGATGTTCCCTTCTTGGAAGTTGATCACACTTTGACTTGTGGCCATGAAAGGTCGTCCAAGTATGATTGGAACCTGCTTATCTGCATCAAACTCAAGAATAACAAAGTTAGTAGGGATGGCGATATTACCTGCACGGACTAAGACGTCCTCCACTGTTCCCCATGTCCTTTTAACTGAGTTGTCAGCAAACTGCAACTTCACTGGAGTTTTCTCTGATTTCTGAAGTCCAAGTCTCTCGAACACGGACTTAGGCATAAGATTCACACCAGAACCCACATCATACATTGCTTTCACTTTGAGCATACCATGTAATTGAATAGGAAGGTTGAAACTTCCCGGATCTTTAAGTTTGGTAGGTAGCTCTCTTTCACTTCTTCTTGAAACCCTCAGGTTCTCTCTCGGGATCTCTACACTCGCCTCTTTCTCAGGAATAACTTGCGTATAAACTTGTTGCGGTGTAAGTCCTCTCTTCGCAATCTCAAGCATTTGGGCGTTGATATTTTCAGGTTGGTACGCCTCTACAAATGTCTTGAGAACAGTGTCATCTTTAGGATTTGTGTCAGGAATAGTTGATGACACTGGTTGAACAATAGGTGGCGATTCCACCTTCTCTTCTACTTTCTCTTCATGCACAGCAGGTGCAACTTCATATTCTGATTCCTCCTTTGAGCCTTCTTCCTCTTTCTCTTTAGCCAACTCAGCTGCATAATCCATTACCAATCGAATCTCCTCTTGCACCTTCCTCAGTAACTCTATAAATTTGTCCTTCTCTTGATCGTCCTCCACACAAACTTCAGAACAGTCAGATTCCATGGGGCTAGACGTGGTTGGTTCTTCTTCAATACTGGGAACTTCCACGGCACTAATGGCAGCATGTGGTGCTTCCTTCGCTTCTTCAATCTCAAGGCATATAGCCTTGCAAGCTTCGAACCCATCATTGTCTTCACCTCCTTCGATTGCCTTTACTTCTTTTTGTTCTACTACACTTGCTAACACTTTGTTTAACTGTGTTACTTGAGTGCTCAACATCTGAAGTATGGCATCGTGTCCTCGGACTTTCTCTTCTTGAGCGTTTATAGTTGTGTTCAAACGGTCGAGAGCTTGTACTATCTGTGTATTATCCATATATCCTTCTTGCGGATACTGAGGTAAAGCTTTCTGATCTAATGAATCGGTATAGGCATCTTGAGCAGGTTGTTGTGGGGGAGCAGGTCTATTCTGATATTGGTTTTGGTACTGACCTCTTTGTTGGTAAGAGTTGTTCTGGGGTCGCGGTTGATAATGACTAGGATTAGCGGCCCCTTGTGGATTTGAATACTACATACCCGGATGGTTGCGATTGCCCCATCGGTTGGATATAAAGTAAACAGATTGCGGATTTGATTCGCACTCTTCCCATGAATGATCGTTAACTCCACATTGTTGACAACCTTGTGCTTCTTGTACTACTTTTGCAGCGGCATAATTCTTCTTTTCCATCGCGATTCTCAGCTCCTTGATTTGATTTTCTAACGAGGATATTTGAGCTGAGTTCGCAGTTTCTGCATCTAAACGAAGCGTTCCTCGGGTTTTTGCAACAGAAGCTCGCGTTGAAGGCCAACTTCTTTCTTGTTCCATAATATTCTCTAACACCTCAGAAGCTTCATTGTTATTCATGGACACAAAATTACCCTTTCCAATGTTATCCACCTTTTCTCTACCTTTGTCATTAAGACCTTCATAGAACATAGCAAGTTGTAGAGCAGGTGTATAACCATGGAGCGGGCATCTAATTAATTTTTGTTGAAATCTTGTCCATGCTTCTCCTACTGTTTCTCCATCTTCTTGGCAAAATCTTGCAAGCTCAGCTTGATCTTTAAGTCTCGTGCTCTTCGGATAAAATCGGATAAAGAACGCGGCTTGAAGTTCTCTCCAAGAGTGAATGGTTCCATGTGGTTGTCTCTCTAGCCAATCGTTAGCTCTTCCGGTCAAGAAAAACGAAAACATATGACAATACAGTTGCTCGCGTGTAATGCCAGGAGTAATGTAGGCATCACAAATCTGCATGAACTTCTGAATCGCTTTTACCGGATCTTGTATTGCTGTACCAGTATAGAGTCCGAAACTTTGAAATTGACTGAGCATACCCGGATCGGGTCTGAATTTAATGTTCGGAATCTCAGGAGGGCGGTAACCAATTGGTTGAACATGGAATGGTACATTAAGGCCAGGAAGGTCTTGTTCAACTCGGTTCTGTTGATTATTAAGGTTATTCTGCCCATTACCTCCTCCTGCTGGTAATTGTTGTCCTTTTTGTCCATCGAGTGGTGGATCTTGTTGACCAAGAGGTGGTCCAAGTGGTGGATCTTGTTGCAATACTCCTACTGGTGGGGTTAGTTGGGCTGCCATAACTCTTCTCGAGGCTCTTTCCTCACGAACTCGTTTGTTGTAATGTCTGAAGCTCCTCTCAGGCTCCGATAAGGGAGGCCAAGAATTAAACACTGTGAAACCTGAAAAAGACTAAAGCAAACCACAAGCGTAACTCTGGAAAAATAAAAACTAAAAACTGAAAAGTAAAAAAACTAATTAAAAACTACTACTCGAAATAGATAACCCACACGCTAACGAGACACAAGTCCCCGGCAGCGGCGCCAAAAACTTGGTGTCGCCTAGGGTGTGATAAAAATAAGATTAAATTAAGTCAAGAAACTACGCACTCGCACCCTAGACAGGCACAGTAATGCAAGTATTACAGGACGTATGCAAGTTTTAATGATAAATAGAGTTCGTTCTCAGGGACTTAAGTGTGTTAATCGCATGAGTAGAAATAACAAGTAGAAGTAAATAATTAGAGAACAGAAAAGTAAAGGGAACAGATTCGAGATTCAAGAAGTAAACTAATTAAAACTAGGAAAATAAATACAATTAAGTAAAAGATAAGAAATATGAGATGAGAAGTATAGCTTAGGTTTTGCTAGTATGCACTAATCCTTCTAATCCTATCTATAAATCTAGTTAATAAGGGAGAATATTAGCTCTTGGTATACTTAGTCAGGATTCTAAATTCCCCAATATTAGACCTTGAGAGCGACTAAGGGGGCTACGGCACAACCAAGACGAGGACTCAAATAGGGTTATCAAACGCCACTAAGGCCCTATCCAGCACACTACAATCAATTGGTGATATGGTGATTAAAACAAACCCTAATGACTATCTAGTTAGAAGAACTGCTATCGACACTAGACATTATGTGGTGGTTCAGTAGTTAAACACCCTGTCAAGGAGACCATCTAACTACTCTTAAAACAATCCTAAAGTGATCAATTCTAGGAAAGACATTAAATCAAAACACATAAGCAAATATTAAGTAAGAAGCTAATATCAAATTAAAACATATAATTCCCAAAGAACTTAGATAGAAGAATTAGAATTCATAGATTATACATATGCAAAACCCAAGTTATGGGGAGTTTAGTTCATACCTGAAGGAAGTAAACTAAAAGAAATTACAAAAGACATCATCTTGCTCTCTACAATAAACTAGAAGAATAAAACCTTAAGAACTAATTACTATGAGGCAAGGATGATTTACAAGTGATATAAGGGTGTATTTATAGGTGTTTAGAAGACCTAATTCGTTTTCTTGAGGAAGAGTTAAGGTAATGGACTTCTAGCCTAACTCAAATTCGTATGGAAATAAAGATAAACACTGCTGCACCGTTTTGAGCATATCTTCTTCTTTATTGGTCGGATTGAGCTCCATAAGATACCAAAAGAATCGAAACAGAATTATCTAGACCCTTAAAAAGGAAATCATCAGATTCGGCCTATTTCTTAGGTAAAAACGCCTATCTTTGGACGTGTATGCAGAATCCCAGATTTAGGCAGCTTTTCCTTTTCCATCTTTTTAGCTTTTGTTTCCTAATCTCCAATTACCATGCAAATCTCTTTCCATATGTTGTTGTCTTTGACTTGGACTCTAATTAAGCTCCATAATTATCTTTAAAGCTACACACTAAATAAACAATTAAACCCAATATGTTCTAAAAATATTATTTCTACAAATCAAGACTCAAAATAGGAAAGTGCACTAAAACTCAAGAAAATCGACATTATTGACTTCTAAATCACTTAAAATGATGTCTCATCCTAACATTAATCTATCACAAATGAGGAGACATCATTCTTCTTCTTGTTTATTTGACTACCCTACTATTCTTTACTTTTATTGTATCGGGACGATACAACTTTGAGTTGGGGGTCTTGATGTCTCCTCATTTGTGATGATATAATCTATTTCTGAGACATCATTTTAGGTTTATTTATTAGAGTATATGTCGGTTTTCTCATGATTTAGTACACTTTCCTATTTTGTGTCTTGAATTAATTATTTATTATTTTTAGAGCATATTCGGTTTAATTATTTATTTAGTGTAAATTTTTAAAGATATATGGTAATTAATTAGAGTCCAAGTTGGTTCCAAGAACTAAATGAAAGAAGATAAACATGGAAATTGAAGATAAGGAAGTAAAAGCTAAAAACATGGAAAAGGAAAATATGTCTTAAATCTGAATTCCAGCACATACGACCACAAATCAGCTTATATCTTAAAATCGGTGAGGAATCTGGAGAAACGGTCAAGAGAAAAGTTAAAGATCTTTCCGAGACGATGAATTTCGACTACTCATACGCGTCAAACGGATGATTATTGAAGCTGCTAGGACTAAAACAAAAGCGGGGCTGATTCCATGATTTTGGGCTACGAACTTGAGTTGGGCTAGGAGTCTAATATTTACCTTTTCCTTCAAGAAAACGAATTAGGTCAACCTATACACTATAAATACAACCTCTTAATATTAGAAAATCATCCTTGAAGAAACCTTAAGGTCAGGAAGAAGCTATAACACAAAAAGAGAAGTCTGGAAGGAGCTATGCATCAATCATGTCTTCTTCAACCTTTAATTCTGTAATTCTTTTATTTTATTTTCTTAGTATGAATTAAATAAATTTAGCTTGAGTTTAACATATATGTATGAACCCTAGGTTTGGTTGACATCTATCTAATTTGATTGAATTTATGTTTTGATTTCTCTATTTATGTGTTGGATTTATATTCTGTGTTCTATATGGTTGCAAACATATAGGATTACCATCGTAGTAGTTAGATAACCGGTATATTTGACTATAGAATTAACACATAACGTCAAGAATAAGGTTTGATCTGACAATCCAGCCTAACTAGATAGTCAATGGTTTAGTGTATTGCTATTTAATCAATTGCAGGAACAGTTTGCTTAGGTTCTTATTGACACAGGTAAACCCTATTTGAAACTACCTAGCGCAATTGAAACCAAACTATTGAAATACTACATGATTCATACCTTACATGTTTAGAACGGCAAAACTAGTGGGGATTACTTGCTAACTACCCAGGCTAAACTCTCATACTATCTTCTTTTCTTTTATTTATTTTCTGTCTTTAGTTTATTAGTTTAATTTTCCTTCATTAAAAACCAAATAAAAATCTATCTTTCTTTCTTTATCTTGCGTATTATCTGTTCTAACTCTCATATTTGCACTTGAATATTTTCATAAGTTCTTCTTAACCTTCGTAGTCCTTGAGGAACGAATTCTGCTTATTCATTAAAACTTGCATACGATCTTTATACTTGCAGAACCGTGCTCAGCTTAGGGTATTTATTTGCACTTATTTTATATCTTATTTTATCACACCTTAGGCGACACCAGATCTTATCCCGCACAACAAGTCAGTTAGATAGGCGATGCATCATAGTGGATAATGCCTGAGAGATCTTTGTTGAATCAAATATTCTATATAAGACTTGACCTGGAGATTCTTTGTCGTAGGTCCATTAGGGTATGACCAATAGCCCTAACCAATGTTGAGGGCCCTAATTAGAGTCTTCTACAAGCAATCGTCTATGCCTATAAATAGAGCAAGTAGGTTTACTAACAAGTGTCTCACTTTTACTTTCTAATTCTTTCTGCAATATACATACTATATTTATCATTTACCCTCTCTCAATTTTTTACATTGTTGTTAACCCAATTTTTACGTTTACAATATTTACTTGAGTGTCGAAATGCATTGAAAACACACTTCCCTATTAGCCCTTAGACGTGTTTTAGCATGTACGAAAGACATATCTAGCAGGCAACCAACCCGACCGCTCTTGACTGTGCTAGATAAGTCCACCGGAGCCTCTTATCACGCCATCACATAGATATGTAACCGACAACCCCATATTAGTTTATCTGATAGAAAACTATTCTATCACACACCAACCAACCTTTTCATGTGTTACTTTCATCTTCAATTTCCATATCTACCATCACGAGATAAGAATATATATGTCGTATTGATATTTATAACTCATCTAGTCATTGAAGATCTGCAATAGCCTTCAAGATCCAACAGACAATTTTATCAATAACTTTTTTTTCGATCAATATATGAACTTTTATAACTCAACTTTTGTTTCATACATCAAAGAAAAATAGTATAATTAACATCTAAGGATCTAGTCTATCTATTACAAGCTATACAAAACATTATACCATATACTCAATCTTTATACACTTTACTTAACTTTCAAGCTTCAGTAATCACTTCACGCTTAGCTTTCCTTTTAAACTTACACTTGTCCTGGATTTTAACTTGAAGGCAATTTTTAATATAGGGCAGTGTTTCATCTTCATTCTTAACTCTACCAGAATGGATATGCGAGTTCCTATTGCTCCAACTTTGATACAAAAATGAAGTAAACCAGCCTGAAAATATCACGTCCATAAATTTATCACTGGCTTTGGGCAAGATTAAGTTCACTAAATCATCCCAAAAAAGAAAATTAGTCATATTAACTCCACAATTCATGAAGCATTTCTGCAATATTCTTCTTGTTAAAGGACAGAGTACAAATAAGTGATCCCTGTCCTCAATTGATCCATAACACATTACACAAAGATTATTTTGTTGTAAACCCTTTTCCATCATACGCGCTTTTGTAGGCAATCTATTCAAACAAGCCAGCCAAGAGCAAAATGAGTTTTTTGGAATGTTCATTGAATTTCACACAATTCGAGTCCACTCCAAGATTTTACCACTTTCAGAAATCTCTAACATTGATTTTTTTGAAGGAAAAATTAGTTTTGATACTAGTTTTCCATGAAATCTTATCCTTAGTAGCATATAAGGAAGGTAAACATTATTGATGCCCTTTAGTGAAGGAGGTAATTTCCATCTACCTCTATTGAAGCAGTTATGGTACGGCCTAGGGTGTGATAAAATATGATATAAATAAAATGCAAATAAACACCCTAGACTGAGCACGGTTCTGCAAGTATACAGATCGTATGCAAGTTTTAGTAAATAAGTAAGATTCGTTCCGTCGAGACTACGGAGGTTAGGGGAATCTTATGCAATAATCAAGTGCAAATAGTTAAAGCTAGAACAAATAAAACGCAAGAAAAGTAAAGACAAATAGATATTTATTTGGTTTTCAATTAAACTAAATTAAACTACGAAATTAAAGACATAAAATTAAATGTGAAAGAAGAAGTAGTATGAGAATATAGCTTGAGTCAATAGCATGTAATCCCCACTAGTTTTGCCGTTCTAAACATGTAAGGGTGAATTATGTAGTATTTCAATAATAGGTTCCAATTGCGCTAGGTAGTTTTAAATAGGATTTACCTGTGTCAATAAGGAGTCCTAAGCAAACTGTTCCTGCAATTGGTAAATAGTAATATATACTAAACCATAGTGATTATCTAGTTAGGTTGATTTGTCAGATCTAAACCGAATACTAGACTTTATGTGCTAAACATGTAATTAAACACCGTTATCAATGGTGACCTAACTACTAGATGGTAATTCTATATGGCCGCGGTTTCACAAGAACACAGAATATAAATCCAAACACATAAACAGAGAATAAAAACAATAATTCAATTTAAAACATAGAATTCCCAAATTAGATAGATGTCAACCAAAACTAGGGTTCATACATATATGCTAAAACTCAATCTAAAAGAAATTTAGTTCATATTAATGCAAGAAAAGAAAAAAATTACAAATTTAAAGGTAGAAGAAGACATATTGATGACAACTCCTTCCAGACTTCTTTTCTTGTGTTGTAAGCTTCCTCTTGGTTTTAGGTTTCACGTTTCACGAAGGATGATTTTCTAATGTTAAGAGGCTGTATTTATAGTGTATAGGTTGACCTAATTCGTTTTCTTGAAGGAAAAGGTAAATATGGGCTCCAAGCCCAACTCAAATTTGTAGCCCAAAAACATGCAATCAGCCCCGTTTTTCTTTTGGCCCTAACCGCTTCAATATTTCTCCGATTGATGCGTATGAGTATACCAAATTCATCGTCTCGGAAAGATCTTAAACTTTGCTCATGACCGTTTCTCCAGATTCCTCACCGTTTTTAAGATATAATCTGATTTGTGGTCGTAGGTGCAGAAATTCAGATTTAAGGCAGCTTTTCCTTTTCCATGTTTTTAGCTTTTCTTTCCTTTATCTTCAATTTCCATGTTTATCTTCTTTCCTTTAGTTCTCTTTACCAACTTGGACTCTAATTAATTACCATATATCTCTAAAGCTTCACACTAAATAAATAATTAAACCCAAGATGCTCTAAAAATAATAATTAATTAATTCAAGACCCAAAATAGGAAAGTGTACTAAATCAAGCTAAAATCGACCTATAAACTAATAAATACGCCTAAAATGATGTCTCAGAGATAGATTTTATTATAAAAAATGAGGACACATCAAGACCCCCAACTCAAAGTTGTATCGTCCCGATACAATAAAAGTAAAGAACAGAAGGGTGGTCAAATAAACAAGAAGACGAAGTCCGAGGAGAATAAGAACAGAACATAATGAATGATCATAGAGCAAAATATCTAAAAAGTCTCATGTAGTAATGCTTAAGAAATAATGCACAAGTATGCATAATACACATGTATTCAACAATCCATAAATTCAAGTCCAGATTAATTTCGTAATGACAGAAGCAGAGGATGATAACTTAGTTCATGTTAATGGCTATAGGTTGTTCATAGGTCCTAATATAGCATCCAATGGTCCACTTACCTATTACCTAATAGCTCAACTGTTTCTCCACCAAGTAGTTAGAAATCCTAAGGTCTTTGGTTATAACTTGGCTTAGGGACGGTGTGGTATATTTGGATAATGAAAAGTGAGCTTTTGGCTCTCTCCTCACTAGCCATCAATGAATCGCCCTAGAGCTTGAGTTTTCACTCGAAGATGTTCTCACTCAACCCAATTAATTGATGCTTTTGATTTGCATCCCCAAATAATCCCAATTAAAACCTTTTATGATGATATAAAATCCACTTTGCCGGTCCAAATATATATTCTTTTCATATCAATTTTTTCTTCTGTACAGCTATGATTCTCTGTTTGAGATATCACGCTATATTTCATATATATTCTTTCTTTTTATGCCCTTGTTGGAAAATTTAGCTCGTAGCTTCTTTTTCATTCACTATTACCCCGGCAAAGGGTTACAATAATATCTTTCATCATCAATAAAATCACAAATATAATTCCTAAACCCAATGATCCCTAATGATGAAACCCACCACCCCAAACTCAAGCTCTAAAAACGACTTGTTTCAGGTTTTGCGATTCGAATGCGGGTCATATAGATAAGTCTTACAAACTAAGGGTAAGTATTATAATGTGGTTCAATAAAAAGGCTTTAGAAAGGCTCAGAGGGGCTAAGACGGATAAATAATAACAATATCAAACAAAAGGGTGAGAAGGTATAAAAAGGCTTCAAGTGTTTTAATCATGAAAGAACTGCTTTATTCATTTTTCTAACTACCGGATTTCGTTACGTTTTCATTATTAGTTCATAGACAAGTTAATTTTCAACTAATTTCAAACCTCACGTTCTACACACCAAATAACTCTCCCTAAGTTTCAACGTGGCTTCATAGCATTACTCATTAACTTTTCTATCCTTTATTTCCTGTTTTCATACATGCACCTAAACAAATTTGTAACAACTTTAAAAAACATACTACTTACTATCATTGACCTAATAAAATCATGCTCAAATAGGTACATTCAAAATATTCTATGCCTTAGTTCAACCTAAAAATTTTAAATTTTATGCAAAAACGAAAAGAAGATGAGGACAACGAATCCCCACCCCCAACTCAAAAGTGAGTCGTGTCCCCACGACTCGAAAAAGACTCACGAATGGAATAAAATTTAAAATTAAAAACTAACTAAACTACCTAATGCATACAAGCTATTAAGAAAAGAGGATTAGAATTACCTGGCTGGCCATAGAGATCCATTATGTCCCCATCCTCTTCCGAGGTAGAGGGATCAGAATAATTATCAATATCCCTTTCCAAGGTTATATCTTCCAGCTGTAATTGCATCTGTATAACTTCCACCCAAAGTTCTTTGTTTTCTTCTTGTAATCTTTCAACTTCATGTTGTAATTTAAGAGCCCATGGGGGAAGATCATGATCAATTTTAGAGGAAGAAGTAGAAGAACCTTGGTCATGAATCTTTTTCTTTTTCAAAGGCCTTGCTGGTATAGACATTCTAGCAGTTAACTTCTTTGGTAGTGGTTGTGTTGGTGTCTTTTCTTTTGATTCTTCAGTAGCCTCATCAATAGTGATAGGCTTTTCAATGGTGGCTCCAGGCAATTTCTTATTCTTCCCAAGGATGGTGCACTTTCTCTTGTATTCCATAGCTTCAGATCTATTAGTCATGTTTGATTTACCCACAACTCAAGTTATACCAAGGATGAATTAAAAATTTAAGAGAAATTGCTGTAACTTGAGGTTGTTGATTGGAATAGATGAAAGATAAAGGTTTATTGATGAATCTTGGAAGAATTCTTGAAAGCTTGATGTTCTTGATGGTGTTTAATGGTGTAGTGTGATGAATTTGATGAATAATTTGTGTTTATGGAGGATGGAGGAGAGAATTATTGATGTTGTTGTGTTAATTGTGAAGGTTTGTACAAGCTTTAAGGTCTATATATAGTGTTTGGGTCTGAAAATTTCGTGTGGGAGGGGCTAGGGTTATGTTTGTTAAGGTAAGAAGTTGAATAGGAATAAAATTCCTCCAAACCGCCATACCGCAGTATGCCGGGCATATCCTCCGGTATACCGGACCCATCATCTATCCAATTTTTTCTTCTCGTAAAAAAAACCCGAGCCTCCTTACCCGTGTCACGGGTTTTTGCTGATGCGGTATACCGGCCATATGGCCTGGTATACCGGACTTGTCATGCTCCTTCCTTTTTTAACTCTCGGCAATAAACCCGAGTCAGTGTACCCGTGTCACGGGTTTTTTCAGGCGCGATATACCGGACGTGAGGCGCAGTATATCGGACTGGCCTGCGAATTTTTCTAAAAAACTTTCCTTTGACCCCAAACTCATTTCCTGCACAATAACACACTACCTTTCTCTCCTATTAGCTTGTAAACACAATTAAAATCTACACTAACTTAATACTATACACTACAAAGCAAAAACAACTAATCTAAAAAGCAATTAAAACAAGGGATGTCTCCCAAGAGCACTTTTGTTAACGTCTTTGAGTTAGACGTGTACCTCAGGCTAAGCGCTTTCTACGAGATGGATCGTCTCCTCTCGTCCAAAGTCCTCACTGTCATGGTATCTCTTCAAACGCTAGCCATTCACCATGAATGTCCTTTGCTCGGTTGGATGTTCAATATCAATCGCTCCATGAGGTGTGACTTTTGTAACAATGTAAGGTCCTCCCCAACGGGATTTAAGCTTTCCTGGGTAGTTCGAAAATCGAGAGTTGTATAATAAAACCTTTTGTCCTCTCTCGAAATGCTTTGGACGGAGTCGCCTATCATGCCATCTCTTTGTTTTCTCCTTATAGAGATGTGAATTTTCATAGGCAAGATAGCGAAACTCCTCCAACTCGTTCAACTGCAATTAAATCGATTAAGAATGACGAAATTTCCACCCCTTTCCTTTGATTCCCACGAACTTTTCAGCTCGATTCTTCATAATCATGGAAGGTGCCATCCAAGATTTCGTGGGAAGGGGCTTTTCTGGTGGTAACTTGATAGCATGACACTCCTCTGGTGATCCACTCATATCCGTAGTTTCTATACTTCGTTTGTTGGAGAGAATGTCCTTCATGAATTTCATATATTTTGGCATTCTCTTGAGAGCTTCAACAAACGGCATATTAATCTCCAACTTGCTCAACATGTCAACGAACTTCTTGAATTCCAGGTCATTGTCCTTAACACGTGAGGGGTATGGTGGTGGAGGGCGTGTATTAAGTTCCACTGGTTTTCTCGTTTTTTCTGGTGTTTCGACTTGGACACTCTTTGGTTTAACTACCTCCTCTACTGTATCTTCGGTTGTTTCTTCTCCCCCCCTTTTCTGGAATAGGGATTGGTTCTGTTTCTGGTCTTGGTGGAGGTAGTTGTTTTCCACTTCGCAATTCAACTGCATGACAAGAATCATCTCTAGGAGCAATAGTATCACTTGGAAGCTGCCCTTTCGGCCTATTTTGTAATGTACTTTCCATATGTGATAAAGTATGCTCTAGTTTCTTGATTACCTTCTGCTGGGCTTGAATTTTCTGTTGGCTACGACTCATATTGTTTTCAATTGCTTGCATCAATTTAGCCATACTCGAATTCAAGCTCGAGGTTTGTTCTTTCTTTGCCAGTTGCATTGATTGTTTCGGTGGATCTTTCTTCGTTTCTTGACAGGCTTTTTCAACAATGGGCACCTTTTGCTGAATAGGTTGTGGTGGATAATAGGATTGAGGTTGGGGTTGATAATAAGTCTCTTGATTTCTGACCCAACTTCTTTGTTGTGGAGGTTGTTGATAATTAGCGTAGCTTTCTTGAGGATACGTATAACCATTAGAATAATAGTTATCTTGAGGATATGTAGAGGAAGCTATTACTGGATTACTCATACACCTTTCCCACACATGATTTCTTGATCCACAACCAGGACACGAAGGTATTGTGCGTACTATATTTACCTGAGCAATTGTTCGAGCTTGTTCTTGTAGTTCTTCGAGTCGTTGGGCCAATTATTTAAGCTTCAAAGATTCTGAAGTGTCTTCTTTTTCTGGTTTCTTGGGCCAATTTCTCTCGTTCTCAAGAATTCTTTCCATCCCCAACTCAGCTTCTTCAGGATCTAGTAACACAAAACCTGCGTTTCCTAACGAATCTGCTTTTTCCCTTGATTTGTCATTAAGTCCTCCATAAAACAAGGTAAAATAATATTCCGGCGATGATTTATGGTATGGACATCTCGCCTTCTTTTCAGTAAATCGTAACCATGCTTCACCCAAACTTTCTATGTCTTCCTGTTTAAATTGTTCAAGCTCCAACATATCTTTCAAACGTCTACTAACCGGGTAGAAGCGGTCTAGGAATCTTGCTTGGAGCTTATCCCAATCTGGAATGACATGAGGGTATTGGGTATCATACCAATTGCTTGCACCTCCGGTCAAGAAGAACTGGAACATCACGTAATACACTTGTTCCCTAGTAACTCCTCTTACGATATACGCATCACAGATTTGCATGAATTTCTGAATATATCGGATCGGATCTTGATGTGCAGCACCGCTGAATAGTCCATGAGTTTCAAACTGCATTAACATCCCTGGATCAGGCTTAAATTTAGCGGCTTGGATTTCTGGAGTGCGAATTCCTCGTGGTTGCACTCTAAAGTCGATGGGTAGCTCAAGTCTCCTTGGTTTCTCTATCTGTAACTATATATAAAACAAAAAATAAAAAGACAAAAGCGTAAAATAGAACTAAATGAAATAAAAGCACAAGATATATACACAAGGACTAACGATGTAGTCCCCGGCAGCGGCGCCAAAAACTTGGTACGGCCTAGGGTGTGATAAAATATGATATAAATAAAGTGCAAATAAACACCCTAGACTGAGCACGGTTCTGCAAGTATACAGATCGTATGCAAGTTTTAGTAAATAAGTAAGATTCGTTCTGCAGAGACTACGAAGGTTAGGGGAATCTTATGAAATAATCAAGTGCAAATAATTAAAGCTAGAACAAATAAAACGCAAGAAAAGTAAAGATAAATAGATATTTATTTGGTTTTCAATTAAACTAAATTAAACTACGAAATTAAAGATAGAAAATTTAAATGCGAAAGAAGAAGTAGTATGAGAATATAGCTTGAGTCAATAGCATGTAATCCCCACTAGTTTTGCCGTTCTAAACATGTAAGGGTGAATTATGTAGTATTTCAATAATCGGTTCCAATTGTGCTAGGTAGTTTTAAATAGGATTTACCTGTGTCAATAAGGAGTCCTAAGCAAAATGTTCCTGCAATTGGTAAATAGTAATATATACTAAACCATAGTGATTATCTAGTAAGGTTGATTTGTCAGATCTAAACCGAATACTAGACGTTATGTGCTAAACATGTAATTAAACACCGTTGTCAATGGTGACCAAACTACTAGATGGTAATTCTATATGGCCGCGGTTCCACAAGAACACAGAATATAAATCCAAACACATAAACAGAGAATAAAAACAATAATTCAATTTAAAACATAGAATTCCCAAATTAGATAGATGTCAACCAAGATACATATATGCTAAAACTCAAGCTAAAAGAAATTTAGTTCATACTAATGCAAGAAAAGAAAAAAATCACAAATTCAAAGGTACAAGAAGACATATTGATGACAGCTCCTTCCAGACTTCTTTTCCTGTGTTGTAAGCTTCCTCTTGGTTTTAGGTTTCACCAAGGATGATTTTCCAATGTTAAGAGGCTGTATTTATAGTGTATAGGTTGACCTAATTCGTTTTCTTGAAGGAAAAGGTAAATATGGGCTCCAAGCCCAACTCAAATTCGTAGCCCAAAATCATGTAATCAGCCCCGTTTTTCTTTTGGCCCTAACAGATTCAACATTTCTCCGATTGATGCTTATGAGTATACCAAATTCATCGTCTCGGAAAGATCTTCAACTTTTCTATTGACCGTTTCTCCAGATTCCTCGCCGTTTTTAAGATATAAGCTGATTTGTGGTCGTAGGTGCAGAAATTCAGATTTAAGGCAGCTTTTCCTTTTCCATGTTTTTAGCTTTTCTTTCTTTTATCTTCAATTTACATGTTTATCTTCTTTCCTTTAGTTCTCTTTACCAACTTGGACTCTAATTAATTACCATATATCTCTAAAGCTTCACACTAAATAAATAATTAAACCCAATATGCTCTAAAAATAATAATTAATTAATTCAAGACCCAAAATAGGAAAGTGTACTAAATCAAGCTAAAATCGACCTATAAACTAATAAATACGCCTAAAATGATGTCTCAAAGATATATTTTATTATCACAAATGAGGAGATATCAAGTTACCAATAGTTTTATTCAACCACAAAGGACAAACATGAGTATCTATTTTCTGAATAGAGTTTACATTCTCACCATTAATCCAATTATACCAAAAAGTGTATGTTGAAAGTCCTAGAGGGGGGGGGGGGTGAATAGGATTACTAAAAAGATTAATGCCTAATTAAAAATCTTTTGGACAATTATAAGTTTAAGAAAGAAACTTCTAAGTCAACTAATATATCAAACTCCTAAGGGATCATACAATGGATAAGCTAAGAGGTTCGATATATAAGTGTAACAAGTAAAAACGAGTTTCTAATCTCTTACTACTCTAGATGACAATATGTTAGATAAACTAGATAATTAATATCACAATATTCATGCTAGCATATTATCAAACATATAAAGTGCGGAAAGTAAATAGAGTAGGGATAGAAAGATACACACGATTTATAGTGGTTCGGTTTCCCTACATCCACTACCTAAGGAAGCCTCCTTAGGATTTCAAGCTTTTCACTAAGCTCCCGTGTCTCTCTTAACCGGGTCGAGAACACAATAACCCTTACAACCTCTTCGATAACACGAAGGACAACCTCTTCGAAACCACGAAGGAAACTCTTGTGTAATCACAACACAAGGACACCGAGTATACTCCCGATACTCAAATTCTCTCTTAACCTATCTATTACAAGAACTAGAATTAAGAGGATAAATACAAAGTATTTAAAGGGTGAAACAACTTTTCTAATGAACTCCTAAAGAGATGATATAACTATAAGCTTAAAACTTCTCTTGAGTTGATAATAACTTTGAAGCTCCTTGGATTAACTCCTTAATTGAGTGGATATGACAATTATAGCTCTTGACACCTTCTTGGATGATAACAATTAAGCCCTTTAGTGTATATGGGTTGAAGGTCTAATTGTAGCCTTGAAAGACCTTCAATTTATAGCTGCAAAATGCTCCCAACGGTCATAATATTTGTCTCCAACGGATATATTAATATCCCCAACGGATATATTCCTTTTGTCTTCATTTTGCTGCAGGAAACGCTAATCTGCGGTGCACCGCGGGGTTGGTGCGGTGTACCGCACTGAGCTTGCTAAATTCACTTGCTCTCTGACGGGCTAGCCCTCTGGTCCGTGCCCTGGTCCGCACATCTGCGGTGTACCGTGCCCATAGTGCGGTGTACCGCACCAAAGGTCTAAAACACCTTTTAATGAGTATATCTTTTACTACGATACTCGGATCAGAAAACCTTCTTCACGAGAGTTGTAGAGAACATCATTCTAATAAACTTTGTAGTTGATCACTAAAGCTAATTCTCAATGTACACAAAGATAAGGTTAAAACTATTTGTATGAGAATTAGTTTCTTAAGATAAAACAATAAAGCTTTGATCTAAATGATAAAGAATGTGCTTTTTGATGAATTAGAGTGCAAGATAGAATGTATATAACAATAGTAATTAGCACACTAAACACAAGAGGATTTGTCACATTAAAACAACCTTTTAAGGGAGGCTATATGCCAACAATCTCCCCCTTTTTGATGATGACAAATCCTTCACTAAAACACCTTAGGAATGATATGAAAGTTTAAGCTCTAATGAAATTAAGCTCCCCCTCACAATAAGCATTTAAGTAAAAAAGAATATAAGATATGAAATGCATTTGTGAGTATTAAAAAGTGCAATTTTGAAAGTTTTAATGCACATATTTCTCCCCCTTTGTCTTCATCAAAAAGACGGGGTAATAGAAACAACTAAAAATAGAAGAGCTAAAACTCAAGTGAATAGATTTTGAAAAACAACATAAAGAGATCAAGGGTTAAGAGCATTTAAAACATTTTAATTTTGAAATGCATAAAGATTAACAATGTAAAGCATGAAACAAGATGAAAGAAAGACATAAAGGATAAGAACGTTTTACCAACTTCTAGATCGGAAGATTATCATCTTATAAGCTTTCTATAAAAGCAAACGATTAGTGCAATTATGAGATAAACGATTAGTACAAACGATTAATCAAGCATTTGAGTTTTTAAAGATAATTTAAGAAAAACTCCCCCTCACAAAATGCATAGAGTGTTTGTTTCAATTTTGAAAAAGTTTGACCAATAATTTCTCCCCTTTTTACTAATAAGAATATTTAAACCGATTTTAAGAAATCAAGGGGTAAAATTTAATCTTTGAAAAGTATAGGGGTCAAAATGCATTTTTCAAAAGTTTAGGGACTAAATGCAATTTTGAAAAACTTCAAGGACCTAATTATAACTTTCTCAAGACAATAGGGACCTAGGTATAATTTTCAAGCAAAATGCAACTTGTTCTTAATTAAAGGGACCTCAAATAAATATTTTGAACCAATAAGGACCACAATGCAAAATAAAAACACTAAACCCCGAATCGCGGTGTACCGGACCATTGCTGCGGTGCACCGCACTAAAGCTCGACTAAAAAGAGTAAGAAGAGAGATTAGAAAATAGGCAATTTGTATAAACACCCGAAACTAATACGAAAACTCCCCAATAGTATAGAAATATTTTAAAACTACTAAAAACGCTTTTGTTTTGAAAAGATTCAACATGGAAATCCCGAAAACAAATAAAACAGTTTATTTCACAAATACCCCTATATTTTCTAAAAAGTACAAAAAGACCCAATGTAAAAACTAAGCAATTTTAAGCATGAAAAGGTCAAGTTATACAAGATATTAGCACAATAGGGAATAAACCATATAAGCACATAATGAAGCACAACATATAGATAGTAAGGCTAAACAATCTCATGCAAATGAGTTAATGACCAATAATGGATTAACTTCCCATAATTCTATGCATAAAAACAATTTTGAAATGCTATGGGAAATTCAAAAGATTATCGGAAAAATATTTTGAAAAGCAATTTCTTTAAAAACTCACCCTTACTAAAAGACGTAGAAAATGCAATTTTGTGTTCAAAGATAAATTGAGATTTGAAAGTGAAAACTAGTATCTTTGATCTTTCTTCCTTTTTGTCAACGATAAAAAGAATCAATAGGCACTTTTGAAAGATATAAAAAACTTGTAAGAATAAAAAGTGCAATTTATAATCGTTGAGGGACTAAAAAGCAATTTCACATAGTAGGGACTAAAAATGCAATTTTTCAAAAATATGAACTAAAATGACAAATTTTACATGTGAAAGATTATGAAGTCCAAACTATGACACTTAGGAGAATTTAATAAATATGAGAGGTTAAAGTGCAATTTTGAAAATTTTGGGGACTAAAATGCAATTACCAAAATTCTAAGAGCTAAAGTGCAAAAACATCATTCATGAGAATTAGATGCAATAACACTAATAACATTAAAACAATGATTAGTATCACAAGATAATATCCAAAGATAAAACATGATAACAACAAACACAACTAATCAAAACAAAACCGAATCATAAACATAAACACAAGCCATAAGGAGGAACGCAAAAATATATACGAGATAAAGAAAAGAAATCACCGGATTTTCCTTTTTCGAGATTTGAGTGTTCTTTCGTATATTAATTCTTCCATTTGTTTCCACCAAGCAAAGAAACGATCACCTACAAGAAAATGGAGGTTGTGTAGAAAACAACTCTTCCAAAAGATTACATTCCAAATCGTTTACTCTACTAACGGTTAAGCTATTCACGTAGAGTTAGGCTCTGATACCAATTGAAAGTCCTAGAGGGGGGGGGGTGAATAGGATTACTAAAAAGATTAATGCCTAATTAAAAATCTTTTGGACAATTATAAGTTTAAGAAAGAAACTTCTAAGTCAACTAATATATCAAACTCCTAAGGGATCATACAATGGATAAGCTAAGAGGTTCGATATATAAGTGAAACAAGTAAAAACGAGTTTCTAATCTCTTACTACTCTAGATGACAATATGTTAGATAAACTAGATAATTAATATCACAATATTCATGCTAGCATATTATGAAACATATAAAGTGCGGAAAGTAAATAGAGTAGGGATAGAAAGATACACACGATTTATAGTGGTTCGGTTTCCCTACATCCACTACCTAAGGAAGCCTCCTTAGGATTTCAAGCTTTTCACTAAGCTCCCGTGTCTCTCTTAACCGGGTCGAGAACACAATAACCCTTACAACCTCTTCGATAACACGAAGGACAACCTCTTCGAAACCACGAAGGAAACTCTTGTGTAATCACAACACAAGGACACCGAGTATACTCCCGATACTCAAATTCTCTCTTAACCTATCTATTACAAGAACTAGAATTAAGAGGATAAATACAAAGTGTTTAAAGGGTGAAACAACTTTGCTAATGAACTCCTAAAGAGATGATATAACTATAAGCTTAAAACTTCTCTTGAGTTGATAATAACTTTGAAGCTCCTTGGATTAACTCCTTAATTGAGTGGATATGACAATTATAGCTCTTAACACCTTCTTGGATGATAACAATTAAGCCCCTTAGTGTATATGGGTTGAAGGTCTAATTGTAGCCTTGAAAGACCTTCAATTTATAGCTGCAAAATGCTCCCAACGGTCATAAGATTTGTCTCCAACGGATATATTAATATCCCCAACGGATATATTCCTTTTGTCTTCATTTTGCTGCAGGAAACCCTAATCTGCGGTGCACCGCGGGGTTGGTGCGGTGTACCACACTGAGCTTGCTAAATTCACTTTCTCTCTGACGGGCTAGCCCTTTGGTCCGTGCCCTGGTCCGCACATCTGCGGTGTACCGTGCCCATAGTGCGGTGTACCGCACCAAAGGTCTAAAACACCTTTTATGAGGTATTACTTTTTGAGCATGTATTAGACAAAGAGAAAGTGCAATCATATAAGGGATAATTGAAGGCACCTTGGCCTTACAAATATCTTCAACCGGATGCGCGAATTTGGCACAATTTCCTTGTCCCTAATATCTTAGGAAACACACGAACTTTGGATGTGACTATGAAGTACGCTCTACTTTTGGACTGTATTTTGAGAGGAGAAGAAGTTGATGTGGCACAGTTGATCTATGAGGAGGTGATACGATTTTCGGTCTCTCCTAAATCAGTTTATAATGTTAAATTCCCTACTATGATCACGTGTCTTGTGCGAGAAGCGAATGTAGTATTGGGTGAAGAAGAGATACTCGAGTTTAAGACGAGTTATATTGATAATGCTTGGATCAAGGATATCTTTCAAAGAGCGGGTTCTACGCAAGTCTCGAAAGAAGAAAAGGAGCAAAATTGGCAAGAGAAGATGGAGGAACGTTTAACGAAATTTGAAGCAGCTCAAACTTCCTTAGTCAATAATGTGGCACAAATCAACGCTAATCAAGTGCACATCATGAAACTCCTCGAGCAATTAACGAAAGGTCCAGCAAATCCAACCTTGGATGTCAATAATGCGAGGCAATAGCCTCGAGAGTATGTTCTCTTTCTTCCTTACCATTTCTGTAAATATGTCTATCTGCTAATTTTAATTTCTGTTTTTCGAGTCTTTTTTGAGTCGTGGGGACACGGCTCATTTTTGAGTTGGGGGTGTGGGGATTCGTTGTCTCTCATCTCCATTTTTCTGTTTTTAGGTAGAACTTAAAATTTTTGATACATGGGAATTAGAGGTAGAGTGTGTTTAATAGCTTGAAAGCATAAGCTCAGTGAATTAATGATAGTAAGTAGTATGTTTATGAGCTATTTTATTTGTATGCTTTGAGTATTTACAGGAAAACACACATTGATAGTAAAGAAAAGATTAGTGAGTAATGCGATAGAAAGTATGTTCGATCTCAGGGAACCTTGAGAAGTGTGTAGGCCGTGAGATCCAAGCTAGTTGAAAAACCATTTGATGAAAGTGCTAAAGGTAAGAAAATAACGAAATTACATAGTGTAGAAAGTGATTAAGGCGGTTCTTTCATATTTGAAGCCCTTGAAGCCTTTTTATACCTTCTCACCTTGTGATTTTTGATTTTATATGCTATATCCTTCTCAGCCCCTTCTAGCCTTTCTAAAGCTTTTTATTGAAACACGTTATAATCCATATCCCTTTAGATTATAGGACTTTTCCATATGACCCGCACTCGAATCGCGATGCATAGACAGTTGTTTTAGAGCTTGAGTTTGGGGTAGTGGGTCCACCATTATGGGAATTGTTATTGGGTTGGGATTTTTGAGCTTATTAATTGTTCTTTGTGCTTTATATTGATGATGATTCACAGATTTTTATTGTAACCCTTTGCCGGGGTAAAGTGAATGAAAAAGAAGCTACGAGCTAATTTTGCCAACAAGGGCATTAAAAGAAAAAAACATATGTATGAAAAATTAGCATGATATCTCAACATTAAAAGAGAGTCATAGCTTAAGAAATTGATTTGAAAAGAAAAGAAAATATATATATTCGGACTGGCAAGGTGGATTTTTATGTGAACATCTTATGCTTAGGTATTGGGGATGCTAAATTATGCATCAAGGAATTCATTGGGTTGAGTGAGAAACGTTTTATGAGAGTAACTCAAGTTTTAGGGCGATTCTTTGATGGCTAGTGAGGAGAGAGCCAAAAGCTCACTCCAAATTATCCAAATATACTATCATACCGTCCCTAAGCCTAAATTACAACCTTAAAGACCTTTTGATTCTTTGCTATGTAATTGAGAAGTGATTGAGCCATTATAGAGTAGTTAAGTGGAGCTTTGAATACTAGTGAAAATCGATGAACAATCTATAGCTCTCTTGGGGAACTGAGTAAAGTCCCAATCCTTCTTACATTGCGAAACTAATCTGATCTTGAATTCAAGCCGTGTTGACTGTGGATATGAGAAGTGTACAGGTATGTAGTTTATGAATATTATTGCATGAAATTTTCTGAGTTGTGTGCTTTAGGTTTATTCTATATATTCTGCTATGCTTCTTCCCATTGTGTTGAGAATTTTATAAGTGTGTATTTATAGACTTCCCTTTGTTTTTATCTTTATTGTATCGGGACGATACAACTTTGAGTTGGGGGTCTTGATGTCTCCTCATTTGTGATAGATTTATGTTAGGATGAGACATCATTTTTAGTGATTTAGAAGTCATAAATGTCGATTTTCTTGAGAAATAGTGCACTTTCCTATTTTGAGTCTTGATTTAGTAAAATAATATTTTTAGAGCATATTGGGTTTAATTGTTTATTTAGTGTGTAACTTTAAAGATAATTATGGAGCTTGATTAGTGTCCAAGTCAAAGATTACAACTTATGGAAAGAGATTTGCATGGTAATTGGAGATAAGGAAACAAAAGCTAAAAAGATGGAAAAGGAAAAGCTGCCTTATCTAGGATTCTGCAGTACACGCCTTAAGAAGTGCTATTTTACCCAAGGAATAAGCCGATTTTGGTAATTTCCTTTAATAGGGACAAAGATAATTCTGTTGCGATTCTTTTGGTATCTTATGGAGCTCCAACCGACCAATAACGAAGAAGATAAGCTCAAAACGGTCCAGCAGTGTTTATCTTTATTTCCATACGAATTTGAGTTGGGCTAGGAGTCCAATACTTTATCTCTTCCTCAAGAAAACGAATTAGGTCTTCTAAATACCTATAAATACACCCTTATATCACTTGTAAATAATCCTTGCCTCATAGTAATTAGTTCTTAAGGTTTTATTCTTCCAGTTTATTGTAGAGAGCAAGATGATGTCTTTTGTAATTTCTTTTAGTTTATTTCCTTCAGGTATGAACTAAACTCCACATAGCTTGGGTTTTGCGTAATGTATAATCTATGAATTCTAATTCTTCTATCTAAGTTTCTTTGGGAATTATATGTTTTAATTTGATATTAGCTACTTACTTAATATTTGTTTATGTGTTTTGATTTAATGTCTTTCCTAGAACTTATCACTTTAGGATTGTTTTAATAGTAATTAGATGGTCTCCTTGACAGGGTGTTTAACTATTGAACCACCACATAATGTCTAGTGTCGATATTAGTTCTGACAAAACATGATTCTAACTAGATAGTCATTAGGGTTCGTTTTAATCACCATATCACCAATGATTGCAGTATTTGGTTAGGGCCTTAGTAGCGTTTGATAACCCTATTTGAAATCACTTCTTGGTTGTGCCGTAGCCCCCTTAGTCGCTCTCAAGGTCTAAGGTATGGGAATTTAGAATCCTGACTAAGTATACCAAGAGCTAATATTCTCCCTTATTAACTAGATTTATAGATAGAATTAGAAGGATTAGTGCATACTAGCAAAACCTAAGCTATACTTCTCATCTCATATTCTTAATCTTTTACTTTATTGTCTTTATTTTCCTATTTTTAATTAGTTTTAATTCTCAATCTTGAAAATCTATTTGCTTCTATTTTCTGTCTTTAATTATTTACTTTTACTCGTTATTCCTACTCACGCGTATAACACACTTAAGTCCCTGAGAACGAACTCAACTTACTAACTAAAACTTACATACGTCCTGTAATACTTGCAGTACTGTGCCTGTCTAGGGTGAGAGTGCGTAGTTTCTTGACTTAATTTTATCTTATTTTTATCACACCCTAGGCGACACCACTGTACCACTAGGGCTGTACCCAAAGCCCAATTTATTCTACTCTCACACACTCAATGTTCTAGGGCTGTACCCAAGCCCAAAAATCTTTTTACATTGTTATGTTTTAAAAAAAAACAAAAAAAGCCAGCCCATTATGGGCTGGACTAAAGACAGGCTGGACACAACAGATTATTGACCCAACTAGAAATCAACCCATCACACCATCGAATGGGCTAGACCCATGGCTTGACCTAGGGCTAGACCTATGCTGAACCAAAATCAAGTTAGTTGGGAAAAAACGAATGGACCTTCAGCCCATTATGTCTGGACACTCACACACGGCTAAAAAAAAGAATCACATCGGGGCTCGCAAACGGGGAAGAGACGAGGGTGGTGAATGGAGGCTCGATGTACAGGAAGGGGGAGGAGGGAAGAGATTGGCCTCGCGGTGGTGGTGAATGGAGGCTCGATGTAGTGGTGGCTTCGCCGGTTCTATGGTACAGCGTCGTGGTTGCTTCGAGGATCTGTAGGAGGCGCGACGGCGGCGAGCGAATGGTGGTTCTGGTGGCTTCGTCGAGGAGGGAGGAGGGTGCTGTTATGAAGGTGGAGGTGGAATACGAACCATTGAGAGAGTGTTGCGAACGGAGGTGGTGTTTTGCGAACGGAGCATCGGATCTGGTGGTGGTGGTCCTTTGTGTGTTCTAAATAAATGCAAATGATAATCGAACCACAACCGCAAGTGTACGGTTGTCCCAAGTAGTATATATGATAAAAACAGATTCATTCCAAGGACGGGATGGTTGACTACAATGTTTAGCAGATAATGATTGGTTGCAATTATAAAAGCGAGTAAATAAAATATGTTTGTTTGGTTTTGTTTATTAAAAACTATTAAATGAAAGATAAATTATAAATGCAAGTAAAAGCTAAGACGCAAGTAAAATGAGTGAAAACGCAGTATGAGAAGTAGTACTTGAGAACGCAAGGATCCTCCCGATCTTATTTCCTAACTTATGTTGTTTAAGGGCTAAATTGGTCAATTACAATGGTCGGGATTCTAAATTCCTTATACCCCCGTCAGGGTGGACTATAAGGAGATCCTAAAGTGTCACTAGTCTCGTTAGGGTAAATATGATCCACCGGTGGATGTTTAAGTTTTATTACCTCATTGGCCCTAGAATTAGCTAAGTTCGTCAGAATCAATAGCTTCTATCCTAGATTGAATAATTAATTCTATACCTAAACCCTCCGTCAGGATGATCCACACGCCACATATGTGGAATAGCCTAGATACTAATACCGGTTCTTAGTTCGCGACTCTAAAAACAGTAAACAATCACAAATTATCGAAAAAAGTAAAAGCCCCAATCTAATTTAATTTAACAGAAACCCAAATTCAACATTCGTTATTCAATAATATTGGGATTCACCCATTAATTGTTCTCAAGCACTATTAAATGTTTAGCTCATATTGAAAAGAAAAACTTAATTAAAAGAAATGGAATTCATATTTGATTACAAAATTAAAGATAAAAAGAACCTAATTTCCGGAATTGGAATGACTACGAACGGAGATATAGACCCTCTCCAGCTCATGTAGCTTCTTCTTTCTTCCTTCTGTTGCTTCTCTCTGGTGTTTAATCTTGTGGAATGTGAATTGTGTGAAAAATAGAAGTCCAGACCTCCTTTTATAAGCATAAAAACGGATTAGGGCTTGGACCAGAAAATAAAACACTAATTAAATGTCCAAGCCCAATTTCTAAGCCCAAAATCCCGTAACTGCTGATACACCTTCACTAAAACGGCTTTTCCCGATGCGTTATGACTCCGATTGACCTCATTCCAGTTGCTAAAGTTCCGTAACTCGATAAGGAATGTTTTCTCTTCAAATGTCAGGAGCTAAATCATCGCTCAAGCACCTCGAAATCAGCAATCTATGGCCTCGAAAATGGATTTTCAGCTCTAAAAATAATATCTTCGAGATTTATCTTCAAGTCTTGACTCTAATTCACGATCCTTGACTTTCTCCTCGGATTCCTCTCCTAGCTAACATCTAAAAACCTGTAAACTTTACACTAAAAATACCAATATTACGCGCAAAAGTTTAATAATTCAAAAATGTTAGAAATAAAAAGGGAATTCCGGATTATTGCATATTTAGTCCAAAAGTCTATCAAATTAATTAAATAAACACCAAAAATGATGTCTCCTAAGGGTCGAAAATAAGAACAATTAGGGAGACATCAAGACCCCCAACTCAAACCTTTGTCGTCCCGACAAAGTAAAACAAAACAAAGGGGTATAAGTAAGCGTATAAACAAGTAGAAGCTAACAAATAAACCCTAAAGCAATTCTTAAGATAAATCTCATATAGCAAACTCTAGAAACTAATATACACATACATCTAAAAAATGCAACATCAAACATAAATAATCTCAATCATAAAATTAAAGTTGCAATGCTTGAAGGTTACACTTGTACTCATATCTGTATGATGGCTATAGGGTGGTCATTAATCCTAAATCGCTTTGAACGCTCCACCTTGTATATTCCCTATTAACAGAATTGTAAATTCACTACGCACTTAGGAATCACGAGGTCTTTACGGTTATAATATTGGCTTAAGGACGGGTGTGGATGTATATTTGGTAAATTTGAAGTGAGCTTTTGGCTCTCTCCTCACTTGCCATTAACAGTGTCCTCGAGCTTGATTTAACGCTCAACAAGATGTTCTCACTCACCCATATACGCAACAATTTAGCGTCCCATGTCTACCCACTATAACAAGATGATTTTCAGAAAAAAATCCACTTTGCCGGATGTTTTATTCATTCATATTTTTCTTTTTATTTTCTTTTCACTTTTTTTTTTGCACAGAAGCAAACCGGGTTCCCGGTTTTGACGAAACCGGGTTCCCGGTTCCTACTGTATGGATTTTTTCATTCTTTTCTTTCTTTTTCACTTTTTTCTCATTCCCCGCAAAGGGTTACAATTATAAATCATCTGCAATTGTGCTACAATACAAAACACATCAATCCCAACCCATTAAATTCCCCATAAGTGGTCCCACCACCCCAAACTCAAGCTCGAGACATGTCTCAGGATTGTGATTCAAGTGCGGGACATATGGTCATGCCTAATAATCTAAGGGATAATGGCTTATATCGTGGCTACAAAGAAAAGGATAAAGGCTCAAAGTGGGCTAAGATGGATAATCATTAATACAAGGGATAGAAGGCTAAAAGGCACAAATGCCTAACAAAGAACTGCCCCTATCATTTTCCTAAGTACATAGCTTGTCTTTAGTTCATATCTAGGTGAGTTCTCTACTAATTAGGATTTCACGTTCTACACACCAAACATATTCCTTGAGTACAAGCTTACTTCATTTGCATTGTTCATTAATTTTTCCTATTAATTACCTATGTTTGCATGCGATTCTAAATGCGTTTTATATCAATCCCTAAAGTCCACTATTTACTATCATAGATTCATCAAAAGTATGCTTAAAGGGATATTTAAAAATTTCTACAGTCAAACGCAACTACGAAAATTCTTTTATTGAAAGCAAATAAAACAAATAACACATAAAATTGGGATGAGGCAACGAACCCCACCCCAAACTCAAAAATGAGTCGTGTCCCCACGACTCGAAAAGACTCAATAAAGCATGTAAACTAATCTATACTAAGAGGAAAGTTTAGAAAACGTATCTTAACCAGCGCGAGGCTGGTTATCGGTGTTGCGTATTGGACCTTTATCTCGCGTAACAGCATCATAAATCGCGTTTTGAAGTGTATTTATGCCTAAGATTAAATTTCGAAGCAGGTCCAATTCTTCTGTAACGTTTCCCAAGGTAGCAATCATCTTCTCCTGATTCTCTTCCAACACCTGAATTTTCGATTCCAACTCAGGAACAGTTTTCGCTCTCTTTGATTGAGGAGTTCTAGGACTCTTGGTAGCTCTTGTTGCTTCTTCATGGATATTCTTGATTGTGCTCAAAGCTATACTCACACCAACTGAAACAACGTCAATATCTGCGTTTGCGTTTAGACACAACTGAGTAATAGTACAAGGGAACTTCAGATTTTGTTGTTTCATTGGGGATTTCGCGAACTCCATGATTGTATCATAAATGATCTTAGCAACATCAAATGGTTTCTCCTCCAAAATACACTTAATCACAAATACATGCTCTTTCTTCAACTCGGAAGTGTGTTTAATACCAAAGAAAGTGGGTATTACGAAATGAGACCATACTTTCGCACGAGGTGTCAAACTACTACTGTAAAACTGTCCAGGATATCTTTCTCCTTCAGGAATTGGGCTAGTCCCATTAACAAGCACGGTCCCCCAAAGGGATTCAAAATCGAAAGAAGGGTCATTAAGAGTTTCTTGGAAAGGACATGTTCCAGAAAAGTTGGGTAATTTCAAGGATTTTCTAATACGTTCAACAGAGAAAGGAACTACCTTTTTGCGGATATCAATTGCATCACGGGAGGTGGCTAAACCTTCATAAAATTCTCGCACAAAAGTAGGAATAAACTCAAGCTTCCTTTCTTGCAACTCTTTCCAACCAAACTTAGCACATGTCACAGAATATTCCTTGTGTTCACTACTCATAATACCCTTAGGAAAATTTGTCTCCTCGCCAAACCTCAAAAATTCAATTCTTTCACGAACCTGAGTATTCCAACAAGTATAAACCCTCTTAGGCTTGTGGGCCCACATCTTCATACGCGGAATTTTCTGAACTGGTGCTTCCGGAATCTCTTGTTCAGTTTCCTTCTCAATGTTCTTCGCAATTTCCTCTTCTGGTTCCTTCTCACTTTCTATCTCATCAATCAATCTTCTCTTTTGACCTGTGATTTCTTTTCTGTTAGGATCAAGCTGAACTTCATCAATTTTTCGTTTAGGACGCGAATCAGGAATCTCAATAGCTTGATCTTGGGAACCACCAATGGTGGTCTTTCTTCTAGGAGCAGTTCTTCGGAAATCACCGGTTCTGTTAGTCATCTCTTACCACCCCAAACTCAAAACTTCAAATAATGACAAACTTAGAGAAGAAGTTTAGAATTTTGATGTTTTGAGGTTTAGGAATTGAAGAACTAGGTGGAATATGAGATGGGTCTTGTTTAATTTGGATGGGAGAAGGAAGAATTGGGTTTAATTTAAGAATTGGGTGAAGAAGAATCTTGGGAAAAACTAAGGATTTGATGTTATTTTGGAGAGGAGGTGAGTTGATTTTGTGTTTTTGTGGTGAAAGAGGGTAGGATTTGATGATATATAGTGTTTTGGTTGATGAATTTCGGAGGTGGGGAGGCTATTGGTGCGTTTTAAGGCCTCCAAAACCGACATCACAGCTTCAAAACCCGGTTCCCGGTTTTGGCAAACCGGGTTCCCGGTTCCGCGTCGCTGTGACGGCGCGGAAAAACAATTATTGATTTTTTTTTATCCAAAACGCACCAGAACGCTGGACCCCAAGACGCGGGGTCAGAGATTTTACTCGCCGAAACCGGGTTCCCGGTTCTGTGGAATGCGGGTACCCGGATTTTTCTCGATGGAGCGAGTCAACACGCGCCAAAACGCAAGACCCAAAACGCCGGGTCAGAACTTTTGGAATTTTACAGCTCTGAAACCGGGTACCCGGTTCTGCCAAATGCGGGTTCCCGGTTTTGTGTCGATGGCGTGAATCAAAACGCAAGCCACCAAGACGCTGGGTCAGAGAATTTCAAAAGTTACAGCACCAAAACCGGGTTCCCGGTTTCGAAAAACCGGGTTCCCGGTTCCGACGCTGTATCGTGAACCCAAAACGCTAAGTGTTGCGTTAAAATGGTTGGTACCAGCTCCAAAACCGGGTTCCCGGTTTCTCCTGGACATCCAACCAATTTTTCTCCTCTTTTCGCCTCAACGACCCCAAACTCTTGACCTTTTTACCCCTGAAATCATCAAAAACAACTACCCTTCCTCATTTCTTAATAATAAACACTAAAATTACGAAAATCAAACTAATCTAAATTGCAAAAATTTAAAAACTCAGCTAATATACAAAGAATTGGCTTTTGTTTAACGTCGTTAAGCTCGACGGGTTACCTCACGCTTCTAAGGAGTCTCGAGGAGATACATGACCTCCCCGGGATGTGGATCTTCCGAGCGATTGGTATCTTCACCTCCATGGTATATCTTTAATCTATGACCGTTCACCATAAAGGTACGGTTCTCTAGCGAATGTTCTATTTCTATAGCTCCATGAGGTGTAACTTTGGTCACAATGTATGGACCTGACCACTTAGATCTTAACTTACCCGGATAATTGCTGAACTTTGAGTTATACTTCAACACTCTTTGTCCCACTTCAAAGTTCTTTGTACGAATCCGATTGTCATGCCATTTCTTCGTATTTTCTTTGTAAAGTTTGGCATTTTCATAAGCATGCAACCGGAATTCGTCAAGTTCATTAAGCTTCATCATACGATTCTTTCCGGCTAAGATAGGATCTAAGTTTAACTGCGCAATTGCCCAATAGGCACCCATTTCAAGCTCTAAAGGTAAGTGACCAGCCTTACCATACACCATACGATAGGGAGATGCACCAACTGGAGTCTTGAACGCAGTACGATAGGCCCACAACGCATCATCTAACTTCATTGACCAATCTTTTCTTGTAGGCCCAACGGCTTTCTCTAGAATTGACTTGACTTCACGATTCGAAACTTCAGCTTGACCACTGGATTGTGGATGATATGCAGTAGATACACGATGTCTTACTCCATACTTTTCTAGAATAGTCTTCAGATACTTATTAACGAAATGAGATCCTCCATCGCTAATAATCACTCTAGGTGTGCCATGTCTAGTGAAGATATGTGATTTTAAGAACTTAATCACCACTCGTGAATCATTGGTAGGTAAAGCCACCGCTTCTACCCACTTAGACACATAATCAACAGCTAATAAGATGTAGAGGTTACCATTTGAAGGAACGAAAGGACCCATAAAGTCTATACCCCAAACATCAAATATTTCAACTTCTAACACATTATTACGTGGCATCTCATCCCTCTTGGATATGTTTCCGGTAAACTGGCATCTCGTGCATTTCTTAACATATTCATGACAATCTTTCACAAGAGAAGGCCAGTAAAAACCTGATTGAAATACCTTCGCAGCAGTTCTATCTCCTTTGAAATGTCCTCCATATAATGAATCATGGCATCCAGCTATAATGGCTTCAGTTTCTTCCCTTGCTACACATCTTCGTATCATTTGGTCAGCACAAACTTTGTAGAGGAAAGGATCCTCCCAAAAGAACTATCTAGCACGATGAGCTAACCTTTTTCTTTCTTGATAAGTAGAGCCTTCAGGAAAAACACCACTCACCACTAAATTCGCAATATCTGCATACCACGGAGCTTCATAATCTCGAACAACGAACAAACTCTCATTAGGAAACTCTTCTCTAACTGCTTCAGTACCACTATTCATCTCTGAACCCTCTAAACGCGATAGATGATCTGCAACCTGATTCTCACAACCCTTTCTATCTTTGATCTCTAAATCAAACTCTTGAAGTAATAGCACCCATCTGATTAACCTTGGTTTCGCATCCTTCTTTTCCATAAGAAATCTGATCGCGGAATGATCTGTATAAACAATAACTTTCGCTCCAAGAAGATAAGAGCGAAATTTATCAAACGAATATACAACTGCTAGTAACTCCTTTTCTGTAACTGTGTAATTAATCTGAGCACCACTAAAAGTTTTACTAGCATAGTAAATCGAATGAAAAACCTTTTCTTTCCTCTGTTCCAATACAGCTCCCACACACAAATCACTCGCATCACACATAACCTCAAACGGTAAATTCCAATCTGGAGGTAACACTATAGGAGCGGAAATAAGCTTTTCTTTGATTGCTTTAAAGGCCGCTAAACAAGCTTCATCAAAAAGGAATTTGGAATCCTTCTCGAGTAAGTTGCATAACGGTTTAGCAATCTTAGAAAAGTCTTTGATAAATCGCCTATAGAAGCCAGCATGGCCAAGAAAACTCCTTACCCCTTTAACAGAAATAGGAGGGGGAAGAGTTTTAATTACCTCTATCTTCGCTCTATCAACCTCTAACCCAGAACTCGAAACTTTGTGACCCAGAACAATACCTTCTCGAACCATGAAATGACACTTCTCCCAGTTTAACACCAAATCTGTTTCTTTGCACCTGATTAACACTTTCTCTAAATTATCTAAACATTTATCAAAATCATCACCAAATACAGAGAAATCATCCATAAACACTTCCAGGAAGTTATCAATCATATCTCAGAAGATGGCCATCATGCATCTCTGAAAAGTAGCGGGAGCGTTACACAACCCAAATGGCATTCTACGATATGCAAAAGTACCAAATGGGCATGTAAAGGTAGTCTTATGTTGATCTTCTGGAGCCACGTAAATCTGATTGTACCCGGAGTAACCATCCAAGAAGCAATAGTACTCTCTTCCGGCTAATTTATCTAACATCTGATCGATGAAGGGCAAAGGGAAATGATCTTTTCTGGTGGCCTTGTTCAGCTTTCTGTAATCCATGCAAACTCTCCATCCAACTACCGTTCTTGAAGGAATCGCCTCATTTTTATCATTCAGAAATGTTGTCATTCCTCCTTTCTTCGGTACACACTGAACTGGGCTCACCCATTCACTACTCGAAATGGGATAGATAATCCCCGCATCTAAAAGCTTGATCACCTCTTTCTTCACTACATCTTTCATAACGGGCATCAATCTCCTTTGACCTTCAACTGAGCGTGCGTTGGTATCTTCAAGTAAAATTTTATGTTGACAATAGGATGGACTAATGCCTTTGATGTCAGCAATTGTCCAACCTATCGCTTATTTGTTGGCTCTCAACACACGCAACAGTTTATCTTCTTGAGGACCTGTTAAATTAGCTGAAACAATAACAGGTAGAGTTTCATTAGTACCCAAATATGCATACCTCAAGTGTGCTGGCAATGGTTTTTCTTCCAATTCCGGAGGAGATTCAATTGAAGGCTTCTTTTAAGGGATAATCTCCCCCGGTTCTCTCACAGGTTCATAGGCAAGACGCCTATACTTCGGATTTTCAGAATTAAGAGCTGACACTATTTCGGCAAGCTCTTCCATCATCTCAGGCATGTCTAATGTCAAAGCGGCCTGCAAAATATCATCATAATTAAAACAATCAAATACCTCTTGCGATGCCTGCTCAACAACATCCACTCGGAAGCAATCCTCTTGAGAATCTGGAAATTTCATAGCTCGAAATACATTGAATTTAACTTCCTCATCTTGTATCCTCATCGTTAATTCTCCGTTTTCTACATCAATTAGTGTACGCCCTGTAGCTAGGAATGGTCTACCCAAAATAATGGGGACATTTCTATCTGCATCGTACTCAAGTATTACGAAATCAACGGGAAATATAAGTGTACCTGCCTTAACGAGGACATCCTCAATTCGGCCTTCAGGATGTGCAAGAGACATGTCCTCCATTTGCAAGACCATAGAAGTGGGTCTTGCTTCTCCAATTTTCAGCTTATCAAAGATCGATTTGGGCATAAAATTTATGCTTGCCCCCAAATCACATAGTGCATTTCCTTTCCATTCTTCTCCAATTGATATCAGAATCGTGAAACTCCCAGGATCAACTAACTTTGGAGGTAATTTACTCTGGCAAATCGCACTACACTCTTTAGGAAGGCCAATCATCTCATTATCACAGTAAGACCTTTTGTTAGTGAGGGCCCTCTTCAAAAACTTCGTATACTTAGGAATATCTCGAATTACCTCAAGTAACGGAATATTAATACTTAAACCCTTCACTCTATTAAAGAATTTCTGAAAATCACCCAAATCACCCTTTTTCTGAACTCGAGATGGAAATGGTGGTGGAGGGCGATTGATCACAATATCATCTCTCTTTTTCGGAACTTCTCTTGGTCTTTCTATTTCTTCAACCTCACTTTCTTTCTCATTCTCTTTCTCTTTCTCACCCACTTCCTTTTCTTTTCTTGGAACTTCTTTCTCTTTCATAACGGGAAAAGGAGGTGGAGGAAGGTTCTTACCACTTCTTAATGTAACAGCTTTGCAATCCTCACGTTGTAACGGATTCTCAGTATCGCTAGGAAGTTGTCCTTGTGGACGTTGATTCAGTTGTTTATTAATTTTACTTAGCTGATTCTGGAACAACTTCATATTTGCTTCGGCTGCATTTTGACGTTCCATAGCTTGTGTCTGAAGAGCAATTAAACTCTCAACTGTTTTCTGAAGGGTAATTACTCCTTCTTGTGGATGGGCAGGTAAGGCTTTCTGGTTCAAATTTTCATCATAAGTATTCTGAGGAGCTTGTCTCTGTACATAATTGCCTTGATTTTGTCCTCCTTGATAATTGTTGTGTGGTCTTGGATTATAGTTGTTACCTTGGGGACGCGGCGGATACGCATAGGTAGGATTAGCTGCCCCATTAGGATTTGAGTATTGAAACCCAGGATGGTTTCTGTTAGGCTGATATCCATTACCACTTGAATTGAAGTTACCTCTATTGGACATAAACATCACGGACTCTTGGTTATTCGGACAACTTTCCTCATCATGATCATCTACCCTACAAATCGAACACATATAAACCTCTTGTGCAGAATGCACAGCTACCTTCTTACCCGAAAACCCTTCTTTTACAGCTAAAGTAAGCTGCTTCAATTGTTGCTCTATAGTATTCTGAATCTTATTCTCAAGCGTAGCAAATTTTTCTTCCATATCAACATTATTCACTCCTTTAACCGGTGTTCTTACTGAATTCCACCCAACTTCATTCTTGACTGTTCTTTCTAAAATAATTTTAGCATGAGCGGGTTGAACTTGAAGAAAACCTGCACCACATAGCGTATCCAATTTCTCTCTCGAAGTCCCATCAAGGCCTCTGTAAAAGATCTTTAGTTGTTGTTGTTCTGAAAAGCCATGAGTGGGAACTCTACGCAAACACATCTGAAATCTTGTCCAACTCTTACCCACCGTTTCATCATATTCTTGATGAAAATGCGTCAATTCTAATTCAGCATCTAATCTCATGTTACTTGGGTAATACCTGTCAAAGAAAGCAGTCTCTAATTGGTCCCAGTTGGTTATCTTTGTAGGATCTTGTGTATCGTGCCATTCACTCGCTCCATCAATAACAAAAAATTTAAACGCAGCAAAATACATCTGTTCTCTTGAAACTCCTTGTGTGATATAAGAATCACATATCTGTTTAAACTTCTGTCCTGCTCTAAGAGGATCTTCTGATGGTCTTCCACGAAAATTTCCAAAATTTTGGAATTGAGCTAACATACCCGAATCTGGACGGAATCGCTGAACATCAATATCTGGAGCACCTACTCCTATAGCAGGAGCACAGAATGGAACTTCTGGTGGGCCATTAGTAAACCACGGATCTTGATTCATCACTATTTGGACTTGAGGATTTGGATTCAATGGTGGAAGTGGAGGAATAACGCCAGGTGCTAAAGGTTGGCCATTTGCGCCTAGTTGAACTGGTTGATTATTTTGTTGACCTTGAAGATTTATCTCCTCCATTCTGTTACTTAATTCTTCTACCTCTAAAGCTTCTCGTTCTCTTCTTCTCCTGTTAGCAAGTCTGATCAACGATTCGGGATTACTAAGGATCGGAGGTGTTGGCTCTAGATCCTTGAATAGTCTTCTTCGCATACACCAAACCTAAAAACCTGAAAAGAAATAGACAAACAAAAAGCGTAAAACTGATAAAATAAAATAAATGCAACTATAACTAAAGGATAAACACCGTGGTCACACGCTACCGTCCCCGGTAGCGGCGCCAAAAACTTAGTGGTCCTTTGTGTGTTCTAAATAAATGCAAATGATAATCGAACCACAACCGCAAGTGTATGGTTGTCCCAAGTAGTATATATGATAAAAACAAATTCGTTCCAAGGACGGGATGGTTGAATACAATGTTTAGCAGATAATGATTGGTTGCAATTATAAAAGCGAGTAAATAAAATATGTTTGTTTGGTTTTGTTTATTAAAAACTATTAAATGAAAGATAAATTATAAATGCAAGTAAAAGCTAAGACGCAAGTAAAATGAGTGAAAACGCAGTATGAGAAGTAGTACTTGAGAACGCAAGGATCCTCCCAATCTTATTTCCTAACTTATGTTGTTTAAGGGCTAAATTGGTCAATTACAATGGTCGGGATTATAAATTCCTTATACCCCTGTCAGGGTGGACTATAAGGCGATCCTAAAGTGTCACTAGTCCCGTCAGGGTAAATATGATCCACCGTTGGATGTTTAAGTTTTATTACCTCATTGGCCCTAGAATTAGCTAAGTTCGTCAGAATCAATAGCTTCTATCCTAGATTGAATAATTAATTCTATACCTAAACCCTCCGTCAGGATGATCCACACGCCACATATGTGGAATAGCCTAGATACTAATACCTGTTCTTAGTTCGCGACTATAAAAACAGTAAACAATCACAAATTGTCGAAAAGAGTAAAAGCCCCAATCTAATTTAATTTAACAGAAACCCAAATTCAACATTCGTTATTCAATAAAATTGGGATTCACCCATTAATTGTTCTCAAGCACTATTAAATGTTTAGCTCATATTGAAAAGAAAAACTAAATTAAAAGAAATGGAATTCATATTTGATTACAAAATTAAAGATAAAAAGAACCTAATTTCCGGAATTGGAATGACTACGAACGGAGATATAGACCCTATCCAGCTCTTGTAGCTTCTTCTTTCTTCCTTCTGTTGCTTCTCTCTGGTGTTTAATCTTGTGGAATGTGAATTGTGTGAAAAATAGAAGTCCAGACCTCCTTTTATAAGCATAAAAACGGATTAGGGCTTGGACCAGAAAATAAAACACTAATTAAATGTCCAAGCCCAATTTCTAAGCCCAAAATCCCGTAACTGCTGATACACCTTCACTAAAACGGATTTTCCCGATGCGTTATGACTCCGATTGACCTCATTCCAGTTGCTAAAGTTCCGTAACTCGATAAGGAATGTTTTCTCTTCAAATGTCAGCAGCTAAATCATCGCTCAAGTACCTCGAAATCAGCAATCTATGGCCTGGAAAATGGATTTGCAGCTCTAAAAATTATATCTTCGGGATTTATCTTCAAGTCTTGACTCTAATTCACGATCCTTGACTTTCTCCTCGGATTCCTCTCCTAGCTAACATCTAAAAACCTGTAAACTTTACACTAAAAATACCAATATTACGCGCAAAAGTTTAATAATTCAAAAATGCTAGAAATAAAAAGGGAATTCCGGATTATTGCATATATAGTCCAAAAGTCTATCAAATTAATTAAATAAACACAAAAAATGATGTCTCCTAAGGGTCTAAAATAAGAACAATTAGGGAGACATCAGGTGGCCTGGATCTGAACGGAACAGAGATGAGCGTGGCTCTTCGTGGTGGTGGTGTTAAGATCTGCAGCGCAGCTTCATTTGACTGCGTCTTCGTCTTCTTCTGCAGAACGTCTTCTGTAGATCTGGAGGCAGTTGGAAGTGGGGCTGGTAATACGGAGGAGAAGGGGGAGGATGGCATCGAGCAGTTGGGGTGGTGGCTTGAAGCAGCGCTGGTGGTGGCTCGGTGGAAGGTGTTTTGGTGGAAGGTGGCTGGATGGAGGGCGTCGGCAGTGGTGATAGAGAGAGGGTATAGAGGGGAGGGTTTTCAGAAATGAATCCCTATATGGGTCTTTTGTTTATGGGTTTTGGTTCTCACTGTATGGATTAAAAAAGGTAGGGGTTTTTAGGTATTTTCCTATATACTAGTTGGGTATTAGTTGGGTTGTAACTATTGTTTTGGGGTTGGGCTTTAATGTGGTAATCCAAGGTTGTAGAGGTGTTAAATAATTATTCCCCCTTTAATTTATAGCTTCTCTTTTCAGAATCCATTTTGTCTTTTACTTATATAGTAGGGCCCTGCATAATAATATCTATTGAAAATATAAGTTTTAATATTTTTATAAAAGCAAAGAAGATATAAGGAGTTAAAATGTGTCTTAATTTTAAAAAAATTAACAATTATTTATCGGCAACTATTCTTAACCATGTGAAAAAATATTTAGAGAAGGAGTGAGTATTAAATCATTAAGTGTCGAGACTTATTGTGTGATAAAGCTGATGGAAAGAGTTTTTAAAGGTATTTATCATTCTAATTTGTAATTTATTAATGCAAAAATTCTTAATAGTTAGTTATATATATTATGGGTAGAGTTTTGTATTGTTGAATTTGGATATGCAAGAACTTAGAAAGTTTAATCTCTAACCATGTATCAATATTTAAAATTTCAGAATATTATTTCAAGAGGGATAATATCAATAAAAAATAATACAAACTTTTTTTAAAACATACGAATATATTTTTTAACTCTATCAAAAAATATATATATCTATAACTTTATTAAAAATATCCAAAATATTATTCTCTAAACTTCTAAAGTAATAAGGTGAGACCTCCTCCCCTGAAAAGACCGAAAACCCCAAAAATATATCAGAAAAAGTAGATTAAAGATAAATAAATTCTTACAAACTATATATAAAAAATATTAAATACAGAATGATATAAGATCTGAAATTTCAAAATATAGGATAAAATTTTTAGATAAATGTAAAATCATTACATATGAATTTTATCAGATCTAAGAAAAAAAATCACAAATGAAGATTGACAAAATAATAAAATATATAATTATACTTGAACGATTCTATAACATGTAAAGATAATAGGGAAAATGTAAAATCTCCTAAAAACATGATAATGGTTTTAATATATATTTGATATTTAGGCAATTCATATTGTGCGATAAAACAGCCAATCTCGATAAAGTGGGATAATATAATCTCTTAAATATATAAGTAAATAATTGACCATAAGAATCAAAATATCCATGTGGAATTCCTTCAATTCGATGAACTCTAAATTAAATTATCATTGTAAAAATTTATTCTCTTTAAAATTTAAATGCTAACCTTTTGAAAAGGAAATAAATATGCAAAAAGACAATGAATCTGATCTGAAGAAGGAAATCCATCGAAGATACACGCTTTTCAAAGCAGGTACACGAACAAATCAGAAAAAATATAACATTTTTGTGGTGGTAGACAATAGTCGATCGCGGCGGTAGAAATTGTGGATGATTGAAGATATGTGAAATGGAAAAAAAATAGGGTTGAGATGTATATGAAAATGAATTAGGATATGTTATTTATATATATAAAGAGTTTATTATTTGGTTGTTAGTAATTAATAGATACTTGTATTAGGATAGGTGGTAGTTTTGTATAAAAATATTTCTCTTTCCTATATAATTTTATTTTAAAAAAATTTATCTTCTAAGAGTTTTATTATATTAGAAAACTGAATAAAATTAATGAATTTTATTTTACACTTGAATACAAATTTCTTGAACAACACAATTTTATTTAGAAACAAACTCTAGATAGAATTGACTTGATACTTAATTTATTTTTAACAAAAATATATTGAAATTATTATTTTATAAGATTTTTCTATATTGTAGATCTCTAATATGAAACTCGAGAATTATTAAAAATTCTTGACCTTAAATGTTGGCCTAAAAACCATATCTTGATTGATAAATCTGTTGACAATACATTGTGATTAGAACAGTTAGATCTTATGAGAGTGTCGAGAATTGTGTATAAAACTTGAATACGACACGGAATTGCTACAAAATCATGTCTTCAGACCCTAGAAGAAGCCCAGATCGGATTGTCGCTATCAGACGCCGACACGTCACAAAACTGGACTACCATAGAACATTTGTTGAAAAAGACAATAGAAAATAGCTATTGAACCCTAGATACGTCAAAGACTGAATTATAATAGAGAATCGGATGAAAAAGAAAAGAAAGCAGAAGACCAGACCTGCGACTAGAGAAGCCAAAGGGTTTCCCGACTGGAAAAAGGTAGATTGATAAAAAAACTCGGTGTCCTATGATCATCGATTAAAAGTTCGCCCAAGGATTTCCCTACCTAAAAAAAGTTAATAGATTATAAACCTTTTCAAAGACCAATTTCACATTGGCAAGTTAAGACCAATTTCACATTGGCCTCAAAGACCAACATTGTTGTTAAATCAATAGACCAACATCTCAGGCAAACAGAGCACTTCTAGATTGGCCTCAAAGACCAACTAAATCGGAAAACCAAAAGACCAGACTCACTTGCAAACCAAACCTGGCCTTTATCAGCTAAGGGTTCATCCAACGGAATGCAAATAAGAGGTCATCGTCTTACCAGTCATTATGTATCCTTTTGTACATAAAACAATTTGGGAGATATACCAAGTTAATATATGCTAAGTATGCATAATTATTTGTAACCCGACATAGCCTTGATAATAAAATATTATTTGTAAGTCTGACGTAGCCTTATCAATTAAGATTATTAGTAAGTCTGACAATAGCCTCGACAACCAAAGATTATTCGTAAGTACGACGTAGCCTCGGCAATCAAAGATTATTCATAAGTCCGACATATCTTAAACAATCAAATATGATATGTAAGTTTAACATAGCCTCGGAAGTTAAAGATGATTCATAACTCTGGCATTGCCTCGACAATCAAAGATTATTTGTAAGTCTGACACAGTCTCAGCAATCAAAGATTATACATAAGTCTGACGTAGCCTCAAAATCAAAAAGTTATTTGTAATTCTGATGTATCCTCGGAAATCTAAGAGTATTCGTAAGTCTGGCGTAGCCTCGACAATCAAAGATTTTTTATGAGTCTAACGTAGTCTCGTCAATAAATTATTATTCAAAGTCTGGTCGTAGTATCGACAATATTCTTAATCAAAGTTTGATATTAATATCGAAAATCTTAATATTCAAAGTCCGGTCATAGTATCAGTACTCTTGTTATTCAAAATTCGGTCATTGTATCGGCTTGAACATTTATTCATAAGACCGATGTATTTATTTAAACAGTTGTTGCAAATGTTCTTCCTGGACATCCTGGAGTTAAGGTAATTAATTAATATATTTAGATACCAAAAAATGTATTTACTTATTATTATAATAGAAAGTGACGAAGAAGTACGATTTATTTACATTTCCTCAAGATGTAAAGACAGTTATTTGTTACGTGGTGATGAGTTAAGTGGAGAACTAATGACCCTTCTAAAATATCAAGCATTCAAATTGATCAAATAAAAGAAATGGTTGGTTTAGTATACCCAAATGTTATATAAACGTATAGTTTCCACGCCATGTGATATATATAATAATAACTATTTATTATATCTCAACTAATCACCAAACAATGAGAAAACCAACAAATTGAAGCAATTACTTTCTCCAAGTACCGTAAATTCAACATATTGATCTTTTTGGTAATTTGTGACGCCATTTTGTTATTTTTATCGATTGATTTATCATATACGCTTTCAGGTTTAACTTTGAGTGGAATGTTATATGTATGATTCATAATTGCGGAGTATTGTCTACTTTTTTTTGGTTGTGTAACCTAAACATTTGATAAATCAGAATTCGATTTCTTAATGTTGGGTAAATAATTATTTTTTGGATATGAGTTTTTGAGGATTAATGCTTAGAAAATCTCTCACGTTAGTTTTAATTCTCCCTCAACACAACTGTCATTTATTCTCCTATAAAAGACACCATATATTTTGGTCTTTCCTTTTTTTACCACAGCCGTCGACTTTTTCTATATCTCCAAAAAAAAATCATGTTTTTAAACTATTTGATACCGCTGTAACTGTAAACATCAATATAAAAGAGAAAAGTAAAATTATAATATATCTGTTTAAAAATTAATCATGATATTTTATGAAAATATATGTATTTAATAAAACATATGTTGCATATAATGTGTTGATACTTGGCCTAGCAGCATCATATTGAGGAACAACGCAACCTGCAATATTTAAGGTAGAATTATTTGTCTATTAGGACTCTTTAAGGATTTATTTGAAGATATAATTTGATTTTTTTTCTCTTGATGTGTAAGAACTTGCAAGAGTCTATTAAGTGTAAATGAATAATTAGTTTTATATAAAGAATAAAGTAAAATTATACTTTTAAACACTATTAAATTTTGACATATCCTGTTTTTTTTTTTTTGTATTTTTAATATACTTTAGTTTTTTTTTAGTAATTGTGAATAACAAATAATAATTATATATCATAAAATATGATATATATCATATATTTGTGGATATTAAACAAAAATGAAGTAAAAAAAAAAAAACAGTTTATGTTATAGAAAAATATTCAGAATTCAGATTCTGAGTTTCGGCGACTTTTCTTATAACTCAAACGGTTTTTCTTTTTTGCTTTGTTTTTGTATTTTTGATATATTTTAATTTTTTTTTAGTGTTTGTGAATAACCAAAAAAAATAACAAAGAATACTATACTGGAAAGATATGATGATTCAACTATAATACTGAATTTATAGTCCAGAAACCAAGAACACACAATCACATAGTTTGAAAATTTTAAGCAAAAAAATCCAAGAAAAAAGAAATTTGAGCATAATACAACGATTTAACCGAGAGAAACAATTAGGCTTTGAGAACTAAAAAACAGTAGGTCATGGTGATTTGACCAGAATAGTAATTTCTTCTCTCTAGTTATGAGCTTCTAAAGGTTTTGTGCCACTTACAGCTTCTGACTCATTTCCTTTGGGAAGTAGGTCTTGATGCATCATATATGCATGAGACTGTATCTCACTCTTCTCCCAAAATGATTTGTGACAATAGGGAGCAGCACATATGTAGATCCCACCAATCACACTGATTTTTTGAATCTCTTCAATTCGTGCCTCACAGCTGCACACCAAAAGAGAAGAGTTTAAAAGCCATGAAATTCCAAAAACATTTTAATTGAAGATTAAAAAATGGAAAAAAAAAATGTATATGGGTGATATATATAACTTACAGGTAGCAAAGAGGATCCTTGCTGGAACAACTGAAACAGAAGACATGTGTACATGGAAGCTGGACAAACATAAATTAGTTAATGGATATAAATATATATATGCATATATATATATAGTAAAACAAAAAATGGATTCCGAAAAGAGAAGCTACAAATGATGAGACGTAGGGGCATGGAAGAGAATTTTTCAACAATTAAATGTAATTGCACTAGTAGATGAAGAATTAAAATCCATTTCTAAGGTGGCGGTTTCTAGTTGAAAGTTTAGTGGGTGTAATATCATTTTTTAGTAAAAAAAAAAAAAACAAGTTAGAAATTTTAGGCAAAACAGAAGAGAGTAATAAAATTATGAAGAGCTGATACATACCAGACGGCCGTAAGTAACAATTGGGTCATCACACCTCAAACAGAGATGAAAACGTCTGGGAGTTGACTTTTTGGCCACTGCAGGAGGAGGATCAGAACTTGCAACCGTCACCTTTTCTTCAGATGAAGGTCTTCCACTTTGATCAGTACCTTCATTGGAGGAGAAAGGCTTGCTCAATTGATTTTGATTCATCTTTACCTAAATAATTGATCTTTTGCTGCAGATATATAATTAAAGATTATTATAGCACTGAAATAGCAAATTTTGGATAAGTTAAACAATTCTTACCTGAATAAGGAAAGACGGCCAATGTGATTTGGGGTACAAGAAGAGAAACACGATATAGTGTGATTAGGGCAATATTCCGATGGTTGGGCTCTATAATGGACTCTAGACAGAGCTTTGGTCCCCTCACTAGAATGTAGTTGAACCCGAGTTTTGGGCTCCACACTAGACTGTTTTTTGAACCCGAGTTTTGGGCTCCACACAGCCCAAAGCTCGGGTTTAGAGTCTAGTATAGAGCCCAAAAATCATGTGGTGGACCCAAAACTCGGTTCAAAAAACAATCCAGTTTGGAGTCGAAAGCTCGGGTTCAACTACAGTCCAGTATGGAGCCCAAAGCTCGGGTTTAGAATCTAGAATAGAGCCCAAAAATCATGTTGTGGACCCAATAGCTCAGTTTAGAGTCTAGTATAGAGCCCAAAGCTCGGTCTAGAGTTTGTTATAGAACCCAACTCTCTAAATGTTGTCCTAATCACATCTATATCGTGTTTCTCTTCTTGTACCCCTTGAAAATTAGTTTGGCAGAGAATGGTTCATTTTATTCATCAAACACAAACTGTAGAGGGGCAGATAGCATTGGCCGTGTTTCCTTATTCAGGTAAGAACTGTTCTAACTTGTCCAAATTTTGCTATTTTTTTTGGTTACATAGGAGAGCCACTTTGGACTCGGAGTCATTGACTCGGTTCGAACCTGCACCACTAGATTGGTAGACCAAATTTTGCTATTTTAGTGGTATAACAAAAAATGATGTTACACCCTTCACTAAACCTTCAACTAGAAACCGCCACCGTGTAAAGGGATATTCATTCTTCATCTACTGCAGTTACATTTGATTGATGAAAATTATCCTCCATGCTCCTACTTTCTCATCATTTGTAGCTTCTCTTTTCTGAATCCATTTTTTGTTTTACTTATATAGTAGGGCCCTGGATACTAATAACTATATGCATATATGTTTTTATATTGTATGACTAATTATATTTGTGCAGCATATTTTCACACACATCTGTAAGTCATATATATCACCTATGTAAACTTATTTTTTTGGTTTCTCCATTTTTTATTCTTCAAATAAAATGTTTTTAAAATCTCACGCCTTTTAAATTTGCTGGTGCTCTTCACTTTCAGTGTGCAGCTGTTAGGCATGAATTGAAGAGATTCAAAAAATCAATGTGATTGGTGGGATCTATGTGCTGCTCCCTATTGTCTCGAGTCGTTTTGGAAGAATAGTGAGTTTCGCTCTCATGTATATAAGAAGCATCAGTACCTACTTCCCAATGGAAATGAGTCAAAAGCTGTTAGAGGCACAAAACCTTCAGAGGCTCCTAACTGAAGAGAAGCAAATACTGTTCTGATCAAATCAGCCATGATCGACTGAGATTTAGTTCTCTAAGCCTAATTATGTTGTTGTATTATGTTCAAATGTCTATTTTCTTGTAAATTTTTTGCTTGAAATGTCCAGATTATGTGATTGTGTTCTTGCTTGCCAGACTCTAAATTCAACATGATTGAGGAGTTCTTTTAATTTTTAACATTTTTTTAAAATAATTTAGAATAAAACTTATAGGACAAAATAATTACAAAACAAACTTATCGCTCCTCCGCTCCTCTGACTTAGAATAAATTATTGTTCTTTTACAAAACAAATAATTTAGAGTGATAGTTGGCCTAGTAGTTAGGTTACTCCGCAGAGACCAAGAGGTCCTGAATCGAATCTCATTGGAGTCAAAATGACTCCGAAAGCCAAAGTGGCTCTCTCATGTATTCAAAAAAAAGACGCTGATTTAAAGAGTGCTATTTTTACATTCAGCCCAGACCATTAATACTGGAACAACGCTTACCGGAGATCGTTCAAGTAATTTGTCGGAAAATAAAAAAATTTAGCTAGTAGTCTGAGACAAAAAACAGACGAATTATTCCACAAATAGTTGACTAACAAAACATTTTTATAAGTGAAAGCGCTTTTTTTATGATTTGTTTGGATTAGGGGATTGGAAGGGATGAGATTATATTAAAGGTTATAACAATCCGTTCATTTGTTTAGAACAGAAATAATTAGAGGACGAAAGTTTATTAAATGATCCATCTAATCGGGAAGATTCTTTTATTATATCATCATGTCTAAATTATCCCTATTCTTTATATACAAGATATATTACTAAGGGTATAAAAGTCATTTAACTATAAAAAATCTTTTCCTTTCGTTATTCTTCTAATCCAAACACCAAATATATATATGATCTTTTAATAAAATTCTTCCCTCTATTTTTATCTAATTAAATAAGATTTAATACCCTCGTTTTCAATCTTTTACTAAACTTTCCTTTACTATCCTTTACTATACAATCTCTTTTTAATTCAAAAAAACCCTTAGAGTAGCGCCTCATTATTAATGAGCTGGGTCAGAGACGCTTCATCCAAATGTATGTAGATTTATCTTGTAATTATTTTGTTCTATAAAAAAAGTTTGCAATTTTTTTTTGAAACGAATGTTAAATGTGAAAAAAAAAACTATGGTTGATTCATCATATCTTTCCAATATTGATATTGTTATATAAATGATGCAATAAGACCATATCGCCCATCAAGATTATATCTGCAAATAATATGTAAATGATATAGATTAAGAGTAATGTTGGATATCACCCCAAATCGCATTATTTTTTGTATTGTCTCTTATGTGAACCAATCATAAAAAGAGAAAAAAAATAAGAAATTAGAAAAGAGATTATATGATTGATCCATTTAAAATTTACGTGGGAGATAATAAAAAGGTGATGTGATTGAGATGATACCCAACATTACTCATAATGATAAAACCCATTATTTAACTTGGAAAAAATTGTGATAAGGAAAAAGGTAAGAGAAATTGGATTCTTAGACGGTTAGATGATTTCTCGTTCCTAAATTTTAGTACACTTTAACATTTATACATAAACTAGGTATGACCTGTGTCTAAAGACACTATGAAAACTAAAAAAAATCCTTTAAACTATACAATAATAGTGGAGTTTAAAGTTTAGGTTTTAGAAATGTTTTCAAAATTCAAATTCTCAAAAAATAAAAATAAAAATTGCGACAATATAACATAAAGACATCGATTATATTTTGATGTAATCATTGTTTTTCTTTTGTGACATCCACATTCAATTCGAGTAAATTGCAACGTATAACAAGCAAAATTGTAGAATGAAAAAGTCTATATTTACTCACAGATTTTATACATTTTTTAACAACTTCCTCAATATAAACATCCTCACTTCATCAGTCATGTGAAGAAATCTAGTTGTCAAACATCATCGGAAACTCTTTGGTGGGAAAAATTAGTACCAGATAGAATTGGTATCGCCATATAATTATTAGATTCTTCATCCCCATTGGAGGATAGAAAAGATGGACCCATCCAAATCTTAAAACCTTGAGAATTCCACACTTTTTGCATTCAACATATCTACCCCAACATTTCTCCCAGAAAAGTTACCTTCATCAAGAATTACATCAACTTTTATTCTCAGAAAAAGCAAAAAGTTTGTATCGCTGTATAATTAACCAAGCCTAGGCCCCGTGATGCAATTTCATAAAACCAAAACAATAAAGTATAACAACTACTCCCTAATGTATGAATAGTTGGACCCATAAATAACGCAAGAAGATCAAATAGTATTGCAAATATAAATTTCAGATTCAATAGGCCACTCCAGCACCTTGCTGGGGCATTATAAGCTATACAAATTCATGAAAATCTCGTCCACTAAGCCCAAAGGAGATCAAGTTTCAGTTATCCATAATATCGAACCTTCGCTAAGAAGATTGTGATTTTCCGCCCCTTCTACAATTACTTGGGACCACATCTATAACATTAAATGAATAACTTTTTATCAAAAAAAAAATCAATTTTGCCTTTACTAATGAAACTATACTAACTGGTGAGGTTCCGTGATGTGGTTGTAAGGTCGCTTCTACATGAGGTATACAGGGAAGAAGCTGCATATCAAAAACTTGCATTGTATGTTCCTATATTTTACACAAACTACACTATAAGTTCGTATATTATGTAAAAACTGCATTACATGTCCCGATATAAATTTTTTAATTATCAAGTTATAAATCTCTATTTTATACATAATACCCTATGTTTTACTATAGAAAAAATAAAATATTCATACGAATAACATGAATATAAGCCTAATAAGATAAATTCTTAAAGCTTAGGGGGTGCTTAGACAAAATTCTAGAAATTTTGAGGAGGCATAAGTTAATTACTCATAAATAACGCAAGAAGACCAAATAGTATTGCAAATATAAATTTCACATACACCTCAGTTACAGGAGATTACAGCTGCAAAAGTAGTTACACAAGAAGTCAAAGCAGTTAGAGAATAAGTTAGAATAAGTAGTGTATGTATGCTAAGTCCAACAGCTTGCCAAACATTTAGCTACTATCAGGGGTCAACATTTACTTTATCTCAAATTTTTATTCCCTATAATAGATTTGCTCCAACAGCTTCCCTTTTTCAAAACCCCAATTTTAAAAATTTATAAATTAACATTATTTCAATAATGTTTCTATTTTAATTTAAATTATTAATATTTTTTAAATTTTTATGCATTCTGTTTATTTATAGTTTTATATATACTAAAAAATATTAGAAATTATTTTTAATATTTAAATTATAATTATAAGAATTTCTATCAATTTTTTTTATAAATTTTTAGAAATATATCATTTATATTTTTCAAAAGATTAAAATTGATTAATTTGTTTTTAAATTTTTAAAAATATATTAAATAAGACTTATTAAAATTTAAATTGAATTATAAGAAAAATAAATCCACACCAAATTATAAAACACAAACATAAGCAAAAGAATAAAAAAAGAAAAAGAAATAAACATCAACATAAACATAAACATAAACATAAACAAAAGTATTTAAAAATAAAAGAAAATAAATTTGGTTAACTTTTTTCGTCTACCGTAACTATGTCGAAGTCTCAAATTGGAGTTTTTAAATAGGGTTTTTGATTGTGTTGAGTCTTTTGGAGTATAAAATTAGAGTAGTCAGTCAACAATTTTACATACAATAAGGAGTCCATTAGACTTAGCATAATTGTATGTATAGGTAGCTACAATTAGGAGTCCATTGAACTTAGCTTAATTGGATGTATAGTTAGGTGGAAAATCTTCTCTCTTCTCTATATATACAGCTGCACTTGTTTGTAACAAATACAATAATAAAGATAAAAAACTCTCTTTTCTTCCTTACTTAATAGTGAACACGTCGATTGTCTATTTTTTTTATTCTGACTATTATTTAATTATGTCCACGTTTCGAAACAAAGACATCGAAATTGAGATCTTGTCTTGATTACGGGGTAATATTGCAATAAATGATTTTTTAAGCCATAATTTCATACATGTATGGTACTTTTTCCGTCCATTTTTATTTGTCCACCTTTTTGATGCACAAAGATTAAAAAGAGCATTTAATACTTTTCCTCTTTACACAATTGCCCTTAATTATATACATGAGGTTATTTAATGCAATACTTTATATACTATTTAATTAAGGGCAAAATTGGAAAAAGTATAGAAAAAGTGTCTAGATATTTAAAAAGGGACAAATAATATTGGACACCTCCTTTTAGAAAGTTGGACAAATAAAAGTGGACGAGGGAGTATTTGTTATTTTGCCTAGATGAGATCCTTTTCCAAATAAGGAAGAACTTATGTAATAAGGAGAATATAGATTTTCTTTTGAGCCCGGATCCCTGTATCTCGTAGTCTTGGCCAGTTAAGCTAACTCCAAATGGTTAATATAGATATGATTAGAATAGAATAGGATGAATTGGGAGTCGAATAATAGATACAGTCATTTTTTTCTCTTTTGCTTGATAGATAATTTTTATTGGTGATGGTGAAAATGATGTTGAGATGCTTGAATTAGCGTCTCTTGGTGTTGCTTTAAGTAATGGATCAAACAAGGCAAAAGTTGTAGCTAATGTTATTGGTAATAGTAACGATGAAGATGGAGCAGCTGATGCAACTCACTTGTATACATTTTAATTGAACCTATGTGTAATACGAAATAGATCTGAGTAAATTGGTACTTTATGACATCCTTTTACATATTTTTTTCCTTCTCATAAAGATCTTGTTAACTTAACTGGACAAGACTGAAAGTACATTTCTTATCCACAATCTTAATTCTATGAAAACTATTTGATTGATTAATTCAATTTATTTAGATTTATAATGTCTTGTAAAAGTCTAGGAATCCAATTCCTCCCACCTTTTTCCCTATAGCAATTTTTTCCCAAGTTAATAAGTGGGTCTTTTATCATTTATATATTATTTGCACATCCAGTCTGATGTGTGATACGGTCTCACTACAGCATTAATATAACATCAAATATATCGTCTTCTCAAAATTGGTTCGCACTTACTAGCTACTATATTATAAAGATATGATGATTTAATAACTTTGAATTTAAAGTTGAGAAAGAAAGAATACAATCACATAGTCAGAAAATTTTAAGTAAAATAATCCAAGAAAATCAATATTTGAACATAATATAACAACTTAATCGAGAGAAACATTTAGGCTTTGAGAACTAAAACCCAGTCGATCATGTCTGATTTGACCAGAATAGTAACTGCTTCTCTTCAGTTACGAAACTCTGAAGGTTTTGTGCCACCACTAACCACTTCTAACTCATTTGGTTTGGGAAGTAGGTCCTGATCCTTCTCATGTACATGAGACCGAGTCTCACTCTTCTCCCAAAATGACTTGTGACAATAGGGAGCAGCACAGATGAAGATCCAACTACTTATACTGATTTTTTGAATTTCTTGATCGTTCCTCACAGCTGCACACCAAAAGAGAAATTCAAGAAATTCAAAAAATTAGTATGAGTAGTTGGATCTTTATCTGTGTTGCTCCCTATTGTCACAAGTCATTTTGGGAGAAGAGTGAGATTCGGTCTCATGTATATGAGAAGCATCATGACCTACTTCCCAAACCAAATGAGTCAGAAGCTGTTAGTGGTGGCACAAAACCTTCAGAGGCTCGTAACTGAAGAGAAGTAGATACTATTCTGCTCAAATCAGCCATGATCGACTGGGTTTTAGTTCTCAAAGCCTACTTGTTTCTCCCTTTAAGTTGTTGTATTATGTTTAAATATTTGTTTTCTTGGATTATTTTGCTTAAAATTTTCTGACTATGTGATTGTGTTCTTGCTTTCTCGACTCTAATATCAAAATTATTAAATCATCATATCTTTATAATATAGTACATTAGTACTAGTAGCTAATAAGTGCGAACCAATATTGAGAAGACGATGTATTAATGTTATATTAAAGCTGCAGTGGGACCATGTCACACAACAGATTGGATCCGCACACAATATATAAATGATAAAAGATTTTAAATACCCATTAATTAACTTCGGAAAAGAATTGTGATAGGGAAAAAGGTGGGAAAACTAGATTTTTCGACTTTTTTCATTTGTTTCCAAATTTTAGTTTATTTTTATTTTTATAAATATATGAAAAAATATCATTAATTAAACTCGTATTTATCATAATATTTTTAATAAAATATCTTATTATTTTAAATATTTATAGAAAATATAAGTTTTAATATTTTAATAGAGGTAAAATAGATATATAGAATTAAAAAATGTCTTAATTTTATAAAATAAATAAGTATTTGTGGATAACTATCTTTAACAATGTGAAATGTTTTTTTAGGAAAGACGAAAATATTAAATAATCAAGTGATAAAACTGATGACAAGAGTTTTTAAAGATATTTATCATTCTTATTCGTAGTTTATCAATGCAAAAATTCTTATTATTGGATTATATATATTGTGGATTGAGTTTTGTGTTGTCAAATTTGGACCAACAAATATTTTAGAAGTTTAATCCCAACCCATATATCAATGTTTAAAAATCCAAAATATTATCTCAGGAGGATGATATTAATTGTAAATAATTTTTCTTTTTTAAAAACCATACAAATATTTTTAACTCCATCAAAAATTTATTATCTATAACTTCATAAAAATATCCAAAATATTACTCTTTTGGAGTAGTAAGGTGAATTTTTTTTCCCGAAATATAGATAATTAGAAAGACAGAAGAAACCAAAAATATAACAAAAAGATAGACCTAGGATTTCGTAAAAAGATAATCCTACAAATTAAAAAAATATATATTAACTACAATGTGATATTAGATCTGAATTTTTTTAATATATGACAAATTTTTGTACACATAAAACCATCATATATGAAATTCATCAGATCAAAGGAAAAAATAATTATAAAAGAAGATCCAAAGAAAAATAATATAAATATACTTAAACAAGTCTATAACATGTTAAAATAATAGAGAAAATGTAAAAATCTCTTAAAAATGTTACAATAATTTTAAAATATATCTGATATTTGAATGAAAAATTAATATTTCAAAATAAAACAATCAATTTCAGTGAAATGGGATATATAATATTGTAAATATATGAGAAAGTAATAGCCATTAAATATCAAAATATCTATGTGGAATTCCTCCACTTTGATTAAATCTAAATTAACTGCTATCACTATAAAAAATTATTCTCGATAAATTTTAAATGCTTACCTTTTGAAAAGAATATAGACGTGCAAAAAGAAAATGAAACTGAACAGAACAAGAAAATCCATCGAAGATACACGCTTTATGAATCAGGTGCACAAACAAATCAGAATAATATGACTTTTTTGTCGTGGTAAACGATAGGCGATCGCGGCGATAGAGATTGGCGACAATTGTAGGTATGAGAAAGTGAGAAAAGAAAGGGGGTTGAGATATATATATATATATAAAAAAAATTAGGGTTTGTTGTATTATATCTATATATAAGCGGCTATGGGGTATAAAGAACGGCTCGGATGTATTCTTAGCTAAAAATATGTCACAGTCGACGATTTAAAGCTATCCATTACTAAGAAACTTAAAAATTTCTTAAAATACCTTTACTATATACTCCCTCCGTTCCTATAGGTTATCACAATTGTTTTTGCATACAAATTAAAAAATATCATTTATTATCCATATGATTACTAAAATGTCCTCCATAAAGTGTTTTGATATCTTAAATATTAATTGGGAACATATATTGTAATATATAATTAGGGGTAAAAGTGGTATAAATAAATAAAAAATATCTTAATTTTCTAAAGTGACAACATTTTTGGAACAACTACTTTTAGTATAAGTGACAACTTTTTAGGAACGGAGAGAGTATCTATGTTACAAAAAAATGCTAAAAATAACAAATTCACACCACTAACTATTGCCCTAAATTCTTTATCTCTCTCCCACTCACATTTTGCATTTTTTTTAATTCAAAACACAATTCTGGTGATTACACACACTCTCTCTCTCTCTCTCTCTCTCTCTCTCTCTCTCTCTCTCTCTCTCTCTCTCTCTCTCTCTCTCTCTCTCTCTAACATTCACACCCAAACCAGTTGGGTTAGTTCAACTGGCCAGAGTCTTGCTATTTTTTCAGCACTTAAAGGGGAGGTCCATGGTTCAAATCCCCTCCCTAACAGGTGTAAAGTGATATGTACAAGGCTCGAACCCCTCCATGAACATGGGTAACCTAGTTTTGATTTACCATAAAATATATATGGGAAGACATGTATATTTCCATGGGATTAGTCGGCTGCGCGCAAGCTAGCCTGGATCACCTATGTAACAAAAAAAAAAAGACATTCACACCCAACCCCACAACTTCCTCTCTGCCTCACTGCCATACCACCTCCATTGTCTGCCTTTAGATCCAAAGATGGGAAAAGGATATATCTAAATTTCTTGGGATGTGCCAACTGGCTGATGTCTTTTGTTAGTATCACACTTAAATCTATATTGCAATAATGATTTAATAGAAAGTTTTGAATATTTCTTTGAATCCTTCCATTAAGCTAACACTTTCAAGTCTTGCTTATGTTAGAGATGGCTAGGATGTTATGAGATTATATTACACCTGACTCTTAATTAACTTTCAATTTGACCTTTTGGAAATATTATAGAGTGAACTATTAGAAGATCTCATACACGCAAAATAAATCAAACTCACATGAGGTGAACACGTTAAATATCTTTTTTTATTCTGACTAATATGTGATTATGTTTGGTAATGCAGCTCATTGTATTTTTTATTTTTTTGGGTACGTGAGTGATCTGGGCCTGCTTGTACGTACCACGACTAATCCCATGAGGATATACACGCCTCCCCATGAATATTCCCAGGTAAATCACAACTAAGTTCCCATGTTCAGGGAAGGGTTACGTCCCCTTTAAGTGTTGAAGAAATAGCAAAACCCTAGCTAATTGAGCTAACCCAATTGATTTGCAACTCATGTTATTGCAAATATTTGTATGGAAGCATTTACAAACAAAGACATTTCAATTGAGATCCTACCTCGATTACGGGGTAATCATTATTGCAATAAATGAATTTTCAAGCCATTATTTTATACATGTATGGTGTATGTTATTTTGCCTGAGATCCTTTTCCAAGATGGGAAAGAATTTATGATAAAAAAGATAATATAGATATGACTAGAAGAGAATAAAATAAATTGGGAGCCGAATAATAGATATGGTCAATTTTTTCCTTTTTGATTGATAGTTAATGGCTATTGGGAGAGCATAGGTCGGTTTTACCCGGTTTTGAGGTTTGGGTAAACCAAGGATAATATATTTCGGTTTAAGAAATTGTTTTGGTAACCCAAGGGTAGGGTAAAAAAAAGTTTACCCTCGGGTTAATTCGAGTTACCGTTCGGTTTACCCACATTGGTTAACATTAGTCAAACTTTTTTTAACGCCTGAAAAAAGTTTTAAAAAATGACAAAATCTTCAAAAAAAACCCCAGTATTATTATACCTCTAAAGATCAAAGTTACAATTTTGACATTACAAATCAAGAAGTCGTGAATCGAATACTTCAAAATAAGTTATGCATGTTTAAAATATCCATGAAGTCAAATGAAAAGATTTCTCGAATAAGCATGTTTTGTATTTTTTATATTATATGGTTTTTCAGTTTGGGTAAACCCAACCCAATATCGTGGGTGATATATAGGTAAAATATATGGATCCAAAAAATCATAAGGTAACCCGATAGGTAAGGTTGACCTTGGTAAAATTAACATATATTATTGGTCGGTTTAATTAAAATTAACTTGGATTTTCGATTTTGTTAAACTTCTGCTCTGCCCTAGCTATTTGTGATGGTGAAAATGATGTTGAGATGCCTAAATTAGCGTCTATTGGTGTTACTTTGAATAATGGATCAGACAAGGAAAAAGTTGTAACAAATGTTATTGGCAATAGTAACGATGCATATGGAGCAGCTGATGTGATTTACCGATATACATTTTGAACTGAACCGGTATATAATACGAAAGAGAGCAGAGTAAATTGGTACTTTATTCCATTCTTTTACATATTTGTCCTTCTTAGAAGGATATTGTTAAACTATCAAAACAAGACTAAAAGTACACTTCTTATCCACAATCTCTCTTCTACGAAGACTATTTGATTGATTAATTCAAGTTATTTAGATTTATAATCTCTCCATTCCCAAATTGTAGTCCACCTTTTCTTTTATACATAATTTTTTTTTTTAAAAAACCATTAATTAACATCATATTTATCATAATATTAGTAAGTTTAGAGAATTAAAATGTTTTAATTTTTTTAAAATAAACAAATATTTATGGACAATTATTTTTAATAATGTAAACAAAAATTTAGAGAAAAAGATAGTATAAAATATTTATTTTACTCTTGCAACGATATCACTTGACGCCAAATATTAACATAAAGATAGTCTGTAAACTTTGAGTACTTATTTGTTCATTTTGAAAAACATTATTTGTTCATTTTAAAAAACATAGATACTTATTTATCCTATTATAGATTTATGAGTTACTTAGTGATAAGCATAACAACCAAATGCCAACTAATATAACAGAATAGTAGAATAGTCAAAGTAGTTAAATAGATACATACACTTCATTGTAATTCAGTTGTACTCTATATAAACACTTGATAATCAATAAACATAAAAATACTTTCTCTTTTTTTCTATATTCTCTTCTCTCTACTCTATCATGGTATTAGTTAAAAGCCTTAAGGAGTTCATACAAAGCTCAAACCGTCATTAATGGCTTCTCCTCTCTTCTCATTCTTACATTGCTTCTGATTTCTTGAGCTTCACTCCGCTATCGATCCTCATAAATTGCTTTTGTATTCATAATGGCATCTTCTTCGTCTTCATCGCCATCACCAAACATCTCTTCCATCTCCGAGATTCCTACTGGTCTTCTTCTACTTCGTCAAAATTGGGCGAGTCTTGTTCAAGTCAAGCTTGATTCAAAAAAATTATGTTTTATGGAGATCTCAACTCGAAGCCATTCTCGAAGCTCATGGCTATCTCAAACATGTTAGTGGATGTGTTCCATCACCACTTCCTGCTGATCCTGCTTTCATGACATGGTTGATTGAAGATCAACAATTGAAGGTTTCTTTACTCATTTCAATGATTCCGTCAATCTTGTCTCAAGTGGTAAAAATACATCATGTGTCTGAAGTATGGCGCAAAATCGAGGAGATTTTTATATCTCAATGTCAAACTCATGTGCATCAGCTAAAAATAAAACTCTGCAACCTCAAGAAGGGTGATAAATCTCTGAACGAATATCTTGCAGAGATTCAAGACATTTGTGATGGATTGGACACTGCAGCTGCATCTCTTCCTCTAGAGGATGTCATAATGTACACGCTCAAAGGTCTTCCTTCAGAATACAATCAATTTAATTCAAGCATTCGCATTACGAATGCTTAATCTTCGACTTTGACCTTTCATTCGCTTGGTAGTTTGTTAATTTCTGAAGAGTTACATATGAAATGGCGGATTCAAGTGAGAATTCCACTACTTTTCACAATGCTTTATTCACTAACTCTTCTGCTCTATCGTTTGCTCGTGGTCGTGGTGGTTTTACTCGTGGTAGAGGACGTGGTAGGTCTCGAGGTTCAAATATGAACTCATCTATTTTAGGTCCACCACCTGTTCAGACTAATTCCTCTTCTGCGCCTACTTGTCAAATTTGCGCAAAGTTTGGTCACTCTGCAATTGATTGTTGGTCTAGGATGGATTATGTGAATTTTCCTTCACCTAAAGCAAATGCTCGAGTTGCAATGGCGGCTCATACTTCTCAATCTTCATCTTCTGCAACAACTCAGTCCTATGGTCCAGAGATGTGGTATCTTGATTCTGGAGCTAACATTCATGTAACAAATGACTTAAATCTTCTTCAAAGCTCTTCTACTTATCAAGGTTCAAATTCAGTCTCAGTGGGTAATGGTCAAGCTTTAGATATAGCCAACATTGGGCACAATACAATCTCTAACTCTTCCTCCATATTACATGTTCCCGCTATATCTTCAAACTTGTTATCTATAACTCAATTTACTCATGATAATCATTGTGTAGTTGTTTTTTCTTCTACTTCTGTGTCCATCTTTGATGCCTCTGCAAATGCTCTTCTGTTTCAGGGCCCTTGTAGAGATGGATTGTATCCTCTAGTGTTTGGTTTAAAGTCAAAATCTCCTTCATCTGCTTCGTCAACACCTGTGTGTCTATCATCCAAATCAACTATTTATTTAGCTTCTTTGTGGCATATGCATTTAGGTCATCCTTCTGGTCATGTGTCTTCTCTTTTAGCAACTACTTTACACACTAGACTAGATCTTGGGATTCATTGTAGTGCTTGTGCTACTTTGAAGGCTCATAAATTGTCTTTTTCTTTGTCTTCATCAAAATCAACTGCTGTTTTTTCTTTAATACACAATGATATTTGGGGTCCTTCCCCTATAAATTCTTGTTCCTCCTTTAAATACTACATAGTTTTCATTGATTATTATAGTAGATTTACTTGGTTCTATACTTTAAAACTCAAATAAAATGCTTATAATTCCTTTTGTGTGTTTTATAACCTCATTTTAACTCAGTTCAATACTTCTATTAAAATGATTAGAAGTGATAATGGTGGAGAATACATGAGTAATAACTTCCAAACTTTTCTACATAATAAAGGCATTATTCATCAAACATCTTGTCCTCGCACTCCAGAACAAAATGGAGTCTCTGAAAGAAAGCATAGGCATTTGATCAAAACCACATTATCTGTTCTATCACACAGTTCACTTCCCACATCTTTTTGGCTTGAAGCTTTATCTGTAGCTGTATATCTAGTAAATATCTTGCCTACACCTATACTTTCAAACTCTTCTCCTTATCAAGATTTATTCAATACCCCTCCTACCTATTCTCACCTTAAAGTGTTTGGATGTCTTTGTTACCCTTGGTTAAAACCATATGCTCCTAACAAACTATCTCCTAACTCAGAATCTTGTGTTTTTTTTTGGGATACTGTACTCATTCCAAGGGATATAAATGTTATTCAATGTCATCCAAACGAGTATTTGTTTCTAGACATGTGTTGTTTGATGAGTCAATGTTTCCTTTTCAGTCAAATTCTGTTCAACCTAATTCTAATCTTGAGTCCGCTCATTCAGCTTTTATTGATATTTTTTTGCTTCAAATATAAATCCTCATTCTCTTTCTCACCCTTTTTCACCTTCAATCTCAGCTGTTCAACCTGAAACCGAGTCACTTTCAAACACTCAAAGATCATCTTCAAATGCAACTAGTTCATCCTCTTTATCTTCCATCTCACCTCAACCTAGTGTTCCCTCTCATCCAATGGTTACACGTTTTAAAACAGGCTCTCTAAAACCTTCTTTCAAATGTAAAATTCTTGTTGTCTCTCCTTCTATGTCTGAACCATCCTCTTATAGAGAAGCTACTAAGTCCCAATATTGGTTAGATGCTATGGCTGATGAGTACTTAGCCTTGGTAAGTCAAAACACTTGGACACTTGTTCCAAAGCCACATGGTCGTTCTCCAATTACGTGTAAATGGATTTATCGTATAAAGCGTAATGGTGATGGGTCAATTGCTCGTTATAAAGAATGACTTGTTGCTAGGGGTTTTTTGCAGGAGTATGTTGTTGATTACACTAAAACTTTCAGTCCAGTTGTTAAATACCAAACAGTAAGGATTGTTCTTTCTCTAATTGTTACTTATAATTGGGATATTAAACAGTTGGATGTGTCTAATGCGTTTCTTCATGGTTCTCTTGAAGAGGAGGTTTATATGGTGCAACCTTATGGGTTCATTGATAAGCTACATCCTGATTATGTGTGCAAATTAAACAGGTCACTCTATGGGCTTAAACAAGATCCTCGATCTTGGTATCAACTCTTAACAGCTTTTTTTATTTCTCAAGGTTTCAAAGTGAGTGTTGCAGATACCTCGATGTTTGTTAAAGGTTCTGCTAGCTCTTTAACTATAGATCTTGTTTATGTTGATGACATATTAATCGCGGGTGCAAATGCTGCTATAATATCATCTATTATCGATGCTCTTAAATCAAGGTTTAAAATGAAAGACCTTGGTTTTTTGTCTTACTTTCTTGGGTTAAATATAACTCGCACCTTAATACTATCATAGTTGATCAGTCCACATATGCTTTGTCTATTATTGCTCGAGCTGGCTTGACGGATTGTAATTCATCTCCAACTCCAACTATGAATAAATATGTTGAGTTATCAAATCATGACAATTTTCCTTTTGATAATCCTACTTTATTTCGGAGTTTTATCGGCTCTTTGCAATACTTAACAATTACTCGACCTGACATTGCTTTCTCAGAAAATAGACTGTGTCAAGCTATGCATTCTCCCACAAACATGGATAAAACGCTTGTTTCGTTATATTAAAGGCACACATCAATACTCTTTAATTTTTTCTGCATCATCTCCATCTTTAAAGGCCTTCTCTGACTCATATTGGGCAAGTTCAGTAACTGATAGAAGGTCTACTACTGGTTACCGCATCTTCTTAGGCTCAAATCTAATTTCTCGGGGTTCAAAGAAACAATCTACTATTTCACGGTCTTCCACCGAAGCTGAGTATCGGCCATGGCTCATGTTTCAGCTGAGCTAAAATGGATTTCTTTTTTACTTCAAAGTTTACATATTGATGTTGGAGTTCCCACTCTTGCGTGTGATAATATTTCAACTCTTGCTCTAGCTTCGAATCCGGTTTTTCATACTCGTACACGTCACATTGATGTGGATTATCACTTTGTTCGTGAACAAGTTCAAGCTACTTCTCAGCTGGCGGATATTTTTACGAAAGGTCTTGCTTCCACACCTTTCCTTTCTCTTTTATCCAAGCTTCCTCTTCAACTACAACTTAGGTTGAGGGGGGTGATAAGCATAACAACCAAATGCCAACGAATAGTAGAATAGTCAAAGTAGCTAAATAGGTACATACATTTCATTGTATATATATAAGCAATTCAGCTGTACTCTATATAAACACTTGATAATCAATAAACATTAAAATACTTTCTCTTCATTTATATATTCTCCTCTCTCTACTCTATCACCGCTTAGGAGGTCTTTTCCCAATATTCTAATTGCCTACACATTTTAACCTTTTTTTTCTATTTTTTTGGTCGAACCTTCACATTTTAAATAGCTCGTATATTCGAGTAATGTTTTTATGAATTTATTCACTGTAAATTACTAATATTTAATTGGTTTTTTTTGGTCGAACGTACAAGTACAGAATATATAAAGGTCTAAATTAGCCTATCCCTAGTCTCGTAAAAGCCGACCCCAATTCCAAGGGGTCCAAATAATTCGGTGCCGATTGCCTAGCAAAACGCGCGGCTCGGACAGCCAGACCATTCCATCTACGCGGAAGATGTTTGAAGCAAAGCTGGTGGGGGCAAAGGTGTGATAAATAAATAGATAAATAAAGATAATAATAAAGAGTCACACACCCTTGATAACCACGGAACTCAATGCAAGTATCACAGATCGTATGCAAGTTTTAATGATAAGTCAAGTTCGTTCGCAGGGATTGTATCCGTTAGATCAATTTATGTTTAACAAGCGTAGATGAATTTAGATGTTTGGATAAAATATGAAAAGATAAATAACTATCTAATGCAAATAAATAAATAAAACAATTAAACAAAACAAATAACTAAATATGAAAGTAAGTCTAATAGATTAGGATTACTACGTCTATTACTAAATTGTTATTCTAACCTGTCACATTAAGCATTATATATTAACCAGGATTGCAACAAACCTTAGTGGCTATCTAGTCACACTAGACGATTATGTGGTGTGTCAATAACTAAGAATAATCCTAAGATTGATCAGATCTAGGAAATAGGTCAAAACACATAATACAATATACGCCAAGCTTAATCAATTAAAATAACCAAATAGTATTTAAAGATCAAATAATAATCCAACAATTAAAAGTAAACTTACAGAATAACCGCTTAGAAATATGGTTGAGAATAGATCTATAGCTAATTACTCTAATATAGAGAAGGTGAGATGTAGAAGAGGAGTTGTCAGTTCTCCAATCTTCTTCTTCTTGTCTTCTTCTATAGGTCAACTTGCTTCTTGGATGAATAGCTTGATTCTAAGGATGAATATTTAACTAAAGGACTAAGCTATTGTTTAAAACTAAGAAAATATAAGTAAAGACTAAGCCTATACTTTGCAATTGAGCAAGGACCTGTTTACAATGGTATATGGGTGTATTTATAGGTATCTTGGAAGCCCTAATTCGTTTTCTTGAAGGAGAAGTAAGTAGTAGACTCCAAGCCCAACTCAAATTCGTAACCCTAAAAACATGAAATCAGGTCCGATCTTCTTTTGGCTCTAACAGCTTCAATATTCATCCGTTTGATGCGTATGAGTACACCAAATTGATCGTCTCGGAAAGCTATTCAACTTTGCTCTTGACCGTTTCTCCAAATTCCACACCGTTCTTGAGATACAATAAACCCATATTGATTACAAATGAGGAGACATCAAGACCCCCAACTCAATGAAAATTTAGCTCGTAGCTTCTTTTTCATTCACCATTACCACGGCAAAGGGTTACAATATAATCTTGTGAATCATCATCAATATAAATAACAGAGCACAATTAATAAGCTCAAAAATCCCAACCCAATAACAATTCCCATAATGGTGGACCCACCACCCCAAACTCAAGCTCTAAAACAACTGTCTATGCATCGCGATTCGAGTGCGGGTCATATGGAAAAGTCCTATAATCTAAAGGGATATGGCTTATAATGTGTTTAAATAAAAAGGCTTTAGAAAGGCTAGAAGGGGCTGAGAAGGATATAGTATATAAAATCAAAAATAACATGGTGAGAAGGTATAAAAAGGCTTCAAAGGCTTCAAAGGCTTCAAATATGAAAGAACCGCCTTAATCACTTTCTACACTATGTAATTTCGTTATTTTCTTACCTTTAGCACTTAAATCAAATGGGTTATCAACTAGCTTGGATCTCACGGCCTACACACTTCTCAAGGTTCCCTGAGATCGAACATAATTTCTATCGCATTGCTAACTAATCTTTTCTTTACTATCAATGTGTGTTTTCCTGCAAATACTCAAAGCATACAAATAACATAGCTCATAAACATATTACTTACTATCATTAATCCACTGAGCTTATGCTTTCAAGCTATTAAACACACTCTACATACATCTAATCATTCTCATAAAAATTTTAATTTTACCTAAAAACAGAAAAATTGGAGATGAGAGACAACGAATCCCCACACCCCCAACTCAAAAATGAGCCGTGTCCCCACGACTCGAAAATAAAATAAAAGAAAATTAAAATTTTACAGATATTGCACATAAAGAAAAGGTAAGGAAGAAAGAAAACATACTCTTCGAGGCTATTTACCTCGCCTGATCAATACCCGGAATAGGGTGCAGTGCTCTCCATGTATGAAAACTTCTATGTATCACCACTCTCTTTCCCTTACATCTTCATATATCTATCCCAATCAATCACACTCTAGAAATCTCTTGTTTATCTTCTTCCAATTTCTCTTTGAATAATCTCTCATGAGACAGTTGTTCATCCAGGGATATGTTTTGAACACAGCTACTAGCGTCCCAGAAGCTTTTGTTCATCTTAGTTTAAAGGACTATCGATTGTAGAGGTTGTGGTGTCTTCCTTATGAAAGTTTAAACCTTTTTGTTCTTTGAATTCACCACAGCTAGCTTTCCTCTATTCCCTTTTTACCTTGTAATTTATTCCCAAACTAGTACCCATCTCAATAAAAATCTTCTAGAGCTTACCCAATACCTTGCTTTGATTCTTCATATACCTTAACACTTGATAATATCTCTATTCTCTTTATCATCTCTTTTGACCCCCAACGCAAAGCTTTGAGCACTCTTGAAATTTGTAACTCATGATCATAGGTGGAACAAGCTTTATTTTGGTTAGGAAAGGTGTTAGGATGACAATTCTCCATGTGGGTATGATGGAATCAAGCTTTAATGGTGTGGGTTTAAGGAATTTTGGGAAAAGATTTTGAAATTCATGGCTTTGATTCTCCGTTTCTAGGTGTTTTGATATGATTCGGGTGCTTGAATCTTCTTTGTAATGATGTAGGGAAGGCTTTGGATGTGAATTCATGGTGATTTGGTGATGTTTTGATGTTAGGTGAAGGTTTTTATGAGCTTTAATGGAGTTAGGAGAGTTTTGGAGAAGAGAAAGAGGCTTGAGGTTTATGAAATTCGGAATTAATAGCTCTATATCTCTTTTATAAGCTCAACCCGTAACTTTCTCTTTCTGGCGGCGTGGCGCGGTATACCGGGCATATTCTCCGGTATACCGGAACATCTGATGATCAAAAATTTTTAGCTTCTGGATAAAACCCGTGGTAGGACCCCGTGGTACGGGTTTTTGAGCTGCGGACCATGGTCCGGTGCACCGCGGGGGTGCTCCGCGCCTCCTACGTCAAAAAACCCGTGGTACGTGTTTGTGCGGTGCATGGCACGGTATAGGGTCTGGTATACCGGACCCATCAGCTATATTTTTTTTCGTTTCTGGATAAAACCCGTAGCTCTACCCCGTGGCACGGGTTTTTACCGTGCGGTGCACCGCGGCTGAGGTCCGGTGTACCGCACGTGGCAAAAACCTCCCCATCAGCTAGATCTCGAAAAGTTATGCAGTTTAGGCTCAAAGATCACCTGATTCCGATATCCGAGCGCAAAGATATGACTTGCCGAAGTTTCGTTCCGAAATTTTTTTTCTCGCTTCCCTAACTCGATTTCTCCAATACCTAAACATCAAAAACACTAATACCTTCCTCAAATATGCAATATCAACTAAAAATAACTAAATTAAACATAAATTAAAAACGTAAAAGACATGAATATTAAAAAAAACTACGGGTTGTCTCCCGTACAGCACTTTTGTTTAACGTCTTTCAAAGTTAGACGTGTTACCTCGATTAAGGCTTGCGTACATAACCTCCCCAATAACGGGTTAGGTCGTGCTCATCTACTATCCGAAGTTTGTGACCCTTCTTAGCTTGTATCTCAATCCGTTTTGACGAAATAACTCTCGTAACTACAAACGGACCCATCCACGAATCCTTGAATCCCCGTGGTCTATTCTCTTGTTTGGGGGATTTCCATGCAACCATGTCACCAACCCCAAACTCACTTTTGATTCTCCTTTTCACGGGTTGAACGTGGACTTTCTTTTTAATTTCTTTTGTCACAACTCGGAGTGTCGGGGATTTTTTACGTGATTCCTCATGCTTTTCATCCACCAAGTGGAATGTTTTAGATTATTTTCCCACTCGGAAAGTCACGGTTCCCCTATGCATATCAATTATGATGTGACTTGTCGCCAAGAATGGGCGTCCAAGTATCAATGGAACATGTTGTCCTGCAATGCTATCAAGGATAACAAAATCTGTAGGTATAGTTAAAGTACCTACTTGGACAAGCACGTCTTCAATGACTCCCCATGGTTTTATTGTTAAATTATCTAGGAGCAGCAAATCAATATCTTTTCTGTTGGCATCTCCCATGCCTAACTTCTCGAACAGACTCTTGGGCATGATATTCCTTCCTGAACCCAAGTCACACATCGCTTTAGCTTTGAAATTACCACCTATATTAATTTGAAGATATAAAGCTCCAAATTCTTGCATCTTTTGTGGTAGCTTCTTTGGAATGGTTGTCAAGCTTTCTTTAGTGTGGTCCCTATTCTCAATTTCAACTTCTACACTTTCACTCTTCTTGGACAGATCTTCCTTGCAGACTATCGGTGGTGTAGGCTCTTTATATGCGGTTACGTCCTCTATGCATATCGTGCTTTGTTCTTCTAGCTCATTAAGTGGAACTTGTGGTGATTCCACTTCTTCCTCTTCTTGAAGGCTGAACTCTTCAACAACATCGAACCAAACATCGCTATCGATTTCAGTGGCCTCATCATCACTTTGTTTACCTAGGCCAGTTTGCATATATGGGACGTCGAGTATAGGAACAATGATTTCTTCTGGGCTTGACGTTTTAGTTTTAGTATCACCACTAGGATAAGTAATTCTTTGTAGATGAGGTGGTGATAGTAACGGATGTGTAGGTGGTGGTTCCACCTTACCTTCTTCTTGCACCTTTTGTGCGGTTGTCTCTTCTTTATCGGTTTCTCTTTCTTCTTCCACATGCTTGAATTCTGGTTCAACCTCCTTCGTAATTTGATCTTTAACAATTACTTCTTCTAAGCTAAGCTTGGTTGGTTCTTCTACGGTTGAAATTTCGAACCCAACATTGCTATAACCCAGTTTCTTATGTAATTCTTGTTGTAACTGTTGATTGATCGTAGTGAGGTCCGTTAATCTTTGCTCCATTGCTTGATATTTTTGGTGCATCGAACGTATTAAGGTCGTATTAGCATCTATCTTTGCCGCATGTTGCTCTTCCATGTTTTCCAAATAACTTATACTTTCAAAAACTAGATGAGACGGAAGAGCTAGTCGAACCTGTTCTTCTATGATACTTCGGATTAACGGTGGAGTCTCTTGTTGATCTTTCAGAAAAGAATTGGTCACTTGAGTGACTTGTGTCTCCAAGGCTTCCACTTTTGCAGTTAGCTCCTTGGATGTTTCATTGTTGAGCTGCGTGGACATTCGAACCAGATTCAATAAATCATTCATCATTCCTTCGAGCTTGGTTATAGCTTCTTCTTGTGGATTATGCATGGGTTGTGGTGGAACTTGCAGTTGATAGCGCGAACCTTCTTGATAAAAATTTTGACTTTGGGCCCCATGCATATTTTGTGCGTAATAATTCTCCATACCTAATAAACCTGAGAAGAGACTAAAAACAAAACGCGTAAAACTGAAAACAAATAAAAACTTCTACACTAAATAACACAAAATAGATTTAACTTAAAGATAAATCCCCGGCAGCGGCGCCAAAAACTTGGTGGGGGCAAAGGTGTGATAAATAAATAGATAAATAAAGATAATAATAAAGAGTCACACACCCTTGACAACCACGGAACTCACTGCAAGTATCACAGATCGTATGCAAGTTTTAATGATAAGTCAAGTTCGTTCGCAGGGATTGTATCCGTTAGATCAATTTATGTTTAACAAGCGTAGATGAATTTAGATGTTTGGATAAAATATGAAAAGATAAATAACTATCTAATGCAAATAAATAAATAAAACAATTAAACAAAACAAATAACTAAATATGAAAGTAAGTCTAATAGATTAGGATTACTACGTCTATTACTAAATTGTTATTCTAACCTGTCACATTAAGCATTATATATTAACCAGGATTGCAACAAACCTTAGTGGCTATCTAGTCATACTAGACGATTATGTGGTGTGTCAATAACTAAGAATAATCCTAAGATTGATCAGATCTAGGAAATAGGTCAAAACACATAATACAATATACGCCAAGCTTAATCAATTAAAATAACCAAATAGTATTTAAAGATCAAATAATAATCCAACAATTAAAAGTAAACTTACAGAATAACCGCTTAGAAATATGGTTGAGAATAGATCTATAGCTAATTACTCTAATATAGAGAAGGTGAGATGTAGAAGAGGAGTTGTCAGTTCTCCAATCTTCTTCTTCTTGTCTTCTTCTATAGGTCAACTTGCTTCTTGGATGAATAGCTTGATTCTAAGGATGAATATTTAACTAAAGGACTAAGCTATTGTTTAAAACTAAGAAAATATAAGTAAAGACTAAGCCTATACTTTGCAATTGAGCAAGGACCTGTTTACAATGGTATAAGGGTGTATTTATAGGTATCTTGGAAGCCCTAATTCGTTTTCTTGAAGGAGAAGTAAGTAGTGGACTCCAAGCCCAACTCAAATTCGTAATCCTAAAAACATGAAATCAGGTCCGATCTTCTTTTGGCTCTAACAGCTTCAATATTCATCCGTTTGATGCGTATGAGTACACCAAATTGATCGTCTCGGAAAGCTCTTCAACTTTGCTCTTGACCGTTTCTCCAAATTACACACCGTTCTTGAGATATAAGCTGATTTGTGGTCGTAGGTGCAGAAATTCAGGATTAAGGCAGGTTTTCCTTTTCCATATTTTTAGCTTTTATTTCCTTATCTCCAATCACCATGTCTATCTTTTTCCATATCTTGTGGTCTTTGACTTGGAATCTAATTAATCTCCATAATTATCTTTAAAGCTTCACACTAAATAAATAATTAAACCCAATATGCTCTAAAAATATTATTTTACTAAATCAAGACTCAAAATAGGAAAGTGTAGCATTTCTCAAGAAAATCGACTATAATGACTTCTAAATCACTAAAAATGATGTCTCATCCTAATATAAATCTATCACAAATGAGGAGACATCAAAAGCGCTCCATGATCCTCAACCATCTTGTGGATTCGCGTAACGTACGGACGGACTTTCCACCATGCAGCTGGCAACGACTTAAGTCCTTGAACAAAGTCAAGGTTGTCTGAACAGATGACGGTCTTCAAACCTGGGTGAGCCAGGCTAAGCCTAGAAGCTTCCAGAACTGCTGAAGCTTCCCCTTCCGCCGCTGAATCTGTCCAAATAGGTTTCGAGAAAGTAACACGTTGGCCTGTAAGGGTATTCCGTTGGACTATTCCAATACCACTTGGCTTGTCAGCAGATAGGAAAGAAGCATCACAGGTGTAAACAAAGATAGCATTGTTCAAATCAGTATCGGTCATAGGGTTAACAGCCGGTATCCTGGTAATAGGAGGTGCAGGAGATGGTTGGGAGTCCCAAGAGGCCCAAAAGAGGTCTTTCATACCTGCATGAATAGTAACCACAATTTGTTGTGGTCGAATATTAAGTTGTTCATGAAGCATTTTCATTTTAGCCTTCCAGATGTTCCAAAGTGTCAGTTGTAGGCATGCTATTAAAATGTTCTCCTCCCAGATAGCGTTGTCCATTGAATCACAAATTTTTGTTAGCCAGTCTCCAATCGAGTCTGGATCATCCTCCGGTATCCGTACATGTACTGTAATACCGGCCAATACATGTTTTGCAAAAGTACAAGATAAAAGCATATGTACAACCGTATCCGTCATGTTCTCGCACCAGGTACAGTATTTGAAATCGCTACAATGTCGTTTGTAAAGATTCAGCTTAGTAGGTAGTAAATTCCGGCAAGCTTTCCAGTTAAAAGATCTCACTTTGTTGGGAACATTAGATTTCCAAATTCTATTCCACAGTTTCGGGTTGTTCAGTACCGCTTGAATTGAGGTCTGTGGTGTTCCACTCCCCGCAATTTGGGATAATAATTTGTATCCCGTTTTCGTAGTATATGTACCAGATTTTGTAAAAGGCCAAATAAAAGTATCCTGTCCCTCCGGTTCAAGGAGAGGGATCCTAGCCACCTCTCCATGAACAGGCTGAGGAAGGGTGTTATCAAACACCGCCCAGTCCCAACTATTCCCCTGAATTTTCATCAATTGATTGACTGTTACAAGATTAGTATCAATAGGATAATCTTTAATAATACCTGAGGGTAACCATTTGTGTTTCCAGATGTTGGTAGATTCGCCATTTCCAATCTGGATGTGGCCATGTTCAACAAGTAAATCCCTTCCTTCAATCAGACTTGCCCAGGACCACGTCCGACTTTGTCTCAATTTAATATCCAGAAAAGTCCCATGCGGGAAATAAATCCCTTTCAGTACTCTAGAAACTAGAAGATTCAGGTTACTAAGGATTCTCCAAGCCTGGGCAGCTAAGAGTGCCCTATTCGCCCTTTTCAGGTCTCGAAAACCTATACCCCCTACAACTTTGGCGGCAGTCATCTTTTCCCATTCCAACCAATGAATTTTCCTTTTCTCCAAAGAGTTCCACCAGAACCGGGCAATGATAGATGAGAGTTTCCTGCAAAAACCAATAGGAAAAGAAAAAATAGACATAGCATAACATGGGATAGCCTGTAAAACCGCTTTAATAAGTATTTATTTGCCACCTTCCGAAAGGAGTTTGGCTATCCATCCTTGGGCTTTGTTAAATACCCGCTCCACTATCCAGTTTAATGTTTCCATACATGATCTCTTGTGGCAAAGTGGAATGCCTAGGTACTTGCCCAGGTCACGTGACTCAGTAATCTATAGAGTTGCTACCACCTGTTGACGTAAATCTTCAGGTGTTTGTGTACTGAAGTATATTGAAGATTTGTAGTAGTTAATCTTCTGTCCTGAACACCGGCAGTAAGTCTCAATGCATTCCTGAAATTCCTGCACGTCTCGTTGATGTCTCCCTATTTGTTCTAAAGATTAGCCCTCTGGAGACATCATTTTAGGTGAATTATTGACTTATTAGCTAGACTTTCATGCATAATTTGCCATATTACACTTTTCCCCCTTGGAATTTAACTATTTGCATTTTCTGAGCTTTTGTGCGTAAATTTGACTATTTTTGATGCAAAGTTAAATAGGTTCTTGAATTTCATGAAAGACCAATCCAAGGTGGAGAAATGAGAATAAAGTATTAGTGTATTTTAGAGTGTTAGGAATGATTTTTACTCGAGTTTCTATTTTTAGAGTACACTTTCCTATTTCGTTTTCTTGATTTATTGATTTATTCTTTTTAAGCATATGCGGTTTAATTAATTATTTAATGTGAAGCTTTAAAAGATAAATGGTAATTACTTAGAGACCAATTCAAGATAAAGATGAAAGGAAAGAAGATTTACATGGAAATAAGAAGATTTAGGAAAGATTTATTCAAATGAGGAAAAGATAAAGCTGCCTTTTGAAATCTGAAATTCCAGCCACGTTTTAGAGATTAAATCATAATTAAAGATTGGCATGAATTCTGGACGAGTGGTCTGCACCAATAGAAAGCTCTTTCCAAGACAAGCAGTTTCATATATTGGAACTTCTCAAACGGATAAATATTGAGAAAGATATGACCAAATCAAATCAGCAGCAAATCTTACCTTTCCTAGAATTTAGAGCTACGAATTTGAGAGTCTTTGACTTGTCTTCCACTCCAAGTAAATTCGACCTAGAGGCTCCTAACACCTATAACTACACCCCTTAGCCTCCTCTTTTACACACACTTCATATAATTAAAAAAAGAGGCTTAAGGATTCAAGTCAGAGCAAGCAGGAAGGAAGAAAGCTGAGAGCTGGAGACTGTCTATATCTCCGATTCAAAGCCAAACCCAACCTCTTGATTAGGTTTTATTATTTTATTTCTATAAACATTATGTCTTTTAATTTATTTGTTTTAGTTTTATTTTCCGTTATGAGCTAAACTTCTTAAGTGCTTGAGAATCGCTGTAAGGGTTGAACCTTAATTTATTTAATGAATGCTTTCTGATTTGGGATTTTTATAGTTTAATTCAAATTGAGTAATTTAGTATTGTTTGTTATTGTAAGTTAATTTCACTATATTTAATTTGGCCAATTAGACATAGGTTTGAGTAATTAAGTTATTCCAATTAGTGGCGATTGGATCATCTTGACGGGGGGGTTTAATTACTGACATAGATAATAAACGTAAGATAGAAATTATTGATCCTGACGGACTTAGTTAATCTTATAGCCAATTGGGTAGAGAACCTGACATTCGAAGGTGGATTATGATCGCCCTGACGGGGTTTGTAACACCTGAGAATAGCTCCTAAGTCCACCCTGACGGGGGTTAGGAGAATCTAGAATCCCGACTATTACTAGTTACTAATTTGTCCCTTAGAAGAAGCATTGATTAAGTTTATTTTGGTGAAACCTAGCGTGACTCAAGTACTATTCCCTCATCTTTTATTCTCTTCATATTTACGTTCTTGCATTAGTTTTAATTTTAGTTTAATATTTACTTTATTTGCACTTTAGTCCTTTAATCAAAAACAAAATAAAAATCTATTTTCTTTACTTTTAATTTTCATTCAAGCAACTACTTCCATTTATTGCATAACACTTTAACCATACCTAATCCGTCCCTGAGATCGAAATCCCGTTTACCGGATATTACTTGGACGACCCGTACACTTGCAGTTCGTGTCTTGGCTTTTTAGGTGTATTTATTTAGAACACACTAGGAGACACCAAGTTTTTGGCGCCGCTGCCGGGGACGGTAGCGTGTGACCACGGTGTTAGCCGTAAGTGTTTTAGTTGCTAGTTTTTAGTTTAGTTTTAATTTTTATTTTTCAGTTTTACGCTTTGGTTTTGTTCTTGCTTTCTCAGATTTACAGGTTTGGTGCATGTACTCAAACCCCGAGAGGTTAATTCGAGAGAAAAACAAAAGAGATAAAGAAGCAAGAAAACAAGCAAGGTTAGAAAAAGCAATGGCAGAAGATAATGCTCAAGATCCCGTGATTCAGTTGGATGAAAACGGTCTCCCAATAGCTCCACCGGTAGGAGTTCAATTACCAATTCCACCGGTAGGAGTCCAATTACCAGCTCCTCCCGGAATTCAACAGCAAGTCAATAATAATGGTGGAGTACTTCACGATCATGGACCGCAGATCTTCCAACCTAACAACCATGGACCTTTTCGTATACCACCACTAGAACTCCGTCCTCCCGCAATTCAAGGAGTTCGATTCAGACCAGACGCAGGGATGATTAATCAGTTTACAACCGTTGGACAGTATAGTGGTGCGGCTCGCGAAGATCCTATTCGTGCTATGTACAAGTTTATGCAAATCTATGATGCATATGTCACCCCTGGAGTAACCCAAGAACAAATGTACTTTCATATGTTTCCATTTTTCCTCACCGGAGGAGCTAGTGAGTGGTATGATCAACAACCACACAACGCGATTGTAACTTGGGATCAACTTCAGACAGCATTTTTCGATAGGTACTATCCTCAAAGTGTTCGACTCAGCGGGCAATTAGATATTGTTTATTTTCGCCAAGAGCCAGGAGAAACTGTAGGTGCTGCATGGACTCGTTTTCAAACATTATTACACAAGTGCCCATTACACAGGTACTCTCTTGAATTACAACTTGGAATATTTTATCGAAGTTTAGGTGATGCTGCGAAAAATAAAATCGATACTATGTGCCAAGGTGGTCTCATGATGGTCACAACTGATCAAGCTCTGATTATGATGGACCGAATTGTAAAGAATGAAATGAGTTGGCAATCCTCGAAATCATCGGTTAGAGCTCCTGAAAGAGGTACTTTGAATTTGGACACAGAAACCGCGTTGAATGCGAAAATTGCCGCTCTAGAGAACAAGATTAAGCAACAATCTGTTTTTGAAACGAGAGCTAACATTCAAGTGGCACAAGAACCAGAATTATGTCCTAAGTGTGACGCAATTGATCATACGTGGGAAGATTGTCCTCATAATCCAAGATCGGTATTCTTCATCAATAATCGAGGTAACAATTATTCAAATGGTCAAGGATATGGTAATCAGTACAAGAATAATCCAGGAACATATCAATCAAGACCCCAAGGAAACTATTATCAGAATCAATATCAGGGAGGTCAAGTTCAACATGATGCTTATACAGAGACTCTCGCTCAAAAAGCACTCCCTGCTCATCCTCAAGAAGGTGCAGTTGCTGGAAATGAATTAGCTCTCAAAATGAACCATCTGTCATCTAGGATAGCAGAACAATCATCTAGGATAGAGGAACAACTGAACCAATTCATGCGGAAGTCTGATCAAAAGGCAATACACCTAGAAGAACATTTGCACGCAATAGTAAACATAACAAAGATTAGTAACCAAGCGCTACAAGAGACCAATATAAAGGTAGATGAACAGGCAGCTGCGTTTCAAATTCTTCAAAAACAAGTGGCTCAATTGGAAAAACAAATAAATCAGCGTCCCCAAGAACAACTTCCAAGTAACACTGAAGAACCAAAACAATACGAAGCTTGTAACGCTATCTCACTCAAAGTGGTAAGCAATTGCAACCACCACCTTTCCCGGTTATGAAAGAAAAAGAAGTGATTAGAAAAGAAAAACCGTTAGAGGAGGTGGAAGAGAAGGACGAAGAACCTGAAGTGGTAGAAGTGGAGAAGACTCCGGAAAAGACAAAGAAGAAAGATGTTGTAGAAACCCGTCCTCCTCCACCATTTCCCTTCAGAGTTCAAAAGAAATGAGATACGGCTGAGTATGAAAGATTCATGAACATGGTGAGTAAGCTCAATATTAATATACCATTCTTAGAGGCTATCAAGGGGGTACCAAAATATTTGAAATTCTTGAAAAGAGCTCTCACAAACAAACGCCGGTATCTTGAGAATGAAATGGTAGGCTTGCCAGAAGAATGTAGTGCGATATGCCAGAGTAAGTTACCACCGAAGTTACTTGATCCTGGGAGTTTTACTATTCCCATCTCTATAGGTAATGAGTGGCAAGCAAAAGCTTTATGCGATTTGGGAGCGAGTATTAATCTTATGCCCAAGTCAATTTTTGAAAAATTGAAGATAGGAGACGCAAGACCAACCTCTATGGTCTTGCAAATGGCTGACAGATCCCTCGTGCATCCAGAGGGAAGAGTAGAAAATGTCCTTGTCAAGGCAGGTACGTTAAGTTTTCCAGTTGAATTTGTTATACTTGACTACGACGCGGATAGGAATGTCCCCATTATTTTGGGAAGACCATTCCTAGCCACGGGGCGTACTTTCATTGATGTAGAGAATGGAGAATTGACTATGCGAATCCAAGACGAGGAAGTAAAGTTTAACGTGTTCAGACCAATGAAGTTTCCGGAATCCAAGGAGGAGTGCTTCCGGATAGATGTGATTGAACAAGAGCCAACTAAGGTTGTGGGAACCTTAGGAATAGAGGAAAAAGAGCTCAGAAAGAAACCACCTAACAAAAATCCTCCATATCCTAAGAAAAATCCACACCTTGACCATGCTAAAAAGAAAGAAAAGGTGCGAGCTACGAAGGTTCCAAAAGAACCTAAGAAAGAAAGAAAGAAGAGGGCATTCAGTGTAGGCGAAGAGGTCGCAATGAAGAAGCCTGATCCCCCTCCGAAAGCGCGCAAAGCCAAGAGTTCTTGGCAAGGACCGTTCATGGTCACAAGGGTTATCTCTGATCAATTGGTGGTAATAAAAGCTAAGGTATGCAAGTTCCGTGTAGCAAATATTAATGACCTCACTCACTGCTGGGGAGGTTACGTATAAAAATGATTCGAGAGGTAACCTGTCGAGCTTAACGACGTTAAACAAAAGCCATTTCATTGTATATTAGTTTATTGCTTTAAGTTTTTCAATTCCTAGTGTATAATTCTAAGTTAGTGTCGAGTTTTAATGTCTACTTTTAAAAGAAATGAGAAAGGTAGTGTGTTAATGGTGCAGGAATCGAGTTTGGGGTGCTAGGAAATTCAAGGGAAAAATTCGGCGCGAGGTCCGGTATACCGCCCCAGAACCCCGGTATACCGCAGGAAGAAAACCCGTGTCACGTGTTACTCACGCAGGTTTTATACAGAAAGGAGAAAAAATTGTCGATGCGCGGTCCGGTATACCGCGCGATATGTCCGGTATACCGCAGGAGGAAAAACCCGTACCACGGGTTAGGTACCGCGGGTTTTTGGACGGAGAAGAGTAATTGAACAGTGGCGAAAACCCGTGACACGGGCTATATACCGCGGGGTCTTTACAGAAACAAAAAAATGAAGACCTGCTGGGTCCGGTATACCGCACAATTCCTCCGGTATACCGCAGTCCAGGCGGTTTGTGAAGAGATCAAGGCCCAGTCAACTTCTAACCTTAAAGGGATAAACCCTAGCCTCTTCCACACGAATTTTCCAGCTCCCAACCCTATAAAAACACCTTGAAGCTTGACTAAACCTCCACAACAAACACAATAACATCACAAATTCTCTCCTCCATCCTCCATAAACACAACCTCTTCATCAAATTCATCACAAAACACCATTAAACACAATCAAGATCATCAAGCTTTCAAAAGTTCTTCCAAGATTTGTCAAGAACCAACTTCCTTCATCCAGTCCAAGCAAGAAACTCAAGCTATACCAACTTTCCTTAACTTTATTCTATCCTTGGTATAACTTGAGTTTGGGGTCAATTCAACCATGACAAACAGAACAGATGCTTTGGATTACAAGAAGAGATGTTGTATCCTAGGGAAGAACAAGAATTTTCCGGGTTCTACAATTGAAAAGGCCATCAATATTGATGAGCCTATTGAAGAAAAACAAGAAGAAAAGGCACCTGCACAACCACTCCACAAATTCACAGCTAGGATGAAGGTACTATCAAATCCTAAAGAAAATACACCAATCCAAGATCAAGGTTCTTCTTCTTCTTCTCCGAATGATTCTTACACACCCCCATGGGCTATCAAACATCAACAATCGATCATCTAAGGAAACAAGTTTTAGCACTTTGGGAGGAAATTGCCAAGATGAATTCAACAAGGAGTAAGGTAACTTTGAATATGGATACTGATAATAATTCTTCTCCTTCAGAGGAGGATATGATGGATCTTTATGGCTAGGTACCTCGTTCTAATTCTTCTTCTTAATTGATGGTAGGCACTAGGTAGTTTAGTTTTTATTTTAATTGCTTTATTGAGTCTTTTTCGAGTCGTGGGGACACGACTCACTTTTGATTTTGGGGTGGGGTTCGTTGCCTCATCCCAATTTTTCTTTTGGGTTTTACATGCTTTTCAGAAAGAAATTTTTTAGGGTTGTGTTTGACTGTAGAATGTTTTAAATACCCCCATCAAGCATGCTTTTTATGAATTTATGATAGAAAATAGTTGACTTTAGTAGTTAGTATAAAACACACTTTGATTGCATGCAAACATGAGATAATTGATAGGAAAGTTAATGAACAATGCAAAAGAAGTAAACTTGTGCTTAAGGATAATGGGTGGTTTGTAGAACGTGAGATCTAAATGAGTAGAGAACCCACTTAGGTATGAACTAGAAGCAAGTTGTGTAGATAGGAAAATGATAGAGGCAGTTCTTTGTTAGCCCCTTGAATCCTTTTTGGCCTTCTATCCCTGATTAATTGTATCCTTCGTAGCCAAAGTTTTAGCATTTAAGCCATTCTTTTGTCGCCACATTATAAGCCAATATCCCTTTAGATTGTTAGGCATGACCATATGACCCGCACTTGAATCACGATCCTGAGACTTCCTGTCTTGAGCTTGAGTTTGGGGTGGTGGGTCCACCATATGGGAATTTATTGGGTTGGGATTTTTGAGCTTATCAATTGTGCTCGGTTATATATTTTGATGATTCACAGGTTTATGATATTGTAACCCTTTGCCGGGGTAATAGTGAATGGAAAAGAAGCTTCGAGCTCAAGTTATGAATAGGCATAACTATGAAAAATAGCATGATATCTCAACATCAAAAAGGGAGTCATGGCTATACAAAAAAGAAAAGAATTGAATAAATGATTGAAAAGAATAAATATTCGGACCGGAAAAGTGGAAATTTTTAAGTGAATCATCCTTAGTGCTTATTGGGTTAATTTGGGGACGCTAATTAAGCGCGTCAAATGGGTTGAGTGAGAACGTTATTCGAGTGTAAACTCAAGCTCTTGGACAGTTGTTGATGGTAAGTGAGGAGAGAGCCAAAAGCTCACTTCAAATTTACCAAATATACATACCATACCGTCCTTCAGCCTATGCTAAAACCGTAAAGACCTCGTGATTTCTAGATGCACAGTGAGTTAATAGGGAGTATTCTAAGTAGAGCGTTCAAAGCAAGTAAAGATCAAGGAACACCCTATCGCCGCCATCTTGAGCTAAGTAATAGGCGTAACCTTCTAGCATTGAGAAATTAATTTTGGATTGAGATTGTTTTGTGTTTGATTTTGCATAATAAGTATAGGTGTATATTAATTCCTAAATTAAACTATATGAGATTTGTTTTAAGTTGTGCTTTGGGAATATTTTCTAGATTCTACCTTCTGCATTCACCCAAAAGGGGCCTTTGTTTTAATTTTACTTTGTCGGGATGACAAAGGTTTGAGTTGGGGGTCTTGATGTCTCCCTATTTGTTCTAAATATTAGCCCTCTGGAGACATCATTTTAGGTTAATTATTGACTTATTAGCTAGACTTTCATGCATAATTTGCCATATTACACTTTTCCCCCTTGGAATTTAACTATTTGCATTTTCTGAGCTTTTGTGCGTAAATTTGACTATTTTTTATGCAAAGTTAAATAGGTTCTTGAATTTCATGAAAGACCAATCCAAGGTGGAGAAATGAGAATAAAGTCTTAGTGTATTTTAGAGTGTTAGGAATGATTTTTACTCGAGTTTCTATTTTTAGAGTACACTTTCCTATTTCGTTTTCTTGATTTATTGATTTATTCTTTTTAAGCATATGCGGTTTAATTATTTATTTAATGTGAAGCTTTAAAAGATAAATGGTAATTACTTAGAGACCAAGTCAAGATAAAGATGAAAGGAAAGAAGATTTACATGGAAATAAGAAGATTTAGGAAAGATTTATTCAAAGGAGGAAAAGATAAAGCTGTCTTTTGAAATCTGAAATTCCAGCCACGTTTTAGATATAAAATCATAATTAAAGATTGGCATGGATTCTGGACAAGTGGTTTGCACCAATAGAAAGCTTTTTCCAAGACAAGCAGTTTCATATATTGGAACTTCTCAAACGGATAAATATTGAAAAAGATATGACCAAATCAAATCAGCAGCAAATCTTACCTTTCCTAGAATTTAGAGCTACGAATTTGAGAGTCTTTGACTTGTCTTCCACTCCAAGTAAATTCGACCTAGAGGCTCCTAACACCTATAAATACACCCCTTAGCCTCCTCTTTTACACACACTTCATATAATTAAAAAAAGAGGCTTAAGGATTCAAGTCAGAGCAAGCAGGAAGGAAGAAAGCTGAGAGCTGGAGACTGTCTATATCTCCGATTCAAAGCCAAACCCAACCTCTTGATTAGGTTTTATTATTTTCTTTCTGTAAAACATTATGTCTTTTAATTTATTTGTTTTAGTTTTATTTTCCGTTATGAGCTAAACTTCTTAAGTGCTTGAGAATCGCTGTAAGGGTTGAACCTTAATTTATTTAATGAATGCTTTCTGATTTGGGATTTTTATAGTTTAATTCAAATTGAGTAATTTAGTATTGTTTGTTATCGTAAGTTAATTTCACTATATTTAATTTGGCCAATTAGACATAGGTTTGAGTAATTAAGCTATTCCAATTAGTGGCGATTGGATCATCTTGACGGGAGATTTAATTACTGACATAGATAATAAACGTAAGATAGAAATTATTGATCCTGACGGACTTAGTTAATCTTATAGCCAATTGGGTAGAGAACCTGACATTCGAAGGTGGATTATGATCGCCCTGACGGGGTTTGTAACACCTGAGAATAGCTCCTAAGTCCACCCTGACGGGGGTTAGGAGAATTTAGAATCCCGACTATTACTAGTTACTAATTTGTCCCTTAGAAGAAGCATTGATTAAGTTTACCTTGGTGAAACCTAGCGTGACTCAAGTACTATTCCCTCATCTTTTAGTCTCTTCATATTTACGTTCTTGCATTAGTTTTAATTTTAGTTTAATATTTACTTTATTTGCACTTTAGTCCTTTAGTCAAAAACAAAATAAAAATCTATTTTCTTTACTTTTAATTTTCATTCAAGCAACTACTTCCATTTATTGCATAACACTATAATCATACCTAATCCGTCCCTGAGATCGAAATCCCGTTTACCGGATATTACTTGGACGACCCGTACACTTGCGGTTCGTGTCTTGCCTTTTTAGGTGTGTTTATTTAGAACACACTAGGAGACACCACTCGTCCATCTAACGAGATGAAAACCAAGGAATCGTCTGCAAAGAGAAGGTGAGATATAGTCGGACAATTCCGTGTCATCTGAATACCTGTAATCCTTCCTTGTTCAACCTTGGTTTCCAATAGAGAGATAAGTGATTCAGTGAGTAAAGCAAATAGCAATGGTGATAAAGGATCTCCTTGACGAATGCCTTGGCCAGGTTTGAAGGGAGGTTGGCGCTCTCCGTTAATGTTAATTTGAAAGGTAACCGTCGATATACAATTCCAGATCCATTGTACCCATTTGGGTGTAAACCCCAATTTCTCAAGTAACAGGCAAAGAAATTCCCAACGAACCTGGTCATAAGCCTTTGCCATATCAAGTTTAATAGCCGCAAAGTTAGCTTTGTTCTTCAATTTACGCTTCATAAAGAAGGACACTTCTTGAGCAATGAGGATATTGTCTTGAATCGCTCGTCCTTTAATAAAAGCAGATTGGGTAGGTGAAGTAATATCATTGATTAAAGCCTGCAACCTATTAGTCAAAATCTTTGCTATCACCTTGTACACAAAATTCACACATGAGATAGGACGGTAGTCTCCCACCCCTATCTGACAATCGCCTTTAGGAATCAGAGTAATAAGTGTTTCATTCAAAAGAGTTAGTGGTGTATTATTAGTAAAGAAGTCAACCACGAGGTCAACTACATCAGGTCCAATTACGTCCCAATATTCCTGAAAGAATTTACCATTCAGGCCATCAGGGCCTGGAGCTTTATTCGGGCTCATATCCAAGGCCGCTAGTCTAATTTCATTTTCATCTGGAATCTTAGTCAAAGTATCATTCATGTCAGTTGTCACTTTAGGAATTATATCCCGTAATGCTTCAGTAAGATCTGTAGGTTCCTGTTCATGTAAAACATTAGAGTAAAAGGTATTAAAATGTTCTTTTATTTCATTCTCCGTTTGGATCCAATCCCCGTCAGAGTTCTGGATTCCTGCAATTCGGTTACAGTTACGTCTTTGAGCCGTGAGCGCGAAAAAGTATTTAGTGTTTTTATCACCAAAATGAATCCACTGGTCTCTGGCTCTATCAGACCAATAGATCTCCTCCCTTTTCCAGTAAAGTAGGAGTTGTTCACGAATCAAGAGTTCTTCCCCTTGTTTTTGAGGGGTATAAGGTGCATTAGAGGTCTCAATTAATTGTCGTTCTAATTCTTTGATCTTGGTCTTGTTATTAGGGAATGCGAGTTTTCCCCAAGTTGCCAAGGCGTTGGAAGTAATCTCTCTTTTCTGAATAATCACTTGGAGAGCAGTGTTGTCCACGGGAGTGTTCCACGCATTTTCAACAATATCCCTACAATGAGGGTGAAGGTACCAGTTTGTTTCAAATCTAAAATGTCTCATGTGTCTTTTCCCTTTACCATGAGGAAAGAGAACGAGGGGAGAGTGGTCAGACCCCACGGCAGGTGGGATGAACACTGTTGCATTGGGGAATTTGTCAGTCCACTCCGTAGAAACGAAAACCTTATCAATTTTGGATTTGACCACGTTCAACTCATCTTGCCTGTTAGTCCAAGTGAAAAAACTACCATAGTTATGAATTTCTGTTAGCATATTGTTAGAAATAAAAAGATTAAAGTTTAAAATATATTGTTGATTAGGTGGAGATGTGCTGAGCCGTTGGTTGCTACTGGAGATATCATTGAAGTCCCCCATTAAAATAATTGGACCTGCGTGCCGTGATCTCCACTATGTAATTTTGTTATACAAAACTTGCCGTTCAAGATAAACATTAGGAGTATGGACAAACATATAGTAATACGAATTTAAACTATCATTTATACTAGCAGTAATATAGTAGGGGCAAGAGTCCAAAATACAAACTGAGACCTTCGAGTCCCACATCAACAAAAACCCCCCAGAGTGATTCAAACTGCCCTGGGGGTTCACCACAAAAAAGTTTTCAAAATTTAAGTTCCTAACAAAGAGTTTAGCATCAGAATCCATCAGCATTGTTTCACAAAAACAAGCCACAGCTGGTTTATACTCCCCAACCATGGCCTTCAAAACTTGAACGGTCAAGGGGGCCCTAATGCCTTGACAGTTTCAAAATAAAACAATCATTCTGGGTTCGCAGCCATCTCCGGGTGGCTGCTACCTCGTCTTCCTCTCCCTCCTCGCCTAGGCCTACCACGTACCCTAGCGCCACCTCTTCCACGAGCCTTAGTCATCACCTCCTCCAACCCACTCTCCAGAGCAGGTCCAAAACTTCCAACAGTAAACCCACCAGCAGTAAACCTATCACCATCCACTAAACCATCCATAGCCACAGTACCAATATCTCTCTCTGGAATATTATCCTCCTCCTGTTCAGGTTCTGTGTCACCATTCTTCACTCCATATAATTCTGCAAAATCACTGTTACTGAGGTCCTTAATACCCTTATCCTTGTTCCTAACTTGTACCATCTCCGGCGCATCATCCACAATTGCATCACTGAACTCCAACCTTTCTTCCAAAGTTAACTGTCTTAATTTGCTTCCTTCCACACTATAAATGTTAGACTGAGTCTTTTGCCTTTTGTTTTGAGTAGAAAATTGTCTTTTATACACCATTCTCCTTTTCTTAGCCGAAGCATTACTTCCAAAATTAAATCTAGCTGTACTATCCTCCTCAGAATCAGTGGTTTCAGTATTGGATGTCAGATTCTGATAGGTAGACTTGTTTGAAGTATCCTTAGATTAGAATTTCGTTTGTTCTCTTCAGACTGACTCTTCTTGTCATGTTCATCATCACTAATAAACACTGTACGAACCGCTTGTTGAGTGAACGTACCTCTTCTAACAGCTTCTCCAAGGACTTCCTCCAGCGTATTCCTAGTTCTGCCCCTCGTATCTCCTCCCATATTGACAGAAGTCTCATTAGTCTCCTCTCGACGGTTCGAGTTACCCATATCGTTCCTCCTCTTAGAGCGCTCCTCCCTAGCTCTCTCACCCTGCTGGCTAGAAGGAGCACCATCATTATCACGATCCCAATGAAAAACCTTACCATGAGAAGTAAAGTTATCCCCCACACGACGTCGAATACCATACAAAGGTTGACTTAAAGTTTCCTTAATAACGTTCTCCATATTCCATGTAATTAACCTAAGTTTCACTGATGAAATTCCTTCTCTATCAATAGGGTCTCCACAATTATCTCTCTTGTGACCAAGCTTACCGCATTCGAAGCAGAACAGTCCAACGTTCTCATATTTGAATGTAATCCACCCAACACCATCCTCCTGACGAAGATAAACTCCAGGAAGGAGTGGGTCAATCACACGAAAGGCAGCCCTAAACCTGAGAATGGGTACAATAGCATTATCATCCTCTGGAAAATCAATTTCCTCCAAATCAGTAAAGGTCCTCGTGATCTGCTTAACAGTCTTGATGGTATTCTGAATATGCGTTAACCCTCCAACTTGGATCCACGCAGCAGAGTAGTTAGAAGTAGTAAAAGTACCATTAAACATACCACTACCTTTCGTAAAGCCAGCATGAAAACCAATCATATTACCTGGTCTAAGGGCCCAAAGTCTGTCTCTCTCGCGTAGATCATCAATCTCAAGCTTAAAGAAGTTGTTACTTACCTCAGATACTATCACGTTGCCACGAACATGCCACCTATCGAAGACCCAACGACGAAACCCAGCAAGATTAACACGTTCATCCCCCATAATACGAACCATGAGAACTCTACCTTTGTCCAGATTTTCCACTCTCCTTACTTTGATATCTAACTCAATAACCCCAATCTCTTCCTCTTCCACCGGGTCAAGGAAGGTAACCGGTAACGCATGACGTGAGTGTGTAGCCATTAAGAGAATCACGTAATAAGCAATATGTGAAATGTATGGATACAGAAAGTAGAGAGAATAGAGAGATAGAAAGAGGAGAAGATTAGTAGTATTAGAATGTAAGTAAAAATGGGAATAAAGAGCGTCGTTACCTTATATACCAGAGATTGAACCATAGAAATGAAGCGGTGGTTGATAGTCTCGAGAAAAAACAGATGGAAGAAAACCGTGTAATTAATCTGGTTCTCACTTGGTTTTAGTTCCACGCGTACCCCACTAAGTAATATGAACCGATAAGCTCTCCTAGTAAATCTCAATTGATCATCATTAACCCTGTCCATAACCCTGCATGTGTGCCACCTAATCCCACTATTATCCTTGTAAGCCCATTCTACTGAAGTAATCCAATTAGATAATTGGACCAAACAATCCAATATCCTAACCCATTCTTCTAGACCCCAAATAGAATCCAGAAAAATAACAAGGCCGAATTTCATAGAGTCCATTCGTGTTGGACCCTCAAAGTCAATCTCCTCTTTGACCACCGTATCACCACCTCCTCTAGCAAGCCAATTCTGAAATTTCCGATCCCCCAGCCTCACCATCTCAATGAAGCGGAGAAGCGCCTTCCAAAACTCATTAGTATACCCACACCACTCCATCTTTCTCGTAATCCAACAGGTAATCAAGGTACACCCCCAAGAGTCGTCGTTCGTCACTGTCATCTTCCAAGTGCAGGCTCTCCTGTGACCGGAGTATAGCTCGTTGTCAACAGTATCATCCAACACCATGAGCCATATTCCTTTCTCTTCGTCCTCCACCCCCACCAAATCACACATCTTCAAGAATATCCGTTCCTTCGTAACCCTACCCAGAATCCGCTGAGAACTACCACAATCAGTCAGCCTATAATCCAAAAATATGTTCTTCTCGTTGTTATCGTACGGCCATAACCAAATTAAACTCCTTTCCCAATTGTACACTTTTTCCAATCCTTCCGCCTCAAAACCCCCAAATTGCCCAATAAGATGACAGTAATAATCCAAAAATATGCTAACCGGTTTCAAAGGTAGGCGGTTTTGAGAGTTGTTCTTCCAATTGTACACCTTGTACAGATCCGGGCGAACAAGAATTTGTAGTATGAGTCCATCCATAAGAACTTCGAGAGTGAACAATGAAGGTCCTCGACTTCGCCACTGACCATCCGTAGATAAGCCCATCTTGGACTAATCGAAGTCAGATTTGATGATATCGCCTTAAGATTGATGAGATTCGTAACCAGTATGAAGAATTGTTAAAGGAAAAGATGAAAAAATCAGAAACACTAGTCGTAACCTAAATCGCCTCTTTCGCACCTTTCAAAGGTGTACTATTATGAGCCAATTTACTAATATTTAATTGGTTACAACTTAGCTCATGTTTTTTTCAATTAAAAACTTAGCCCATTTTAAAGGACAAAATTTTTAAATAATCATAAATTTTGTAAAAGTGATTGTCGATATTCCCTTTTTCCTTAGAAATAAATATGTTTCACGCAATTTTTTGAATAAAAACTCCATAAAAAATATCATTTATTTCCACTCATTTTCCATTGTGCAATCAAACACACCCTAATTAAAAGTCTAGATCTCTCTTATATCATCATCATCGTGTAATTTATAACAGCAAGTAAAGCATCTAAAATGGTTAAAGCACTGAGACAAGAAAGAAGTTTCAAAGTTGTGTATATTCCAAGTGTTATCCCACAAATGCTATTAATGGGTTGAAACAAGTAAAAAATCCCTTTGAAACAACAACAATAACAGTGTAATCTCAAGAAAAATTCTTTCACCCTTTTATTATTAATTCTCGTCTTCCCTACTTCAAGATGATGATTCCAAATTTCGAACAATTTTTTTAGCCTGCAATAGGAAAAGTGAAAATATTGGTTATTAATAAGTTGAATTCATAAAGCTTCAAGGATGAGAATGATACTATCACACTGAATGCCTTGGTGCTACCAAAGGTCTACTACCCATATTTGGCGCTAATTGGAAGGCTCGCCAGCTCATGCAATTTTTTTGAAATATCATTAAGTCTAAATATCATATATTCGTTAAACATATCCAAAGATACAGGAAAAATTAATTCTAGGAAACACTCTCTAACCTATCTAATAACGTCAGATGAAATTATATTCTCATATCGGCCCTTGAATGTTTGACAAAAGACCAAATTTATCAATAAAAAATCATTTTCATACGGACCTTTGAATGTTTCCCTGGTGTTTAAATCTATTATAACAAAAAATCAGTGTACATTTCATTTACTTAAAATGTTTTTCTCAATAGATTATAACAACCAAAAAATTGTCTCCTTACTGATATAGAAAGAATTAAGGCACTATTTCTCAAATTCATGAAAAATGTCATTAGTTTAAACCAAATAAGCTCCCAAAGTTGAACACAGATCTACAATTAATCAAAAACATTTATAAGAAGCTAATAGAAAATAAAGATTTATGACATTATAAAATATACTTGTTTAGCGTGTCATTTCTTAGGAAGATGAGATTTGACTGATTCAACCACCACCTAATTAATATAAATAAAAAAATGTTATATTTATTACTAATAAAAAATATACAATTAGTTAAATTAATAATTAATATTTTTACCCGTCCATCATAAGAAAGAGATGCAAATATCCATGGCTCTCGAGAACTCCAAGCTATACCTACAATAATTTAAAATTTTACTAATTAAATTACATTAAAAAAATAAAAAAAGAATCACACACCATAAACACTATCTTCATAGTCAGTATAGGAGTAAAGTAATGGATCTGTAACTGATGACTCAACAGAACTGTAACAAACAATGATGAAATTAATTGCAAAGTTTAAACACTAAATAAATATTGAAAAAAAAAAATTACCTTTTAGACTCTATATTTTCACCATTAGGTAAAGCTAACCATAAATTAACAGCTGAGTCTGTTCCAGAACTCTACAAAAGCTTTAATTTTGTCAACAAATGTGTGAAAACATGTGTATGTGTGTGAGAGAGAAAGAGAGAAAAAAAGAACCAGAATTAATCCTTCATATTCAGGGTTACAGCTCACACTCCATGTCCTACCAAGTGAAATTTTATCATATTAATTTAAAATAAAAAATTAATAAATTAATAAATTAAAAATAAATAAAAATAATAATAAAACTTACCAATGTGTATGTCCAGGGAGTTCAAAAACTGGAAATTTAACCATTCTAAGATCCCATAAGTGTATACCAGACTCATCTGCAGCTGTAACCTATAATATAACTTAAATCAATTAATAAATATCAAAAAAATAAAAAATAAATTAAATACTCACAAGCATGTTATTCTTTTTAATATCATAATCCATATTACGCACATGTGGATGATCAATAGAGTTTGTTTTTCTGTAACCATAACATATACATACACACATAAATGTATGCAAATATAATTTAATTTATAATCTAAAACGTACTTCATAGTTCTGAGATCCCATAGCTGAACAGAGGATTCAGTAGTTAAAGCAAGGGTATTATAGTCATGAGGATCCCAAGCACTACCAGATAATGAATGTAACATTCCTGCTGATTCCTTAGATTGTACCTAAATTTTTTTGTACCAACACCTGAATTAACATTAGAATTTCAAAATAAGGACTTAAATCCATAAATTTAATTTATTTTTTGTGTAAAATACATACCTGAGCTGTTTTCTTTGAAGTATCTAAGCTCCAAACAAAGATATTTTGCTCATCAATGCTTACTAATTTCTCGTGTCTTCCACTAGGCCACCAGATTATACTGTCACACATATTTAATTCAATTAAATCAAAATTATGAAAATTAAACTGAATTTTCTTTTTACCTTTTAATTTTAGAATTATGTGCATCGAGATTAGCAATTTGTTCTAATTGAGGGGAATTTAATTGGCCATATAACTCAGGAATTTGCCATATAGCTGCTCCATACTTTTCACCTACAAAATTATAGTATGGTATAAGAAGAATATATGATTTCTTTATATTTAGGAATAAAATAGGAGTAAGGAGTAAATTAATTACCAGAAGAAAAAACAGTGGAGAAAATTCGTTGATCAAATGGACATGAAGCAAGGTCCCAGATCTCATTTGGATGTGAAAATAAACCCTCGCAGATCAATTCATTACCATCTGATGTAAGCCTAATCAAATGCACCTACACGTATTGATTTCAGCTCAAATCTATATAAATATATCTTATATAGAAATTATGCGAATTAATTGAATGAAAATAACAAATGTATGTGTTTGACCTCGTTTTCTTCTTTAAGACTAAGAGTGCCAGTGAGGAAGCTGGTGTGATCTGTATCGGCTTTGACATCGGAAATGCAACGTGCCTAAGAGATTAGATTGAGATTATGGTTTAAAGTAAGGTTAGGAAATGATGATACGGAAGGATTGTGGATTTAAAGGTCTGACCTGATATTTAAGGCCATATTTTAAGGTTTGAGAACCGGTGCGGTATCGCCTTCAATCACTAAGTTAAACCACATTTGGTTGACGTCAAACCGAATTATAGAATTTGTATTCTCCATCCCAACAATGGCAATCCCAGTTTGAACGTTTTTTCCAACAAAGGAAACATCACTAAAGAGGTTGAGGGCAGTATTGGGATTTCTAATGGTATCATCTTTGCAAATGCCCGATGTAACATGACTACCAAGACGAAGGATCCTATTTGGGATTTCTCACTTATCTCAAAATATCTTTCCTTAGGATCCTAACCAGAATCCGGACAGCCTTCGGGTTCCATTTTGTACCCTCAAACATACTTTATATCTTGACAATACAAATATTCCCGCTTTTTTAGTATACATGATTAATTTGTCAAAACTACCTATTACAACTAACATCAATAAAAACTTTAAAGGGGAGGTTTAGAGTTCGAATCCCCTCCTTAATGGATGTAAAGTAAGGTACAAGGCTCGAACCTCTCCCTGAACATGGGTAACCTAATTCTGATTTACCTGAAAATATACATGGGGAGGTGTGTATATCCCCGTAGGATTAGTCGTGGTGCGCGCAAGCAATCGCGGATCAACCATGTACCGAAAAAAAAAGAAAAAAGAAAAGAATAAAAACATCGATAAAAACTTGAGCATTAGCATCTGTCCAAACCTCATTGATTTTTAGAGACTTAAGTAGGACATGGTTAATAGTTTCTTCCGGAAAATGATAATTTTCTCTTGAACAGGGTTATCGCATATAGTATAACATCATTGCAGCATTTCCAAAGTAAGACCCAGATTTTTGTCGGGAACTTTGAGTCTCGTACCGTTTTCCAGATTGATGGTTCTTTAATTGTTCCCGAACAAGAAGCTTTTGGTGAATTTTCCACTTTTATAGTTGTGATGGCATGGTATCCGTTTTTAGTAGTGTAAACACTTTTATTAGAGTGGGGTCAATAATCGTATCTTCTTCATCAATTGCATGCACTGGGATTCAGAAAATGAATTTCACAACTTCACTATAAAACAAGTTAAGAATATATGGGGGAATTCCATCTCGAGACATCTTGAAGAATAAGTTCACTAATGGTACTTTCCGATCTCGAAATCGGGACGTGTGCCAGTAGCCATTTCTCATGCAAGATGTTTGCCTTAACCCCATTACGAAGCTATAAAAAACAACCTCATTTCAAGACATCTCTTCCTAGCAAAATACTACTCCAAATTTTCAACGTGTGTAGAATGTATGCCAATAAATTATCTCTATCCCATCCTCTATTGGTAGAATTACTAATAATTTTGTCAATATCGGTGGTAATACCATCCCATCGATTAATACATATTTGGATCATTTGGAGTAACCAGCCCTGGCAGATTAAAGGGCACCTCTGAACAAGGTGGCCAAAATCCTCTTTATCTCAACAACATAAGATGCACCTGTCACTTAAAGCATATTTCTTCAAACACATACTTGCCTTATTTGGTAAGGCATTCCATCATCATTTCCAAGTAAAAAATTGAATTTTAGTAGTGACAGGTGGCTTCTAAATAAGGTTCCGTATCTTCATGCATCCACCACCAATATTGGCAGAATCGGAGGTTTCTCCTATTCTTCTAGCATGGTTAATCATGATAGCTTGACCTTGTTGATAACTTACCTGCCTTTGTATGAGGCCTCCAGATTAAGATATCATTTTCCTCTCGATGTAGTGTAACTAGGTTATTAATGAGATTAACCACCATGGTCGAAAATATTCTAGAAATAAAATCATGATTCCATCCTTCACCATTGACATTGAATAACTGGTTAAGCATTTCAAGATGAAATTGTGTAGGCTTTTCAAATGAGAAAGATTTTGTGATCCATCATTGCTTCCAAATATTTCCACTACTTCTATTTCTAATCTAAAACATACACTTACTTTTAATAAAGTCTTTTCCTCTGAGAATAGTGGACCAAACCCATGACTCTCCACACATTTTCTTTGCCTTACAAAAAATACACATTGGATGATAAAAATCTTTAAGAATTCTACTGACCAGTTAATTTGGACTATGACACAAACTCCATGTCTGACCGTCCAAGAAAGAGATATTCATATTTTGGAAATCCTGGAATCTAATACCCCCGATTTCTTTATTGATTGCTATCCTTTCCTAAGCAAGACAATGTATGTGATTTTTCTATTTGATCCCCACATAAATTTGACACCATGGCCACAAGATATTTGCAAATATTTTTAGGAAAAAGAAGCATTGTAATTGCATAGTAAGGTATCGGCTTAAGCACTACCTTTATCAATACTTCTTCACCTCATTATATATAGTTAAATCGCCTTCCATCCTTGAGTTTGATTGTGAAACCGTTCTTGGATCCATTTGAGAGTGTCGACCTTTGACTTGGCATGGTCCATAGGCATACCAAGATACTACCCCAAAGTCAAGAACTTATTTACCTAAATAGCATCAATTATTCTTTGCGTCAACTCAGGAGGGGTAGTTTTTTTTTTTTTTTTGCATACATGAGAGGCTATAAAAGCCGTTATGAATAAAGTATTACAAGAAGAACAAAAGCTCTTATTAGTCTAGTACAACTCTAGCAGTTGCACGTTCACTTCTGTCATTCCTAATAAAATGATTCAGGTAATCAGGTGGGACCACAAAGTCTATCGGTTGCCCAAACATCCTTGCCCCTTCTTTTGCTAACTTATCCGCACAACTGTTGGCTTCTCGGGGAAGTTGCGCTAGTGAAGGGCGGTGGGAGCTCAACTCACAATGAGAGGGACTCGGGGAAGTTCCACGCGCTAGTGAAGGGCGGTGGGAACTTAGGTAGTCGCCATGTTTCAGTGTTACGCGAATGTTGTGCTATTTTGGGCAATTTCCAAAAGATTGAGCTAAATTATATTTATCGAGAAGCCAACAGGAGGGGTAGTTTTACTAAAGCATGTAATCGATTTACCTTAGTTGACCTTGCGACCTGACATTTTACATCTATTCTAAAAATGATCCTTTAGAAGACATCGATTTCCTCCTCATTGAGACGAAAAAAATGGAGTTAATCAGTGAAGAGGGGGTGAGGGGGTGAGTGAGAGTAGCGTATTATCTTGTGATTTTAAGGCCTTTGATAAACCCTTTTCTACATTCAAAACTTATAATACTCATCAAAGCCTCCATGAGGAGGCAAAAGGGGGACGACGAGAGGGCATGCATGTGCATGAGTCCTTTTGTTGGTCTAAATGGGTCAAGGAGTTCATCATTGGTGAGCACAAGAGTGTGAAAAAATAATGATGTAAAAAGCACACACACCTCGGAAACCACAATTAACTCTCCGCAAGTGTACGGATCATTACAAGTAATAAGTAAGGAAAATAGAACTCGTTCTCAAGGATTCAAGTAGTTATTTAAACCCGTGTTCAATATTAGCGTAAATGATTAATAAGATAAGCAAGTAAAGTATTTTGTTTTCTAATTAATTAAACAATAAATAATTATGCAAATAATTAGCTAAGGAGATGCACGTATAAACCTAACCTATTGAATTAATGTTTCTAGGAATAAGGGTGAATCGGTAATTTCACAATATTCGGGACTCAATTATCTTTTTAACCCCTCCTGGATGAATAGGACGCTATCTTACGATACTAGAGACCTCTCTCGGGCAATAGCTTAATTACTCGAGCTACCCACTATTTAGCTACGATATGGGCAGTTTTATTACAAACATATAGTCAATGAAAATTAATTAAAAATCAATTTAATTAAATATCATAATCCCTCAAATTAATTAAAACAGAAAAGCAATAATAAATTATTAATATAATTACAATTCTAAAAGAGAAATTGTGCATAATGGGCTTTGGAATAAATAGCTTAGAAAAACATTATAGAAAAAATAAATATAATACAAATTTACCTAAAGAATACAAATGGAGAAGTGTAAAATTGATGCGGTGAAACTCCAGCTCTTGATTCTTCCTTCTCTAGATCCTCATGTTTGCTTAAATGATGAATTATTGATTAATATTAAGCTCTGGTAGTCAAGGGATGAGTTTTTAAGGTCACATACTGATATTATATAGGTGTTTGGACGAAATATAAGTCATGGATTAGGTTTTGAAGTCCTAATTTAACTCAAACTTGTTTTCCTTAAAAAGTGGACTGGTTGGCCCATATAGTTTGTAAGAATCATAACTTCTTTCGTTACAGCTCCAAAATACTTTATTCTAGATGCCACACGACCGAAATTCGAAGAACTTTATTGATATAGAAGGGATCCTTCAAATTCTTTGTTGGTTTTATGCAGCAATAAAATACTACACGTCTCCAAATTTGGACAAAGACTTTTGGCAACTTTTACACTTTCCAAAATCAGCTTCTTCTTTTCTAAATCTTGATCTTATCTTGTATATTCTTTCCTTAACTCCTTAACATTTATTTGACATCTAATATAATCCTTGTAACTAAGAGCTTCACATTTAACACACAAATTATGCACAAATAGCTCTAAAAGTTACAAATCTCCAAAATAAGGAAAAGAACATGAATATATAAAATAATAGGTAAACCTCCCTCAACTAAGAAACTAATATACCTAAAATGATGTCTAAAAATGAGATTTATTTATCACAAAAAGGGAGACATCAAGGACCCAAACCCAAAACTTTGTCGTCCCGACAAATAAAAATAAGAACAATAGGGAAGTCTCTAAAATATCTGCTGAGTCAAACAAGCACGAGAGAATGAGAATGTAAGTAATTGTCCTAAAGAAACTACCTACAGAGTTTCATGTAATAATATTTACAAACTAAATGATATATAGACTTATCATACGGACAATCAACACGGTTTAATTTCAAGATGAGATTAGTTTTGCAATGCACGAAGGATAGGTCTTTCACTAAGTCTGATATGGGGCTATAAAGTGTTCATCGATCCTAACAAAGTCTCTAATGATCCATCTAACTACTATCTAATGGTTCAATCGCTTCTAGATCACATAGCAAAGCATCATAATGTCTTTAGGGTTGTAATGTTAGGCTTATGGATGGTATGATCGTATTTTTGGATAATGTAGAGTGAGATTTTGGCTCTCTCCTCACTAGCCATCAATGAATCACCTAGATCTTGAGTTACTCTCATAAATATTCTCACTCACCCCAAGATTTGATGAACTTAATCTGCATCCCTAATAACCCAATATAAATCATCAAGATGATCATATAAAAATTCCACTTTGCCGGTCCAATTCATATAATACTTTTTATATTCTTTTCTTTTATAAGTTAGCTTTGACTCACTTTTTGATGTGAGATGTCATGCTACTGCTTTTCTCATCATATTTCTTTTCTTTTCATAATTTTTTTCTTTTCCTTTTAGCCCGGCAAAGGGTTACAATTAAAGAAAGTGATTCATCTTCAAAAGCAAAATTACATAACTTCAAAAACCCACCCAAAGTTTTTCCCATAATCGTATCCCACCACCCCAAACTCAAGACCGTGAGACGACTGTCTTAACATCGCGATTTGAGTGCATGTTATATGAAAAAGTCCTATATTCTAAAGGGTATGGCTTGTAACATGGTTAATAAAAGGCTTTAGAAATGCTAGAAGAGGATGAGACGGATAATAATCATTTAAATTTGGACAGAAAGCTAAAAGGCACCTAGGGGCTTATCAAATAACCTTCTTAATTACTTTCTTACCTGTGCAATTTCGTTACTTTCTCACCTCTATCACGTTCATTAGATGGTTTTATCAACTAGCTTGGATCTCACGGTCTACACACCCCTCAAGTCGCCCTAAGATCAAAATTACTTCTACCATATTGCTTACTAATTCTTTCTTTACTTATAAGGTGTGTTTTCCTATTCATGTTTCAAAGTATACAATCAAATTAGTTCCTAAAAACATTACTTCTATATTATTAACTCGATAAAGTTTATGATTTTAGGCCATTAAACACATTCTATATCTTATACCATCTCTACATAATTCAATTTTACCTAAAAAGCAGTAAATCACATAAAAGGGAGATGAGTGACAACGAATTCCCACACCCCAACTCAAAAATATGAGTCGTGTACCCACCACTCGAAACAGACTTGATAATTTTTTTTAAAACTAACACATATATAATATATTGCAAGTACATAAATGGTAGAGAAGGGATAAATCATACTCTTCGAGGCTATTGCCTCGTATGGTTAATACCTAAGATAGGATGCAGTGCTTCTCTTATATGTAAACTTCATGTATCATGACATTCACATTCACTTACCTCCTAGTGTGCTCCACCCCAATCAATGAACGAACACTAGGAATCTTTTGTGTTTACATTTTTCTAACTTCTTTCTCGAATTCGAGTTGAGATAGCTACTAGGGCCCTTATAAGTTTCACTTGTTTTCCTCTTGTTCTCGCCCAAGCTTGGGTGAAACGGGTCTAAGACAATATGGAAAAAGGTTTTGCAAAATTTTGTAATTTGATTCTTGATTCTAGTTGGTTTGGAATGATCTAGGTGGGTAAATATTGTTTGTAGGAGTGTAAGAACGGATTTGGATATAAAATTATGGTAATTTGGTGTTATTTTGATGTGAGGTGAGGTTTTGTGACTTCAATGGAGTTTGGGTGCTTGGAGAAGAAGAAGGATTAAGGTTAATGGGTTGTAATTTGTTCAAACCTCTTCTTCTTGGTTTGATCGCATCTCGCACTAGCATGTCGCCCATAGGGCCGGTATGCCGCTCTCGTTGTTCTTCTATTGTTGGATAGTGACGCAGGTTGTCGCAAATGTCGATACAGAAGGAGGGTCGGCATGCTGCCTAGAGTGCCGACTTTTTCCGCTCAAGATCTTTAAGTTTCTAACCTCGAACTATGGTGTGTACCATGATGAATATTCTTTTGCACCAACATTGCTACAATATTTATTAAAACACATAAAAATTTAAATAATATAAACTACAAGCATAAAAATTAAACTACCAAAGCATTTAAAACATGGGTTGTCTCTCGATAAGCATTTCAAAGTTACCTGCCATGCAAATTGTATTGAGGCCCTTGCGGTACTCCTCTGCTTAAACTCACCTCTTCCTTAATATGGTAACTTTGAAACATTCCTACCA